>VZSC01004540.1:84890-126170 GCA_013398225.1 Steatornis caripensis
TGCATTTCTGTATGTTGAACTAGATGAGATTCCTGCTGGCCCATTTCTTCTGCTTGTCAAGGTCCCTCTGAATGACAGTGCAGCTGTCGAGTGCATCAACCACTCCTCCCAGCTTTGTGTCACTTGCAAACTTGCTGATGGCACACCCTGTCCTGTCATCCAGGTCTTTAAAGAAGATATTGGACGTTATCTGTATTAACCACTGAGCTGGATGACTAGTGAATGGTCTCCTGCCTGACTTTGCACTGCTGATTGTAACCCTTTGAGCCAGTTTTCAGTCCACCTCAGTGCCTGTGTTCAGTCTATACCTCATCAGTTTCTCTGTGAGGATGTTACGCAAGACAATGTCAAAAGCCTTGCTATAGTCACGATAAACAGTATCTACTGCTCTCCCTTCTTTCACCAAGCTAATAATTTCGTTGTAGAAGGCTATCCAGGTTTGCCAGGCATGATTTCCCTTACGTAAATCCATACTGACTACTCGCAATCACTTTTTTTCTTTAATCTGTTTGGAAATATCTTCTAGGAAGGTTTGCTTGCTCATCTTTCCAGAGCTGCAGGTGATGTTGACTGGCTTGTAGCTCTCTGGATCTTCCTTCTTGCCCTTTTTTGAAGATAGCAGTGGCATTTGCTTTCTTCCAGTCCTTGGGAACCTCCCCTAATCACCATGAGCTTTCAAAGATAGTTGAGATTGAGTTACTTGTTCTGCTTTCCACAAAAATAAGACTATGAAGCTATGCTGTCAAGCTTACTCCGTAATGGTACAAAATTTTGAGTCAGATACAAGCTTAAATGTTCTTTTCAGATACCTTTTCATTAAAATGTTGTCTCTTTTTCTCCTACTGAGCATGATTAAAACTGGAAAACAAGCAAAGAATTTTTTCACAGAAATGAATTTGTGGGAGTTTCTATTAATCTTCTTAAAGGAAAAAAATCACGTATGTTGTCAGTGTCCTTTTTAGTTTAAAAAAACTAATCATTAAGAATACTGTCTAAAGTGGAACTGATAGTGGTAGTGTTTATTTTAAAAAAAGAAAAAATCTTCAGAAGGCATTGGGGACATTCTCAGTCACCAATAAAGTTGGTTTCTTTCTTCATTTCATGATAACTGGCAGTTATACTACAATGCTGTCTACTGTTCTGTGTTCCACAATGTCTGGTGAAAGTGGCGACTTTCATTTTCTGTCTTTCCTTAGCATCTGATACATGACTCATGAAGAATCTGAAAATGCATTTGTTTGATAGCAGGAAACTTTACTGGAAACCCTTTTTGCATCTGGTGTTTTAAAAGCCATCACTAAGTAGAAAATGCTTTGTATATCTGAAATATAGGAAATCCAGAACTGCAGGTACTGTTTTCCCTCTTGAGGTTGCCCAATTAAGACTTAGGCTGCAGGAAGGTCAGACAGGGCATTATTTATTTATAAGGGTCTTAAAATTGTTTGTTATCTTTGTTTTATATAGTACACTAATGAAAGGAGTATATACTTTCAAATGAAGTGTGATGTATTCAAATATAACACGTTGTAATTCTGAGCCTTTTTCATATTTTTTTTAAAAATATTTTAACCCGAATATTGGTTCATTGTATTCTTTTCTCGTAACTTTGAAGCTACAAGAAGTGTGATGACTTTTGCCTTCATGATGGAGTTGCTTGTTTTTTCTGAAAGTCTCCTGTTTGCTTAGCTACAATACACACATTCTGTAGGAGTTACTTCCTTAAAATATAAAAACTACTTTTCCAGTTTCTTTCATAACAGCATCGTGGTGTTGGATTGCATAATCTATAACGTAATCTGTTGTGCTGGCAGAATTTGTGTTCCCACAGTCACAATTCAGAGCTGTTTTGTCCATGTAAATAAATGTATATGTTCTTCTGTCTTCATAGTGTGTAGGTTGGATTGTAGCTATTCCAATTAGTTTTAGTCAATCCTGACTGAAAAAGTTGTTGAAAACCTGGTAGAAGATTCTTTAGATGTTTTGTTTATATGTTAGTTTTCCTATATAGGCAAGTTAATTGTATCCTAAACTTACAAGTTTTTGTTCAGCTGTAAAACATAAAACATCTGAGAATATTTTTTTTAATCGGTTCCCCTCCCTTGCATCTTAACCAGAATTAACTATTACAATTATTGTGACTTATGTTGTGTATACTGCATAACTGAGTTACCAAATGGATACAGACCATTCAGTACTTCTCTGGAACAGTTCATATTTTCAAGGTAATCTGTTTCAAATGCTTGGAGTTGTATTAGCAGTTTACATCTGGAATAGCAGTACAAATATTTGAACATGATAAGATGAAAGGTCGATGCTGCTGTGGGAGACTGCCTTGTTCTGTGTCCCACAGAACAAGGGACTACTGTTACTTTTGTAGGACAAAACCAGGGAAAATGAAAAGCAAAGCCTGAGCCAGTTAGCTCCTCCCTCTCTATTAAGCACGGAAGTGCTACTTTTGCACCTTCTCATCGCTTTGCTCAATGTGAGTGGGTAATGTGTTCCTTGTATCTTGGTGGTGAGTGTGGTTGTGGGTGAGGTGTGGAGAAGATCCATAGAAGTTGATAGAAACCAAGTGACACTGAGAAAATACGGTATGAGGACAGAAATGCTTGAGGATTTTTCATGTAAGGGTAACTACTGCAGTGAGGCTTTACTGATTATTGCTGAGGCTGGGCAGGAGGATGTGTTTAATTGTGAGTCCTGATTTGCTGGGGGGAGGAAAATTCACCATTAAGAGGAAACTGAGGCGGCAAGAGTTCAAACTACTTTCTTCAGCAGACAATTTGTTTCCTGATATTAGACTGATGTTAATTTTGTTTTGGAAAGTTTCTACAACACCCAGTGCTATTCCAAGACAAATCAGTAAATTACCATAGGAGGAAGTCTTCAGTCAGCAGAGTAATAGATGGCTATAAAAACAAATGAAATAATTGTGAGAATCCCCTTTTTTGGCTTTCAGATTGTTTGCATACATGGAGTCACAGCAGAAATATAACGGTGAAGATGTAAACTAGATTACTAAATGCTTTCCCTCAGTTTTAGTTCTGACGCTTCTGTTTCTGAAAAGCACATGATATGTTATCCAGCTCCAGTTTGCTTTGTTTTTGCCTTGGTGCTGAAAAATGAAGCCTAGAACTGCATATGTTTCACGATCTTTTCCTCTACAAGAAAAAAAAAAATCCATGTTAAAAGTTGTTTAACAACATATACTGTATAACCATTCTCATGGCTTGGTGTATTGTGCTGTTTTCCTTTCCTTTATCTGTGTTTTGATTTCATAGAGTACAGAATACATGCATGGCTGCTTCTGTCTTTTTTTTGGTTGAGGGCGTTTTTTTTGTACTTCTCCTTTGGCGCTATTGAGTTAGGAGATGGATCTAATTTTTCCTTTTGGAGATTCATTAAAGTTTGTTTTAGTTGACAATTATTCTTTCATCCTTCAGCGACTTCATAGCATTGAAGTGCACCAGAACTGTGTTCACTGGAACCATTGGAATTCTTCTGTGTGTAATACTGCAGCGCGAGCTTATGGAAGCTGATTATCAAACCATATTTTTTTTTTCCAGGATTGGTTAGTACTTTTGTGTACCAACCATCATTGGAAAATACATAATCAAACTCATATGGGACCTTCCAAATACAAAAAAATGTTTTCCATAAAAGCTTTTAGCTGATTGATGGCTATGGTTTTTAAAAAACAATACCACACGCACACAAAAAACTACGAGGACGTGAGTTTTGATGCCTCGAGATTACTGGATCCTTTCTGTATCTGAGTTAATCATATTTTTTGGTCAGGAAGAGTGAAGTTTTGTCTTAGTGAACTGTGAATTTTTTTTTCTTTGAGATCAGAATTTTGTCTTGTATATTTAAACTGCATCCTTGATTGCAGATGCACTGAAAACTTGCTTTAAATTTCCTAGAAGAAGCTATTATCCTCAGCAGAAAGTGAGGATTCATAGTTCTTTGGTGTGTGGTTATGTATGAATACTATGATGCTTTTGGTTAGCAGAAAGCAGCATCAGATTTATTGCACAGTTTATATGAGCATTCAGATGTGTTTATTTTAATATTTGTTGTCTGAAAATAAATGTAGAAACAAGAGTGAAGGCTATGTAGTTCATAGCATTTCCTACTTGTCTGCAGTGTGAAAATTCATGGAATGAAGTATCCCCATAAAACTTCTGTGAGTATTCCTCCTCTTTCTAAAATGTCTATTTTCATTTGCGTGATATGAATCCTAGATTAATTTTGGTTCTGATACAGTAGATTCTTCCCAAGGTACTTGAGGCAAGGTTTCCCCTGTTGAATGAATCTCTTCAGAAACTGACATTTGAGAGAATTGGGTGACATGTGAAAACCAGATTTATAGTCAGTTAGTCGCTCTAGGTTGCTAATATAGGCAATGAGGAGAAGTAAGTCTGGAAGATTATATCTTTCATATTTTAGGAAGCTGACTAAAGATCTGTATGGGGTTTTTTTTATGATGTGAGGAGGTGTAAGTTGCCTGGAGCTATAAGCATTGAGGTAGCCCATTCCTCTCTGTATTCTGTTGCAAGTGGGCCCAGTCTCTGAGTCTGTATGCTCTTCTACCAGTAAGGTTTGGAAGGGTACAGTTATGTCCAAGCAGTGTCCTGGACTCAGGCATGTTCCTTGGTCTCCTTCTCTCCCCTCCACTGTTCCATATTAAGTGCCATATTAAGTGTGCAACACTTAATGCGGAGTAAGCCAGGACCTGAATGCCAGAGTCCAAGACCTAAAGTCACACTTACTGCTTACATACATTTCCTCAGAAGAAGCTATTATATCTCTGCAAGTTGTGACAAAAATGCAACTGCTTTGCAAAATCATATTTTTAACTACAGAAACTCCACTCATAAAATATGTGAGAATGACATGCTTTGCAAACAAGTGATCTGAAGTACTTCCCCTGCTAGCTGACGCCTGTTTTTTCCCTAGGAAGCATTTTTTTACCAAGAAGGTGGTCAAACACTGGACCAAGCTTCCTAGAGGGGTGATCCATGCCCAGTGCCTGTCAGTGTTTCAGAGCCGTTTGGATGATGCCCTTAACAACATGCTTTAACTTTTGGTCAGCCCTGAATTAGTCAGGCAGTTTGACTACGTGATCATCTTAGGTCCCCTAGTCTAGTCTATTCCCTAGTGATTGAGAGGTTTCTCTGTTTATAACTGGGCAAAGTCCATCTAACCCTCTGCATATTACAGAATTACACATTTCATACAGCAAACAGAATGACGTTCTCCAGGAAGATATACACTCAGGTTTACACACCATAGCAAAAATGGCCCTTGGCTATAATTTTTCTCCTTTTCTTTTTAAAGTAGGGGAGAAGATATATGGGAAAGGATTGGGGTTGTAGGGATTTCTGCTACCAAGCCCTTGGTCCTGAGCCTTTCCAACCTTATCAAATTGAGGGCATAGCCGTTAATTTCTCTTCCAGCTCAGGTTCATGTTGTCACGCAGTATTTTGATACGTAGTGATACCCAGATTTGCAGGAAGCTGGGTGTGTAGGGAACTTTTATCGGGGAAAAAAGGCTACTTCAGAAGTGCTATTGAAACCCCTGGCATTCTAATTTTTTTAATGAAATGCTATTTTGAATGACTAGAGAATACAGTTCTTCCTCTGGCATTTCCTTTTGTGCTGTATTTAGGGTAGAAATGTTAAAGACACATCCATCAGTCTTAAATATTATGAGCTTTTAACTTGCTGTATCACCAAACAGGAGTCTGAGCTGTCAGAAGCAGTGTTGGAAAATCAAAAGTTCTTTTCTAGTCCGTATACTTTCAAAACCAACAGCTTATATGTTTCTTAAATCTTTTAAACTCTTTAGAAACTGAATGCCCAAATTCAGTTTCAGCTTGTTTATTTATATTTTTATTGTTTTTAAAGGTTACTTATTACAAATTTGTGTTTGAGTTGTTACTCAGCAGAGTTCCTTAAAAAATGAGAAGATGGTACCTTTTTCTCCCACCTATCACTCCAGCCTTTGAATCAAGTATACAAGTTACAGAATACTGCACAGCCAGAGTGAGCTCAGCTGCTGCGTGCTTGGTGAAGATCTCCACCAATAACCTGCTGTTCACAGCATTTACTGGTTGTAGGTGAGAGAAGTAGCGTGTCTATCCTGCTTGCTGGATCTTCTTTTTGTACTTCAGAAGGGTGAAGGAAGTCAGGACAAGGGCTCTGCCTCAGCCTACAGGGGGAGAATCAATTGTAGCTTTATGACCTTTCAGAAATAATGTATTCAGCTGTTAGGCCAAAGGTTGATCATGAAGGCTTTATAATGTTGAATATTGTTTCTTGGTGAATGCCTAACTGGTTGCACACACTTTCAGACACGTCCAGATATTACTGACAAAGACATTCTTTTAAGTAAATCGCCATTGACTTGCATCATCATCAACAAAACTGTCCACCTAACTTTGTTCATCTTGGCTAGCTTTCATAATGTTTGTAAGATTCTTTTTTTTTAATTTATGACTAGTTATTCTGTGGAAGGAAAACACTAGCAAAACTCTCTAATAATGGTACAACTGTTCAGCTTGTTTCAAATACGTGCTAACCAGTGAACTAATTCTTCCCCTCTTCTCAGCATTAAGGTCTTCACAGCAGATTTGGAGAGACTGGAAGTAGGCAGTCCTCAGAAGTATTTTTTTTTGCATAGGGAAAGACCAAATAATATCTATTTGACATAAAGCATTTTACATGGCAACGGCTGGTACAGCTTGCAGTCAAAGCATAGGAATCGGAAAGTACGTAAAGTTGAAGTACAACTTGAAAGTGTCTTCGGTTTTGATGCTTAATTCAAATAATTGTGAGGGTGTTGTGATTCCACAAGTGTTGTGAAGAAGGCAGGATTATTACAGGAAGACAAGATTCCTTTTTTTGTTTGGTTTTTTTTTTTAATTTTAAATGCAGCATCTAAACTGTTATGAATCTGATCAAAAACCTTCAAAGAGCCTAGCTTGTTTTGACCAATGCCACATGTAGCAATTTACAGCACTGTTAATTTTTTTTAATTTTTTTTAGAAATGAGGTTGTTGATTCTCTCAACATTTAGTAGTATTTTAAACAACTGAGGTTTGGGCATTTTTAATTGTAATTTTCACTTCAGACAATCTTTGTTAAATTCTTTAGTTTTCCAAAATTAGATTGGCAGTCTTTGACCTTTCAGTGCATCTAGATAAAACTTAAATGAAAGATTACTGCCTGATTCTGTTTTGAGCTGTTGCAAATACGCAAATTGATCAGGGAAAGTGCCTACTAAGGGGACTAGCCCCTGCAAAGTAATAGCTGAAAGCTTAACCCTTGCTACCACTTTGCTGTGCAGTACAAGCTCGCTCTCTCTCATCCAGTTTTGCTTAGCGTTGTAAAGCTGAAGTCCTTTGAACTTCAAACAACAAGCCATCATGAAATGGTAATAATCTGGTTGAAGTCTTCCAGTTTTTATTTAGAGAGGTTGATGTGTCTAACCACTGGCCAGGGCCAGATGCCTCGAAGTTGGAGAGCTCAGTGACTGCCCCTAACATTGCTTCCTTCTAATTCCCTGTAAATTAGGATTAACTTAAAACTTTGAAGCACAAATGTTCGTCTGTTGCATTATCCAGATTCTTTGAAACACTTCTGTTACCCTTATTTTTATACTTCTGCTGATTTAAAGATACAATAGTAAATAGCAAATTTTCTGTGCGCTATCTGCTAACCACAGACTGTGTCAATGCTAATGAAGCAGATTGGATTTGCTTTAAATGAGACAAATAAAACTTTGCTTCGCCAAGCTGTGAGAACTGAGAAGGCAAAAGAGAAGAGACAAAGCAGAAACACGCAGATAAAAAATGTAAGAATTTCTCAATAATAGACAGACATGCTTATGGAGCATAACACTGATTAACGGTGTTATACATGGACAGTAACAAGTCTTGAACATTTATCAGTGACGTTAGATACAGATTTTAATGTTTATCTTGTACTGGTTTTTCTCAGAAAACTTTCTATTTTTACAAAACAAGGCTCCAAACCACATTCTTCTTTTTTTAACTCTGCCACCCCCACCACCAGTGATCAGCTTTCTGCTGATCATCTTTCACAGTCAGAATTTTAAAAACTTTTTCATAAATGAAGTAAATTTATCTGCCAGAATAAAAAAACCACCAATTCTCAGATCTTTCTACCCTACCTTTCTACAAAAAGCAGTGAAAGCTTATTGAAATCTGTAGTTTTTGAATGTCAGTGCCGTTGAACAGTCTTGTCATCCTTCCAACCTCCCTGTTTCCAGTTGCTTCTAGGGATTTTCTGTCATCGTCATACATTCAGGGGTGCTGACAGTATCTTGTGGCAGTGGTTAAAAGATGAAATGTTTGCTGATGTTACTGTGTCAGCTGCGTTTTAGAACAATGACACAGAGATAACTTGCTCGCTCCCCTGAAAATATGCATAAGCCTTAGGAGCATGTCACTGAAAAGATGGCTACTTTCTCTCACTTTCTTCAGGAGGTGCTGCTGCTACCTGTCCAAGCTGAAATAGTTTGGATCGCATTGTTTGTTTTTTTTAAATCCCAAACATACAAATTGTTACTGCAGTTATGTGACAATTACTTAATTCTGTATGGATTTCCTCCCTAGTCCTGAAAAACAAGATCTATGCATCTATGGTAGAGAGTTGTGTAGATGTGGGAAACCTATAAATTGGAATTTTATCAAATTTGGTGGATAACAGAACATTTTAGAACTTTAGTGTTAAGAGCATTGCATCGTATTACTTGGACAACATTCAATGTCTATAGGACGCTTAAGGATGAGAAGCCTGTTTTCTGCTGTCATTCATGCTGAAAACAGAAGAGAATTTAAGATAAAAATGGGAATTCTAACATTACTTTTCCTTACAGCTACCTCAGAAATGTTGTGTCTTCAGTCTGTCACAACAGACTGGTGAGATAGAGTAGAGAGTTCAACCTGAAGTTTACACAACCATTTATTGGTTATAAGCCAACGTAAGTGGAGAGGGAGAAAGTCTTTAGGAAGTCTAAAAGAAGATGGAGGTAGAAAAATCTTACAAAATATGACTTTTGAAAGAATTAGTTGGAAGTGACACTCTTCACAAGCATGAAATTCTTAAATTGTTTTAAATTGCCAAAGGCTTAAGACACTGTTTTAATTCAGCTTTTATCACTGTTTTGTCAGCTGTTCCTTTTTAATAATCTTGTGCTGTCCGTAATACCTGGTATACAGATCTCTTGCATTTTTCCATGCAATTTAATCGGTTTTCTAAATGTTAGTGGGTTTGATTGTGGAAAAGAGTCATTCATAGCCTCATTAGCATCGTTATGATGTGAGCAACAGATTCGAACACACAATCAATAGAAAAACGACTTGTGCCATGTTTGTACCTGACATCACCTTAGCTGGACCACAGATGTGATTCCATCTGGCAATTCCTGTGCTGCTTAATGAATAACAACACTCAAGTCTTGCAGTGTTCTTTGGTCAGTAGCATTTAGGGATATACAAATACTGTTGTACTAGTCCTACAAACAAGGAAACTCTGGCACAGGTGAGGTGACAAACTCACAAATCACAGTAAGTCCGCATCGGAGCCACGACGCAGTTAGCGTCTTGAGTCTGCGTCCAGTTTTCCCTGTTCACTAGACCACACTCTGTGGAGGCAACGTAGCTGTAATGATTTTACTTGTAACAAAAGACTGGACGTAGATGGAAAAACAACTGCTTTGAAGACTAGGAAGTAAATGTCTCCAATAATAAAATACTAGATTTGAATAGCTGATGCCTTGAGNTTCCCTGTTCAGTAGACCACACTCTGTGGAGGCAACGTAGCTGTAATGATTTTACTTGTAACAAAAGACTGGACGTAGATGGAAAAACAACTGCTTTGAAGACTAGAAAGTAAATGTCTCCAATAATAAAATACTAGATTTGAATAGCTGATGCCTTGAGCCTAGAAGAATTTTAGTTGGTAAAGAATTTCATGCTGATGAAACGTTAGGAATATGACTTGAAGTAAAAATAGTGGAAAGGTACTTTTTTTTTGTTACAAGCAGGCTCTAGGTTTGAGTCCTTTTACATTAAAGTGTTTGTGTGTACATTTGCTTATTATCTTTAAAGACATTACTGTCCAGGTAATTTTTTAATTTATTTTGATACTTCAGGCAACACTTAGTTGGTAGTCTCATGTTGTTGCATTCCAGATACCAAGCTGTTACAAAGCAGTTTCATCTATCTTGTCTGGTTATGGGTTAGGACTCAAACCAGAGTGATACGTATGTGGTATTTGAAGTAATTTCTCACAAGAGGGGAGGGATGTGTGGTTTGCCCTACATAGCCTCTTCCCGCAGGTAAGGGTATGCCAGTGGGCCCCTGCCATTGGTGGGATTAAAGGCCGCAGATGTGAGATTGCCAGAAACGAGTATTGGATGTTTTCAGTTCAGCTCTTTACTGGAGACTAATAGAGGGAAACCATCTTTGTCAGCCATCTAAAATGTCTTAAATATAATATACTAGTATTTAGGGCAGATGTGTATGTAAGTTATAAAACCGACTTAGGAAACACACTTCTTTCTTTTCATGCTTCTTAATGTACCTAATAAATGCACAGTATAGAGTGATTTAAGTATTTAAGAAAAAGTGCAGTAGAATCCAGCTGATTATTTCTTTGCTGTATCTATTTATTGTTGTATAAAGTGTTGGGGTGTTTTCCTTCCTTCTTTCTGGCTTATTTGTAAACCGTAGTCATGAGCTGCATCACAGATTCAAGCATGAAGTCAGAAGTTGGTTCGTTCCAAGCTAGTATATCCTATCTGGGAATCAGGAGGCTAAATTAAAAATGCAGTTATAAAATGGCATATATTTGGAAGCTTTGTTCTGTTAAACCTGAACCTTCTGTTGACTGACGTTAGATGATCCAGAAGCAGATGCTGCAGCAGCTATTTGTTGATTTAGTTGCTATGGTGACATGATACATTCGTGTACAGCAGGAAGCTCACTGTACGTTGGCTAATTTGATAGGAAGGAAGGCTTGAGGTAGGTATTGCTGACTATATTGTTAATTGATCCTACCTTTCACATCCTGCCCTCATATGCTTTGTGGATGCCCAGCTATAGAGGACGGTAGAGGGAGATACTCCGGTGTGGCGATTAGGTTAAGGTGCCCAGTTAAAAGAAGGGAGAGGCAGTGCTGAACACATCACCGAAGATTACCTCAGTATTAAGTGCATGGAACAGATTGGAGCAGCCGGAGTGGTGACTGTTGAATCTTCCTTCATCCTTTGTCACTGTGGTAGCACCAGTTGAATGAGAGAAATAAAAGGATGCGAGCAACAGTAAGTCAAAGTGCTAAGGCTTTTGAAATGGGTTACGAGATAAAGCATGTCACTAATTAACATCTTGATTGGAGCTATTAGTGGAGAAAAACGTAATTGTTCTCAATATGTGCCCTAATGACAGAGCATAAATGTGGCGCTGCCTGGAAGTTGTGTGTATTGTATTCACCCTTTTCCAGAAATACACCCTTTTTTAATCTTGTTGCAGACAGACTGTTAAAGATACAGTATACATCTTACAAAGGGCTTGGCTGTACGCCCCTCTTAACAGGTTTAGTTGAGTGTTTTAAAAATTTTTCAAGTCAGAATGACCAAAAGCAGTAGATATAGTGTTTTTCATAAATTTGTAAAATGTTCAAAAATTAATTTACCTTTGTCCTTTTGGCTAAAAATACTTCTCATCAGTACTGCTGAGCTAATTTCGATTGCCGTATTTTTAGACAAACCACTGCTGTCTTTTTTAAATGTTGATATATATTACTAGTGCATTTAAAAATATGATTCTGGTAAAGTCTTTCCATTATTTGTGATTTTTTTTGTTCACAATCATTTGCTACTGACTCAGCACCTGTAACCATATAATGCTAAATATAGATGTTTTCGGATTAGTAAGAAGCAAAACAAAAAAAAAAAACCACCAGTCCTGAAGCTCTTGCCTTTTTCCTAGTAAAACATCTCAGAGAAGAACATTGTTTCTGCTAGTATAGAAATGGATAGTGATTTGATTCTGTTTAAATTACGATTTCAGAGGTCCAGGGAAATGTTTTGGAACAGTTTACTCTCTTGGTTTCTAGGAAGTTTGTTTGGAGGAAAAAACCAAAACACCCTATGACCCCCAAAAAAACGCACCCCCCAAAACCACTCCAGAATGAGAGAAAAGCAGAACTGTGCTTTTCAGTAGTACTGCTTTGTTCCAAATGATAATTTTTCTTGTTGTACAGGAACAGTGTCTTACTACGTTATTTCATTTAAGTATGCTTTAACCACAGTTGTAATATAACGTACTCATTCCTTCGTATTATATATGATTTTAGCAATGGATAAAATTAATGTAACATATCCTAGCTTTCCCACACACACGCTTTTTCCTTGCATTCTTACTTCTCCACATTTTTCAGTATTTTTCGGTGTATGCCAGACTATGAATTTGCTTTGCTGTTAAAGGATTGCATTTTTTTGTTGTTATGATATATTTAGTGGTAGATCTATTAGCATTCTTGTTACGTATATTCAGAGGCTTTTAACTCGGTTGGAAAATTTGTCCCAGATTTTACTCATTCTGGAAAAATATGTAAATTCACAAAGCGTAACTAACTTCTTTTAGAGGAAGATACCAAGTAACCCATTCAGTTCCTCTCCCCTTCAGTGGGAGGTGAGGGGTGGCTGGGGAGGGGGAAAGATTCCGAATATCCCTTTACACTGAAATTCAATCCAGTTCCTTTGGTTTTGTTGCTTTTGTGGTGGTAGACAGTGCTAGCCTGTGGAGAGAACAGAGCACCAGTTCTCACGTGGGCTTATCCCACAACTTTATACATGACACAAAGTATTTAATGTATTTTTGTTTCTTTAGTCTCAGTCAGGATTAAAAAACTTAACCTTTTTCTTTTCCCCTTCAGAAGGTTAATAGTCCATGATACTGAAGGATGTCTTTGAAAGCTACAGTATTTTGGAGAGAGAGACAGAGCTCAATGTCTATAGATTTTTCTTTAATGCACATAAAAATATTTCCCTCATATCCCAGTAACTCTAAAATGATAGTTTCAGTCTTACAGCTAAGACCTTGCTGGTTACAAATAAACCCATAGGTATTAGGAAAGCTAAATATTTTTAAATGAGGATGTATATTCAGTAGCTAGTAACTTCTTCTGCAGACAGAGAAGCTTTTAGGTATAAAAGCATTTGTTTGGACAACACAATTTGTTACGTGCACAAAGGATTTGAAAATGCATCTGTGAATATCAAACTTGTAACCAAATTTTACAGTGTGTGAATTGAATCTCTTAATGTTTGTGCTGGCTTAGAAGAGTTAAAAACTGTATTTCAGTCAGTCCTGTCCTTTTAAAAATACAAGTATTATTTGAACTGTGTCTGTAAAATGTGTAATACTTAGATCATCTTTATGTGGTAAGGCTAAAGTAGACTCTCTTCCATAAACCTTCAAATCTGATCTGCAAAAATTTCCACAAATTAGTTAGATCTTTGTATCTTTATGGAACAGAGTGGAGGAGAAGGTTAGCAACAGTCTTAATTCTGGATTTGTTTTGTTTTGTGCATGTGTGAAAGATCATCCAGTATACTTCTAGAGACAATCATTTGTTGTTTGGGTGGGTTTTTTTTTTACTTCATGCTCAATTTAAATTTCTAGAACCTAAACAATAAATTAAAAATAGTATATCTCTCTATATGTGCTATATTAGCAATAATATTTTGCATATGTAGATATTTTCAAATAAACTCTCTTGCCTTACAGATCCACAGCATGTATGTATTTGCTAGAAGTGGCAAAATATTTTTGAGGCACTGTTTTTTGGCTGGCTATATCGTCTCTGTGTGTGTGTGTGTATTTGGGGAGGGAGCCTTGTTCTTTAGCCTTTGAGTTTTATTCAGGGAGCTGCTTATGCACATATATAATGATAAGCAAAAGAATAAAAATGTGTCAAACTTGCTATGAGACATCTTTTATTAAGTTAGTTTTTAGAGCTCATTGACTTGTTTCAGGTTTTATGTATTGGCTTTCTTTTTCCTCGGTAGGGACAGAAATAGTTTGGACTTCCAATTGTATTTACAGTTTCTGGTATGGAAAGATGTTGCCTTAAAACAGTGAAGTAACATGCTGGTGGATTAGACCTAAGCTTTTTTGTTTTCCTGCTCTGCCAGTCTTTGACCTCATCTAGGGCCCTTATCAGGATGAATCCACTTTTGGTATTGGTACTTGACAGTAATGTCTCTAGGTTTTATTTCAGTCTTGCTTACGAACCAGCTGATGGAGAAGAGTCATTAATTGTGCAAGCCTATTTATAGTTCATCTTTTTCTTTTTTTTTTTTTGGGGGTGGACGGTGGACACTGAGAGCATTAGGAAAACTTTTCCCTGCATATTGTGATGTAAATACGCGTTTGTGATGCCACAAGTCTGATGATACTTTTCTTTCCCGTCAGCTAAATGAAATTATGTTGAAACCTGAAAATCTGCTAATACATCACTACTTCTGTTACTAGGATGGAAGTGGAAGTAGAGATGCTTGTAGAAGTGTGGATCTTACTGACAGAATGAGGGGTCATTTGTAATTGTTATTTCATGGAGCTAATGGGCTTTGGGGCCTTAATTAGTTTGCAAATGAACATATTCAAAGTAGGATTAGCTAACTCTGTATTTTAAATTCCATTCTGTCCCTCACTGTGCTCCAAGGGAGAAATACCTTAACCTGTGTATTTGTCTAGCACACTCAAATTGTTAGGCTGCTGAAGAAAGTGTTCTATACCGATAAAGACAAGGATTAGTAAGATACAAATCAGCTACATTTTGTATCTGTCCATTCTGCCTTTAAAAGACATTACTGTGATCGTACTGGTAGAACAAAATACTGCTAAGAATCTTATTTTGACTTCTGCAGCCTCTGCTTCATGCTGATAAAAGTTACTTCCAGACCTTTCTGGAGGTAAGTGTTAACATTTAGCCTTAAGTTTTCCCTTTTCTGGAGCAGCCTCTTGAGTCAAGGTGGCTGACACTCTTGCATAGATCTACATTCCACCTTTTGGTTTTTGTGTTCTTAGTCTTAGAATTTTTTTTCTGACTCCAGCTATTTTTATCAAATTCATTTTTTCAGTGTTAGAAATAAGCTAAAGACTTGAAAAAACATCCAACGCCTTTCCTGGTTCAGCGTACGGAAAAATCCTGTAGTTTCTCTTGCAGATAGTGAAGAGCTTACTGAATAGAAATAAGAAACATTGAGCACTCCCCTCTTTGAACATTTGTAGTGCCTTTGATTCTTTAGACGCAAAATCAAAATACTTTCTTATCCTACTGACACTGATGTAGTAAAGCTAAATCATATACGAGATCCTCAGATGAAATTATTGTTGAGTTGTAATTACGTCTGTTGATAGTAGTATGTCCGAGTCAATGGATGTACTACTATCACTGTCTCTGTAGGATGTGATCATACTACTTGAGCTGCAATAAAATTGTATTTTAATTTGGAATTCTTTGAGGAGAGAAATAGTATAAAATGGTCTTATATGGAATTGTTGTATTCTAAGAGTGTATTTATCATATAAAACCAGCTCAAATTATGATTAAGGTGAAGAACAGATTTTTCAAAGCTAACTAACAGGGTATCCCTTAACTAGTCTTTCAAAAAGGCAAAATATTGTAATGCTGCTTCATGCTGCTGTCAGTAGTGTTTATATATTAGTAATTAAGTGTGCTCAAGAATGTCGCCAGAGACTGAGGCTAAGTGTCATGGAACAAGTCAGTTCTAGTGAACTATCTGCCTCTAGAAATAATACCTGTGTGCAAACTGCCTGGTAAGAGTGGTCTCGGGGATAGTTTCCAGTATTGTCTGGGAGAACATTGCTCATTAGCATTGGCCATTGTTGCACTCAGGACTACTGTAACATAGTGAATCATTGCAGGTGACTGTTCCTGCGCCTGGGAATGTTCCCAAGCAGTGCTTACTTTGCTAATAGAGATGTTGTTTTACGTACCACTGACATGGTTAAGGGTGTGAAGCAGTTCTCCTAGGAGGAGAGATCAGAAAGATTGGGACCCCTCAGTTTGCAGACAAGGTGGGCAGAATTGCCAAGGCTTGAAAAGTACTGAAGGAGATGGATGAAATTTACTCAGAACTGTTGTTCAACAAATCCCATAGCAAAGGAACTAGAGGACATTTGACCAACAGGAGATCATAGAAAGGTTTGGATTGGAAGGGACCTTAAGGATCATCTGGTTTCAACCCTGATGCCACTGGCAGGAACACCTTCCACTACACCAGGTTGCTCAAAGCCCCATCCAACCTGGCCTTGAACGCTTCCACAACTTGTCCGGACAGCCTGTACCACTGTGTCACCAGCCTCTTCATAAATAATTTCTTCCTAATATGTAATTGAAATCTACCCTCTTTCAGTTTAAAACCATTCCCCCTCATCCTATCACTACATGCGCTTGTAAAAAGGACCTCTCCAGCTCTCTTGTAGGCCCCTTCAGGTACTGGAAGGCTGCTGTAAGGTTTAAAAATGGCTAAAAAGTGACCTTCAGGAACTTGCTGCCGTAGGAGGTTGTGGAAGCAATTCAAAGTGTAAGTGAACTCAAAGAGTTTAGGCAAACTCACAGACAATGAGAGAGAGAGACTGCAGAAGGTGACCTGGCTCACTTACTCTCCTTATGCAGCATCTCAATTGATATATTAGAGACAAAGTACTGGGCTAGATGGCCTACTGACCTGGACTGCTGACCCAGACCATGAGGACATTTCTTATGTTCTTAGTTAGCTCGAGCAGCTGCCAGCAATTTCAGGAAAAACATATTGAGCTTTCTAATATGTGGCATGATTCAGTTTTGTTAGGAAGACAGTCTTTGCCAATCCAGGCTATGTATCTTGAACTGACAGTGGATGAGCAGGGAAGTGAATGTTTTAAAGTCAGGAAAAAAGTCACATATACCATGCTAAGAGGCGAGTTTAATGAATACTACTCCTTTTTGCAGTGCATTTCTGTGTTTTTAGGATGAATTTTGCTTTTAATATTGTGCAAAGAAGAAACTTCTGTAATCCATATCTATTTAATTAAATTACTACAAAGCTTAGTGTATTGTTGATTTGATCTGGGTTTATCTTCTAAAATATCCTCTGTAGAATAAATTAAGTACCATTGAAAAGTATGAAATGTCAGAGTTAAAGCTCTGACAGTCTTTGGCAACTGGTGTTTTTGGGTATTTCGAACTTCAGCCATATGGGCTGGTCATTTTCTTTTATTTATGCAAGAACTGTTTTTAGGATAAGTGTGTAGCTGCACTCTTGTATTGTCAACTTGTATGCTAATCTCTGGAAAGAGATTCTGTGCTGGTTTTGTCAGGAAC
This sequence comes from Steatornis caripensis, assembly GCA_013398225.1. Lineage (NCBI taxonomy): Eukaryota > Metazoa > Chordata > Aves > Caprimulgiformes > Steatornithidae > Steatornis > Steatornis caripensis. Next base: position 102,318 of record VZSC01004540.1, read on the forward strand.
TGTATTGAGGTCATGTGGATCATCATTAAATAACTCTTTAAAAGAAACAATTTATAGTCCCAGTGGAAATTACATAAATCTAGTTGTTGACCTAATACTCCCATTTCTTAATAGCAATGCCTTTACATATTTTGAACTTGAGACAAAAATATGTTGAGTCAAAGTTGTGTTAGCACTGAGAAATTACACTTAAATTTTATTAGGTCGTTATACTTGGTTGCGCTTTAGAAGTGCTTGTAGGATTCTACAGCCTGTATCAAGGCCTCAGTGTCTTGTATTTGCATTATTTTGTTAAGGTTGTGAGGTCCTTAATTAGTGTTTTGTTGATTCAGAAAGAGAAATGGCATTTGAAAGGTGGCTGTGTTAAATGTGCCTCCCACTCAGGCTGACAGATCACAAATAAGTTTTTTCAGATCATCATAATTATCTTAGAGGAGTAGGCAATGGAAATCTGGATAGAACAGTACGTGTTAGCCTTTGGATAGCAGAGCTTTAGATGCTGTGATAAAGCAAAAGGATTTGTCACGAAAAGATTGTGAAAGTGGAGGGCCTTGGTTTTCTTAAGTACTGATGTCAGAGTTCATGAAGTGGCATGTGGGACAATGAGATGTGCAGGCCTGCATAAAACCACCTAGAATGAGATGAAAGAGCTATAAATACTAAGCAACCTGTAGATTTTATTTGCCTAAGACATGATGCTGTGAAAGATCTGTGTTACCCTTTCCTTTTAAGAAATTTTTTTACATCTTTGATTATGCACAGCAGACTTATTAGATAAGAGGGAATCCCTGTGAGTGATTATCTGGTTTTGGTAATATCTCTTCTGACAAAAAGAGTATCAGTCTCTCTCTCTCTCTGTGCATAGTTTTAATTTTTCTTATTTCAAATTGCATCTGCTGAGGTGGTGAGTAAGTGTCAAAAATGTCCTTCTCAAAGCAGTGATTATTCTGTGGGGTTCAGGAGTGATAAGGCTGGTCCAGCAGCCAGTGCTGGTCCCATTGACACGCATTACCCCAGCACAAAGACTTTTGAAGACAGTAGTTCTTGAAACTTCTGAAATTACTTCAGCCCTGATTCAGACTCCCTTTTGGCACACTTGGCAACAAATACTGCCTGTCTTGGAACGGTTGTAAAATCCAAATGTGAATGCACAACATAAAAGCAAGGCTGAAAGTGGGAGCCAGAGAAATAAATACACAGTCAGGCATCAAGTAGACTAACAGTTCATTGACAAAAAGGCTCTATTTCCTGTTCCTGGGAACTGAGTGTCTAATTAAACTGCATTAAGTCAGCAAGTCTCCCCACCCTTTTGAGTGGAAGTGAGATGACCTCAGAGATGTGAAAATCTAATGACATCCTGAGTGTGAGAGTGGTGCTGGACTCCATCAGGACACCTATTGCCTCGTGGCACAGCGGCTGCCTAACAGTACCCCCTCTCACTGTGTTGCACAATGGTTGACGTGCCGAGCCTTTACCTTCTCAGACTAGCTGTGAAGTGAGCAACAAAGATTCTCACACAGGAGAAACCACTACAAAAGAAAATCAGGAGGCATAGGGCTCACTTGCTGCAGTTGGGCCAGTATGTGTATTCCCATGTTCAGATCCAGTCTGCTAGCTGAAGCCTCCTTCAGATGTCCTGCAGCAGAGGTCTGGAGGAGGAAAACCAGCAGGTTCCCAAGGCAACATCATTACCCAGGTTACCAGCCTCAGGCACTGACACAGAAAAAATGGGAACAACACAGGAATACCAGTCACCCCTCATTCCCTGTTACTTCAAAAGTAGGGATCAAGAAAATTATACTAGCCATTGCTCTAAAACTTAAGGGCTTTGCACCTTTTCTACTTCTCATGGTTCATACAGCGGAGACCAATATTGAGCTAAAAATTGTACAGATTGGCATGTCAGCTGCAGCCAGAATGGCTCCTCCCAGAAGGTATGGCATACTAAATCAGCCAAAAGACCTGGGCAAATCTGGTTATCCAAGCCACACATAAAAGATGGAAAGAGTTCTCGTGTACTGCTACAAAGCTTTTAGGTGCTTTTATTCCAGTCTAAATTTCAAGCTAAAACTTTAAATTGTAGCAGAGAGGAGAAAGTAAATCAATGAAATACGTCTTTAAAAAGTTATGCCTGCTTGGGGAGTCTGAAAAAGAAATTATAAGAACTAATCCACTCATATTTCTCTCCTTCGTCACATTGTGAAGGTGATAGCTGTTTGTTAAAATGCTACCTTCAAACACTTAAACTCTTGCAATGCAACATTTTCTGAAGACCTGTAAGTCTTATTTGAAGTTGTCTAAAATCCTCTTGTTTCTAAGGTTAGGTTATACTATGAATGCTACCTGTTACTGAATTTTGTATTCAGACATGCTTTAGAAGATCTGGAAAATTTATTAGCATGATAAAATGTAAATAGGGATATAATTCATTGCCTTTTCTCAAAGAGCCTAAAGCTTCTGGAGACCTCTTTCTCCAGTAACAGCACGATACCAGATGAAACAACTTAAAGTAGCATGTTTGAAGTGCATGCTCAAAACTGAGCTAAATCAGTATTGAATCACATGGCCCAAGTTTGAAAATGTGAATATCCATCAAATCTCATCGAAGTTGCTGCTATGATAGGGTATCCTTTCATTAATTCATAAAGTTGCTCTGCCAGAGGGGGAGGAATTTGTATGATTTCTGCCCTTTCCTCACCCTTTTCTTTCTCTCTGGTGTTCCTAAAATGAATAACACTCAAGTTTCCGGTTTTCTTTTTTTGTAAAAAAGACCAATTTTATTTTCTTTTAGCAATGTAACGGAGTAAATTTTTGGCCATGCCACAGAAGAGTTGTGTATATGAAGATCTGTCTCTCTCTGATTCACACCAGGAGGACATACACTCTGTTTAGACACATGCAAGTGAGACTGAAGAAAGATGTGTTCAGAAAGGAGATTATGAAATGCACCTCTTCTGGTTTTTTCCTTTGTTCATAATTTTAGCTCAGTTCTTCATGGTTACAAACTTTCTGTCTCACAGAAAGACGAGTTTCAAATGAGAATATAGAGGTCTAAAATGGTAAAAGGCTTCTGCTTTGGTACCTGTCAGAATTCCTCTGTTTATTTTGGCCCATGTGTTCTTTGCTATCAATTCTGCATTGCTTGGGTTTACAAAATTAGGATAAACATCGTTCCACAAATAAAACCATACATACTGTTTCATACTGTACATCTGGTACACTTACTTTGTCATGACTTCTAATAATGTTTTATCTTACTGAATGTACAAACCTGCTTGGATCATGTAAAGAAAGAAATGACACGGTATTTCCCTTATGTTGAAAACTGCTTACCAAGTGCTTATGATGAAAATTCAAACACTGGGAATTCTAGGCTTCCTTCTGAAACTTTATGTAATGGTTTGATTAATGTTGAAGTTAATGTAATTTGTTGAAATAATTTAAGCTGTACAAATAGCTTTTTAATTATACTAAGCAGTCAAGAAAATAAAATTTGTACAGGTATTGTTTTACTCAATTGTTATTCTCTCCTTGGTTCTTTGAAAAATGTTTGTTTAAAAATATCTGCACCTGTTCTTGCTTTGATCTCTCTTTCTCTGTGGGATGAAGGCAGCCAGCAGTGCAAAGTGAAAAAATAACGTATTACTAACCAGAAAAAAAAGTTGTTTTTTCCCAGTAAAACTTTCTTTGTACATACCGGACTTCTGTAACATGTTCCTGTGTAATGGTTGTAAACACTCTTTTATTTTTAAGGTTATTCTTGTGCAAGTTAATCCAGGGGAAGCATTTACAATAAGAAGAGAAGATGGACAGTTTCAGTGCATTACAGGTAAAGCTGATAAATTTATTTTAATATCTCCTGAGTCTGTATCAGGATAAGTAAAAGACAATTTGGGGGTGTTGAAAGTAAAAGACTGACAGATTTTATTTTAAATATAAGAGCCATTTAAAGACCTAAAAGATTATGTGATAAGGATCATTGTATTCATATTTCACTACCATAAACGAAGTACTCTGATGAAATTAAATTTCTTAGGGAGAGAAAGGGGGGAGCGTTTTCAGTTTGCAAAGCAAATAGGGAAGTGCTGTGATAGCAACTTTTGACTAATCTCGTTTACTACACAGATCTCAAATTAAAAACTGCAGTTGTTAATTTTCTTTGAGTTTATTTTTTTTTATTCTTTTCTGTCATGCGGACATTGTTTGCCCGTACCAACAGTTATCCCACTACTAGTTTTTCATTATCTCTAGGGGCAGAATTGTGTCCACAGATTCAGCTATGGCATCGCTTTCTTGCTTGTTATCTTCTGGACCAATGAATCCTACCTTCTTTTTTTCTGAATGTTGGCCCAGCTTCAACAGATGCTGTTCTGGGAAGTTGACGCAAGTTATTTTCCAGCTCCATTCCTCCCTCTCTCCAGCCTGAGACGAAAGGTCTGGTTTCCAGTGTCATAGGCAGGTTCTTTGGCTACAAAATAGCTGTTTAAAAGGAGGCTTTGGATTGTAATTAAGTCTATATTGACAGTTCTTGAAGTGTACAAGTCCATTAGCACAATTTTTCAAAACTTTGGGCTGGTTGCATAGTATTGTTGCTTCCTTTGAGCCACAAATGGATCGGTGTTGCAGCTCACAGTTCTGTAGGGCTTATTTGAAACATAGCTGTGTAATAATTACTTGGCAATATTTAAATCCAAATGTGAATGCACAACATAAAAGCAAGGCTGAAAGTGGGAGCCAGAGAAATAAATACACAGTCAGGCATCAAGTAGACTAACAGTTCATTGACAAAAAGGCTCTATTTCCTGTTCCTGGGAACTGAGTGTCTAATTAAACTGCATTAAGTCAGCAAGTCTCCCCACCCTTTTGAGTGGAAGTGAGATGACCTCAGAGATGTGAAAATCTNTTGGTTTTAGTTTTCATTTATCAGATGGGCTTAGTGAGGGAGGGAGAATGAATTGACATTTCCTTGCATGATGAGCTTGAAAGCAGAAAGCGTGTGATGAACTGAAAAAATATTGAGATCCTGTCTTTATAGATACCGTTCTAACCTTTGATGGTACAGCTTTTATCCTTGTCTGGTCCCTCTTGTTTTCTGAATAGGCAGCTCACTATTGTGATTTGACTCAGCTACTGATTTCTTTGTGCTTTAAATATGAAAGTGAGTGTAAACAGTTATTGAACAATTGTTCCTGGGTCTCACTAAGTGTAAGCTCAGGTACGGCCTTTACAACTTTCCTGAAAAGTGGCACTGACAATCTAGGAACCTACATCCCGAATCAATTCCACAGCTTTTGCAAACCTCTTGTCGTACGGACATTCTCCTTATCCTTCCCCCTTCCAGGGCATGAAAATACAGCTTATAGTTGGTAGTAAGACAGAGTATATAGAGATTTTTCATATCTGTACATTCGCTAATCTTACAACAGAGTCTGAGTTGCATATGATCTTTTGAATGTTGCTTTTCTGGTCTATTCTTGGCACTCCTGAGACATTCTTGTGTTTTAGAAGAGTGCTATGCCAATGGATCTTTCTACCTTTTGGCTTTTTGGGTCTGTCTGGCTAAGAGAAGAAATTCATGTAGTAATTGATGCTGTACCTTTTTCATTGTATGTATTGCAACTAATGAGGAATGTCTACTTTCCTGTTTTCTGTGTATAGATTTGTATAAAGTGAACAATTTCGGATAGTGTACGCTGTAGAAAGTAATTTGGTGGTCCTTTTTGTTCTGCAGCAGTTTCTCAAACATGGTTTCCCCTCAGCTTCACTGCAAAATGACCAGTTCACACAGGAGGCTATTGCATTGACTGTAAAGAAAGAAAGCTCGCATCAGTTCACTGTTCTTCTCTTCACTGTGTGCGCTCAGTTATTAGGTCAAATCAAAGTTAAAGATGTGGAAATACATAACGAGTACGGTTTGGAGAAAACTTTATAATAATGTGCAGAGATGCTTATTTTTAAAAAGGCACAAAGAAAGCAAAGGTGGCTGAAATACAGTGGAGATGCAGTCAGTGGGAAGTTAATTTAATCATTATAATGTTTCTTAATACTTTTTTTTCCAACCCATCTTTATACCCTTTTCTGACTATATTGACTTAAAAGTCTCTGAGAAGAATGCATGTTCAGCTTTTTCTGTGATGTACTATGTAAAAAGAGGTAGTATTACATATGTTAAAAATGTGTATCCGTATACTACTTTGCAAAACCACAGCATGTATTGCCCACAGAATTGTAATTATGTACAACAAATATATTGCAATGAATATGTTGTTGTGTTGTATCTCACTCAGAATCTACATGGAGGAAAAGCATTAGTACAAGCAAAGACTTTTCATGAAATGCAGTTAATACTTTATTACAGGGATTCCCCTATCCCTTTCAAAATAAGGCTTGTAAAGCTTGCGTGTATAATTCACAACACTTTACTTCTTTGTAATGGAATGGTAAGTGACCACTGAACAAATATCTCTTTGTTTCTCATATTTACTTTCTAGAATGAACTGGTTCTGAGAACTTAATTTGCTTCATATTCTGTGGGATGTTCAATATTCTACAAATAACAAAGACTTCAGTTCAATGTTGAACATACTACAATTTTTTTTAAGGAACAGAAAATTTTCAAGTACTGTTTTTCTAAGTCTGTAGTCTGATTTATACTTAGCAAAATGGTGGCTAATAAATATATTGTCTCTTTGGAGTAAAGTCTTACGAAGAGATGCCGAAGGAAAAAGAAATAATTTGAGATTACAAATGGTAGTAAGAATTTGCAATGTTACACATGGACCAAAGATGAAAATGATAAAATGTAAATTCAGGTTCTTGCAAGGCAATTTGCGTGGGCATATGTTTGAATTGAAATTATGTAAGTATAATATGAAAATGAAAGAATGGAAGTTGAGAGATAGCAAGCTGCTTCTGGATGGATCCCCAGTAGAAGTGCAGATATGCAGGTACAGTAGTTTGGGTGATCTGGTAAGTCACTGTTCCTTGGATAATTCTAGATCTCTCTTGTGCTTTATTGCTGATCGATTCACCTTGAGATTGCGCTGTCTACTGAAGTCAGCGTGGATTGTTTATAAATCTAACCATAATGTTAATTGCATTTTCTTGCATCATATCTTTGTCTGTTGGAAACATTGAGACGCTCCATCAGTCTTTGTGCTACTTTTGTCATAGTTATTTTATTTGTAAAGAGGACTGTCCTTACTTTGGATGGTCTATACACATAGGGTAAAACTTGTCAACCTGAAAACAAGGACAGTCATTGTGTCTCCGGGAGAAAAGAGAGGTGTGAATAAAGTGGCTATTTTAGAGCTGTCCTTGAATCGGTGAAGTAATGAGAACTTAGAGCACCAATTAATGGACGAGCACCCCGTGCTTTTTCTGTAAGCTAAACTTCTGAAGAAGGTGCTCACTTATACCCAGGTCTCTGTACTGACTTACCATTTGTTTGCTGGTACAAATCTCATAAGTGATCTGTAAAGCTTTGACCGTTTTGGAACTATGATAAGTGAGAAGTGGCTTCTTAATGCGGGCCTCTTCCATGGCAGTTAAAATTGGGTGAAAAGGCTCTTAAGATTATCTCCTGTTTTGAAATCTCTTTAAGGGTGGCAAAAGAGTAGAGGTTGGTTAAGGGATGTTTCCTCCTTGGTGAATCCCATTCCTTTATTTTGGTGGAGTTTTGATGACTTAAAATAATTTGTGTATTTTATTCTTGGTGTCTCACACTTATATTTCTGTAAAATGAGAAGGATGGTTGCTTATTTCTGTATTTAGCAATCTTGGATCTTCGTTGCTTTTCTGTTATATGCGTTTTGACTTAAATACAGCTTCACGTGAGCACTTCTGTGTGCCAATGGCCATTTTTCTGATTTTATATAATATTTTGTTTGACTGTGTACTGGTTTGTCTGATAGCGATGACTTCTGCCCCCTCTTGACGCAACTTCCATTTAAATGATTTGTCAGTCTCTTACTTTCCAAAGACACTGTGCTTTTCTTGGTAGATAAATAGGACTATGTCTGTCTGTGTATCTGTGTGATAGAACAAAGTGTTTATTTTCAGATGAGCTCTTTTAAATCTATGAAACTGTTCTCACATATACTCAGACTTCTGTGGAAACTTTCCTTAAGCCAAAATTTTCTTCTGTCAAAGTGAAATAAGCAGCTACATTTCAGTGATTCAGAAGACCAGGTTTGAAATGTATGAATGGGCTCTCTTTGTAGAAGTGAATTAGTGCAGATCACTCATTCATGAATTCTTCCTATTGCAGAATAAATGAATGAAGATGACTCATCTTGAGCACATTTTATAACAGTTCCAAGTTACAGCTAAGGGCTATTAAATGTTACTTGACATAATAAGAGAGACCATGTTCTATATGTCTCTGCAAAGGAAAGTTGCCATTTTCATAATAAAATAAGAAAAATTATGTAAATTAGTATGAGTCATAAATACTTCATGCTTTGAAATGAAATGAAGTATCAGTATTAAGGTTAGTCTCTGGGATAAAAATTAAGCAATCTTAACTTCTTTTTTTTCTCTTTATAATAAGGAATAAAGTACTTCTGAAAAATGTTTTCAAGGAAGTCAAGAGGAAAATAAGATCACATCAATTCTGAGACTATAGTAGTGAAATACAAACTTTAGTTCATTCTAAGATTAACTTTGGTTTTGCAACACCAAACCTGCCCATTACTGAGAATATTGTGTGAGTAAAACTGTTACAGAATCATAGAATGCTATGGGTTAGAAGGGACTTTTAAAGATTATCTAGTCCAAACTCCTGCCATGGACAGGGACATCTTCAACTAGATCAGGTTGCTCAAAGCCCTGTCCAACCTGGCCTTGGAACACTTCCAGTGATGGGGCTTCCACAACTTCTCTGGGCAACCTCTGCCAGTGTCTCACCACCCTCATAATAAAAATTTCTTTCCTACATCCAACCTAAACCTATGCTTTTTCATTTTAAAACCATTACCCCTTGTTCTGTCACAACAGGCCCTGGTAAAAACTCTCTCTCTGCCTTTCTTATAAGCCCCCTTTATGTATTGAAAGGCTGCAGTAAGGTCTCTGTGGAGCCTTCTCTTCTCCAGGCTGAACAACCCTAACTCTCTTAGCCTTTCTTCATAGGAGAGGTGCTCCAGCACCCTGATCGTCTTTGTGGCCCTCCTCTGGACTCATTCCAACAGGCCCATATCCTTCTTATGTTGGGGGCCCCAGAGCTGGACGCAGTGCTCCAGGTGGGGTCTCATGAGAGTGGAGCAGAGCGGGAGAATCCCCTCCCTCGACCTGCTGGCCATGCTCCTTTTGGTGCAGCCCAGGATACAATTTACCACCTGGGCTGTGAGAGCACGTTGCTGGCTCATGTCCAGCTTTTCATCCACTGGTATCCCGAAGTCCGTCTACTCAGGGCTGCTGTCAATCTACTATCTGATGTTATCTGCTGCCAGATCTCATGTGGTTTTAGTTGTATTCAGATAGTGTTAGAACAAACAAGCTGAACACTTTAGAATCCAAATGTAACTGCTATTTAAGCGTATTTGAACTAAAAAGAACCATAGATTTACTTTGTTCTCAGTATCATCTGGTGCTTTGGTGTTGAGTTTTATTGAAAACTACTTTATTAATATTGGAGGTGGTTAAAGACCAGCCATAAATTCTGTACAGGTTGCCACAAACCCCTCAGAAGGGACTTTGCTAGTTGCTAACGGTCATTGGAAGATCCTTCTTTCACAAGACCGCCACAGCATGTTATCAAATCCTAAACCCATTCTGTTAAGTGGAGGAAGTGTACACTGTCATTCTGTGATGATTTTAGAATGTACTAGGATACTTGGCACTGCAGTAGTGATCCCATATATTGGCTTTAAGGGTGGCACCGCCTCTAGAAATACCGTATCTTGTTTGTTAAATTACTCAATATCCAGGTTAGGACTGGGCAAATTCTAGGAATAAAAGAACATCTATTTAAATATATAGATCTGTACTAATGGAACAAGCTAGCAAAACCAATGAAACGCTGTTAACAAGAATTCTCTTCTTGAGCATCTCAAGTCTTCTAGGTAGCTTAAGAGCCTGGATAATGAACCCTTACAAATAAACCCAGATATGTATTACAAAGTTTTTAGTGCTCTAGTTTTCCTGCTTCCATTAAGAATAGCTTGCTGGAGCCATCCAGGGAAGCTGCTCTAGATAATCTTTTCTTTCTGTAGCCCAAGAAGAAAATAATTCTTTGTCCTTGTTGCCATTTACCTGTTCTTCATTTCTAAATACTGAAATGTTACATGATGACATATGTAAGTTTTATTTGCTTTCCTTTTTGTCTTCAAAGATGCTTTTCAGCTTTTCTTCACTGTAGCCTTCTGAAGACACAGATGTAAGGTTTTATGCATCAGTTCATTAAAAAAACCACTAAAATAAAAGAAGCCTACCCTAAATGGTAAATCATTTCTGATGTCTTATCTATTCCTTCTGTGTGAGTGCCATAGCAGACTAAACATGATATGCAAGGCTGAAACTAGATATGGATGCTTAGATTAACAACCTCTTCTACACATTAATTTTAGGATCTCAATTGGAAGTATTTAGAGGGCCTTCATAAAACGCATTGAGGAAAGCTAAAACAAGTCAGCTGAAAGTATGAGGTTCACAGCAAGCTAGTGACTTAAAGCCACTTAACCCTTGGATGAGGATGTCCATGTAGAGATTCAGAGCTGAGTCTATAGAAGTAGGCGTATCTCAACTTTAAAGCATCTCTGTTTGGAAATGACCTTCAATATACACGTTTTAGGAATTGTTTCATAGATGTTGGTATTTATAGGTATCTACAGTCAAACTAAAAATAGTAAGAAATTGGTATTGGTCAGCTATGCAGGAGTATGACTGCAGGGGAGACGTAATTCTTGTGTGTTGCGACGAGATGATGAGGAGAGAAAGTGGCCACAAAGCATGGTTGTAGCAGCTTGATTTGGTACTATCTCATTCCGAAATAATTGCAAGTAGGACCTGCTCTTTTTATAGCTTAGAGTGATAAACAGAGTGCATGAATGTCCTCGCAAATTTTGTCAAACAGACTTATCCTTCTGGCTTTTACAGGTAGGTTAGCATAAAAGTTGGATGGAGATATGGCAAATACCCTGCTGATAAGGTAAAGAAATAATGATAGATTTAAGCACTCACTGTGGTGTATGTAGAATGCTCATGTATTTGCTTTGAGACAGGAGAAATCTAGTCCATAATTCAAGTACTATCAGCAAGTAAAACTTGCCTGTAAGCCCTGGTGCTGCAGCTTTTCTGGTACTGCTGCCAGTACTGTGCTGAATTAAAGCTAGCTCAGGTATGTCTACTTGATTCTGTAGTCCTCTTTGCAATAGGGGAGAGGCAGTCTTCACTATTTTCAAGACCGTCTCTCAAATTTATTTTACTAACTCAACAAAACTTGCAACATAGTGCAAAACAAGGTCATTCCCCTGACCAGAATAAAATGTAGCCCTGCAGAAGTCTGTTGTTTATATCCTGCTGTTTTTGCTCTGTGAATGGCCATGAGACATAGCCTCGTAACGGAGCTCCCTCAGCCTTCTCAGGGAACTGCCTGACCTTCTCCTCTGTTAAGTCTGATAACTGACCAGGTCTTGGTGGTCCCAGTCTCCTTCAGCCCTTGAAGAGGCAGTCAGGGATGATACAAGAAGCTGTTGCCAGAAAAGGCTTCTTTATCATGCTGCTTTTCTGTCAGAGCAGCTCACATTACTGTTGGGCCCACTTTGCTGGGATTATAAATACTAGATTTCTGAAATGTGCTATTCCCAGAATAAACTAAACTTGGCGTAAGTTTTATTAAAAAGCAAACTAGACCTGTTTTATCACCTTCTGCAACAGCAAATGAAAAAAAAATCGGGTTAAAAGAAATGCATTAATTCCAATCTCTTTCACAGTGTTGCTTTTAGTGTGTTTTAAGGAAATCTTCATTTTCCTGTCATTGATTTATGTTTAAAATGTGTTAAACGGATCTAATATCTTTATATGGACAAAATATGCCTATAACATTTTTGCCTTGGTTATTTTCTCATTCTTCTATTAGATATTTTTCTAATCTTTATTCTACTAGACTTACTTCACACATTTTGAGATGTGAATGAGTTCATAACTTACTATATTCATGATAAGGTGTTCAGTCAGGTTCTCCTTTCCCTATCTCATTTTCATATATATTCTGATCCATTAATCTTCCCTTGACTAATCTTCCTTTCTCTAATTTCCTCCTCTACTCCCTCTTTTCACTATGCTGCAAGTTCTACCCTGCAAACCCAGCCTGACTGTAGAAAGGTTCTGGAGACATTTGTTTGAAGTATCAGTGCTTCAGCTGCATACTGAAGACATCTAATTTTAGGTGTCTAAGTGTGTGTTTCTATATGTGGCCTTGAATCTAAGCTCTCATTATAACTAGTGAAGATTTAGTTAGGGCTTTTCAGCTGACATCAGTTTGCACTGAATAGCTCTTCAGGCTCTACTGTCTGTACTGACTAGATCTCCACTTGCTATAATGGGAGTTTAAAGTCCTAACTTGCATGCAGACACATAATTTTAGATACCTAAATGAGATGTCTCCACTCTGGAGCTAAATCCTGGCTATTACAAGCTGAAATAAGTAAGGCTACATCCTGAAAACATCTCATTTGAGTGTGTTGTTTCACAGTGGTACCCACAGTGAGTGTCTTTGTCCTCAAGCATTTGAATTCTTTGAACTCATCCATTTCCGTGAGCATCTAACATCTCACATTTTAGAAGGAAGGTACCAGTACTTGGAGATACATGTTGCGAATGGAGTTACAGCCCTAAGTTGCAGCTAGCGGATGCTTCTAAAACTTGGTTTCCACGACTGTAGTCAGTCATATCTAGCCCACAAGGCTGTGAAGTATTAACTCAAACCGCTGAGATTCATGTGCTACTGTGGGCCGAGTCTGGATGCATGAGTTGGATGGATACTGTTGGATGAGTCTTGTATGAAGCATGTTAAGCTTGACAGGTCTGCGTCTGGCAATGTTGTAATAGTCCCCTGGTATTGCAGTCAGTTCATCTGTCTTCTTCCCTGACTGTGCTGTTGATGGGAAAGAAGTGGCCCTGTACGATTTTCTTTATGGGGAAAAAAGAGGGGAAAACTTACGCAGGATCTCCTCTTGGTTTCTAATGTAAGTAGAAAGTTTGTCTAATGTAAGTAGTTAGTAGTTTGAACTAAATCAAAGGTCAGAGATGCAGGCAGAGGAGTTTGAAAAAGATTTTACTTAGTATTTTCACTTAATATCCTAACATTTAGAATAACTGATGCTGATAGCATTTTCTGTATCTTAATTGGATGCAGTCTGGTTGATTGAAATAATAAAGTTTCATGAAGATTGCTAACTTACTTTATTAACTAGATAAAGAAGTTTCTCAATTTCATTATCTGATTAATTCTTTAAAAACAAATGGTGGTTTTGTTTTCTGGAAACTCAAACTTAATGTTTTTAAGTTGACTTTGCACTGGGTTTTGTAAAAATGGAAAGGCTAGAACTCTGTGCATCAAGGAGTTCTTTTGTTAAATCCTCTTTCACCACAGGCTGGTGTTTCATCTGTTGGAAAATGCTACAGATTATTAGATGAGACCCCAGGAAAATTTCTTTGTAGTTCCACCCTGTGAGATTGAAGTTGTATTGCTACATTCTTGATGGATAGCTGTAGCTGTGAAAGTATTCAGACTTCTGTCAAAGTATTACGGTTAACATAGAAATAGCTTTGAATTAAGTTTTATTTACTCTTGTTCTGTTTGTGCTGCAGAAAGTAGTTGTGGCTGCCTTATCTTGTGGACCACCGTAGGTAGGTGTGAAGGGTGGCAGACAGACTGGGAGGGAAAACAAAGTCTTTGTGGCTGTGGAGCAGCTCTTCCGCCTGTTATTTTTCCAGAGTTCCTTGAGACAGACCAAGCTCCCCACTCACGCCCAGGCTGTCACAGCCATGCAGCAGCTTACACGGCCTGACATTGCTCTGCCTCCATGCTTTCTCCTTCAATGCTAAAAGTTATTGCATGGACAGAGGGCCCAGGTAGCAACAGAAAGAGACCAGGAGGTTAGTCTCCCTTTCCTTCATTTTAACCTGTGCAAGGCAACTGTGTTGTCTGCGTGGGTCCAGGCACACTTTTCTCACCAGAATGTAATATGTAACTGAGTGTTGCAACTTTGAATCCAGAGATGGTTTTTATTCTGTTCTTAGTTTTGCTATTTTCTAGTGGATGAATCAGCAGTGCATGGCTTGATAGATACGGCTGTGCATGTGTTATTAATAGTAAATTATTATAGTTTTCTTTTTTTGACTGTCTGTTAAATGACTGAGGTTTTGTCAGCTTGCATGACTTACATGATCATGACACACTTCAACTACATTACAGTCATGGTAATATAACTGCCTTCCCCTTCTTCCTTTTGCAGACATGCAGCAATCTGTTTTACATCTAAAGCAGTTTATTATCCAAATGAGGGAAAGGAAGAAGAGGAGAAAGATAACAAGGTCATTACAAACATATAGCCTAGCTGTGCACAAATATGAACAGCTACTGTGTAATGTGAGTTAAAGACCAATTACAAGTATGTAAGTTCAGCCACTTAAAGCCATTAAGAAACAGTGTAATTACATGGGGTTTCAAACAAATTTTCAAGGGCCAAATTCACTGGTAGTAAACACAGCTATCCACAGTGCTGTTCTTGTTTTCTTTTTGCCGAAGAGAAGCTTTTTCTCATACTACAAAGAGCTTTCCAGAACATGCAGTTGTCTGGAGCAGGTGCCCTCAGACACCATCCAAACAGCCTCAGATTTTTTCAAGTGACTGATTTTTTCCACCTGAACATGAGGAAGAGCTTCTTTACTGTGAGGGTGACAGAGCCCTGGAACAGGCTGCCCAGGGAGGCTGTGGAGTCTCCTTCTCTGGAGATATTCAAAACCTGCCTGGACGCGTTCCTGTGCAACCTGCTCTGGGGGCACCTGCTTTAGCAGGGGGGTTGAACTAGATGTCCCTTCCAACTCCTAACATTCTGTGATTCTGTGACTGTACAGCACCCAGTGATTTGTAGATGGGTCTCACGTGAATGGTATTAGAGCTGCTACAGAAGATGACTACACCTTCCTTCCCTTTTGATTAATCAGCTGTTCTGTTAGCGTATGGTTTATCTCCTGTGCCTGTTCTCTGTTTTTCCAGTAGGACATTCTCCAGCAAACGTTTCACTTATCCTTTCTGTTTGGTGCTCTACATATGGACCATCTTCATAAATACCATGTATATTACAGAATCACAGGATCACAGAATGGTAGGGGTTGGAAGGGACCTCTGGAGATCATCTAGTCCAACCCCCGTGCTAAAGCAGGTGTGCCTAGAGCAGGGTGCACAGGAATGCGTCCAGGTGTCTCCCTTGGATGATCTTGACAGTTGTATTCCTAGGTAGAATGGATGTGCCTTCCAAGGCAACCAAAGAAAGAGCTGCAATAAGAACTATGAATGCCAAACCAATAGTCTATATTATTGCTTCATTAATAATTCTTAAAAGGAGTTAATATGGACTTGTTGTTTCAGTAAGATGTGAATAAGTTACTGTGAGTAGGATCACGAGTATTCCTCATGATGACCTCTTCGTAATGAAGTATTGCAACAACCCTAGATAAATTGTGTGAAATACGGACAGGTCATTTAAAGTAGGGCTCTGCTGAACAAAGACCACAACAGGACCATGGGCTGAGACAAAGTCCCAAAGTACTAAAGCAGATGGAAACAATCAAATTCTCAGGAAGAGGGCAGGGAAAGAACTGTTAGGTCCAGGAGCTGTGACTTAATGATACAGCAGCCTTCTCTTCTAAGAATCAGAATGAAACTTGAAGATGACAGAGACAAGGAGAAAGATGGGTCTACAGAGAGTTGTCAGCCTTTCTGTTCTTCTCTGTTTTGCCCAGAAGTTGTGTTTAAGATAATCTCTTGAACNGGGAAAGCTCTACTCGTAAAAGACAGCTTTGGCAAGCCAGTTCCAAAAACTACCCAAAAAACCAAACCAAACTACTAAAGCAGATGGAAACAATCAAATTCTCAGGAAGAGGGCAGGGAAAGAACTGTTAGGTCCAGGAGCTGTGACTTAATGATACAGCAGCCTTCTCTTCTAAGAATCAGAATGAAACTTGAAGATGACAGAGACAAGGAGAAAGATGGGTCTACAGAGAGTTGTCAGCCTTTCTGTTCTTCTCTGTTTTGCCCAGAAGTTGTGTTTAAGATAATCTCTTGAACGACAGCACTTAAGTGCTACTGTGTTAATCCTCAGCTGCTCTAGCCTTGAAGAGGTTCTCTGAAAGGCACCACTCTCTTGACAGAGTTAGCTCTTATGGCTTATGCAGCCATAAGAGACATCTTAATAAAACTCTTAAGTAGTGGGTATATTTAGAAAATATATGAAGCATATGTAAGTTTGCATTTATTCTTACTTTTTGTTATGCTTTTCATATATTTTGTTTCCCATTTTGTGATCAGGCACAAAATTGTTTTGTTTGAATTTTAAAAAATTAAGTTTCATCTTACCTAGCTTTTAAATTCAGTTACATCTGAAACCTCATCTGACTTTTTACTCTTATTTTTCGAAAGATAGTACAAACAAATAAAGCTGTCTTGCAGGCAGATCCTTGAGTGCCTAAAGTCCAAGATGAGTTTGGGAATTTGAGAAGCAGAACTACTTTTTCTTGAAGAGAATTTTTTTTTCTGAATTGGATAGTAAGGGGTTAGAAGCAGAGTGACTACCTCTGATTTAGTGTGACCCTACTGACAGTGCAATTTTGGGGACCATCTGATGACTAAGCAATGCATCAATGAGTGAAAATATTTAGTAAGTTACAAGGGCGGTCTGAGCAACTGGAACCAGTTAAAGCTCTTCCAGCATGAATGAGTTTTAAAAATCACCTGCTAAGAGAGCTGAAAAACAAAAGTGAGTATCAGCAGATGCTGAACAGAGGTGCAGAGGACTGGCTAGTGTGAGCCTAACTTCCACTCATTTCTCTGACTTTTACTGCAAGTGGGTAGGAGAGGACTGGCAAGCATGAAGTTTTGAGATTGATTGTTGATGGTTTGATCACCTTTTACTGTGGACTTCTGGCCCATGTGTGTTAGAACAGTGCTTTTCTACACAGGTTGTAAATCTGACATGGTGTTTATGTAGCTTTTTCAGTAAAATATTTGTAAAAGGTGTGGTTTTGTGCTCAGTACACACTTCTAATTCTTATGCCAAGAAAGATTGCATAAAAAGGAGAAAAGCATACCTTGGAAATACCCTATCTTTTCTCCTAATTGCAGGTATATACACTCTCAAGTTTCCTTCCATTCCTTTCCAGCAGAGATATGACACATACTAGACCAGGAATCTTACTCGTATGCCCACACAGCTTTATCTGTAGGTTATTTCCCCAGTTTACCCTCTGACAGGTCTTTAAAATACCATCCAGAGCACTGATTTGCCCGTAATAGCCTTCCAAGTGCCCATTATGTTCAGAGAATTTCAGTGTGTTGTCAGGGTTTTTTTCAATTACTGAGCGTCATCCTCTCATCTGAAACACAGATCCATTATTTTTGATGGGAAAGAATCTAGTCTTATCTTGGTGACAGTAGTTAAATAGAGGGGTGTTGGGTTGGGGGTTCTTTTCAGAAGTGCGTAAATGTATATTGTGGGATCATCTTGTATGGTGGTGGTGTGCTGCTGTGTCTGGACAAGTAGTACTTTGGCAGGTAAACATTTCTGTGTAGCTTCAGAGGTGAGGTTATGTCTGTATAGGATATAGCTTTGGGGAATCTGAAGGCCAGTGGGAAATAAATAGGAGTGCAGGTGTAAAGAATGTAGGCATGCAGTGGAGTCTTGAGGCCAGATACCTGTGTGTTGCCTGTCTCCATGCTGCAAAATTCAAAGCAAACAGAATGTTTTTTCATCTCTATGTCTAAAGAGCTTCAGCAGAGGCAGTATAACCTTACTCATTTTTTTTTTAGGTTCTAAATTGTGAATTAAATGGGAAAGGCTTGAATGCTAAAGCATGATGCACAGCTAGCCTAGAATGTAAATATATCCCTTCTTAATCACTCAGTAACCAATGCACTCAGGTATCTTTCAGATGTCAAGCTATTCTAGAAATACTTGGCATTTCAGTGAAGCTGATCATCCAAACAACTCCAGTGGTACAGGAAATCCATATTCTAGAAGTGATAAAAGATCAACAAGAACATGCATTAACTGTCTCAAGGAGTGTTGTCTGAATGGTACCCCGGAACTGGGTGAAATACAGTTATATGCAATGTAAGGTCATGCATAAGATTAATAAATTATAAATGGGGATCTCCTCACTTGAAACTTGATAAGGAGGAGGAGGAAGCAGGCAAGCTATTTGACTCACGAGGTAAATATTACCTCCAGTGTAACGTATCCATAAAGGTTACTGCGATCATAAAATGCATCAGGGCAGTTGTTGCTAGTACAGCTTGGGATGTTTAGTAGCACTTTATAAGATTCTGCTGAGACCTCAACTATAATTTGATAATTCACGTTTACAAAAGATGAAATGAAGCTGATTCCTGGAGTAGAAAAGAGCTATTGGGATATTTAGGAGAATGAAGAGCTTTTTTTATAAAAGTAGAGTAGAGTAGAAGAGTTTGGTTTGCTTGACTAAAAATTAGTTTTGTTAGAAATAGGTAAGTAAACACCAGGGATTGGGTTTTTTTAAAAAAAAAGTTAATAGTTAATACCAGAGCTGGTTTAGAGCCCAGCTGTATTTCAAATGGCTGTGAATAACTTTTATCTAATTACAGGAACCCTCCTTGCTACGCAGCAGAGCGGTGCTCTCGAACAGCGCTCTAGTGGGAGACGTGTGGGTAAAAGAACTGACTGTTTTAAGATTGGTCTTGATGCTTTTACGTAGAATCCATTTATGATGGATCTTGATATGTGATAATGGGCAAGAGGAATAAAGCTGCAATTACAGGTGAATTGGCTTGAGTCATGAGGTCTTTTTCAATCCTTGAGCCCTGATGGTCCAGCAACAGAAAATTTAGATCTCCTGCATCCAGACAGTAGTGAAGCAATAAAAAGCACAAAGGACACATTTACTTTCCAGTTATTAAGCAATTTTCTTGTCTCAGCACCTTAGCAGAGGGATATATCGATCCATACATAATGTATGTTAAGGAGCGCCACCATATGCATGTGTCTTTTTCCCTTTCTTCTGGTTCGGAATGACAACTTTTATATGTCTGAGCCAAGTTAGTTGTTTCATCTCTGGCCTCCTGTTTGGCACAGGTGTGCTTGAACATACCACAGAATTTAGCCTACCTACTAACTGAGTGGGAAGACCTTCTTTTCCTGACAGTAGGAATCTGCTCTCAGAAAATTTGATGTACTCTACTGAAATTGGACAGAAAAGTGACTAGAGCAGGCCTGAACGAGGTACCAACTTGAGGATACGCTGTGTGTGCTTAATGATTTGTGTCATTTGGTATGATGTGGCTCCGTGATAAATATGCAAAAGCACAGAGTTGTCCTCCAGAGCCAACCAGTGAATAACCCTGCTGAAGCCAGGTGTTTTGCTTTAGATGCTGCATAGCGTAAGATGTGTAACATCAGAAGTTCTTTATCTGGTCTTGTGTCTCATTTTTGTCATGTGATGATTGTGTAATTTGCTTGAGGCTTGTTCCCTACAGTTTGTGTCGTGACAGAAGGATTTTGCATTACCAATCACCCTTTGAATTGTCAGCTTCAGGGACTGTTTTCTTCACCCATAATTTGAAACAAAACTGTCTAATAAAGTGTTACTTCAAAATGTATCGCATAGTTTAGAAACCTACATCTGAACATTTGTTGGTAGCATCTGTGTTGGTGTACTCAAGTGAATGCCCCTAACGTAGGCATAAAAATAATTGTGTGCAGTGAGTGTGAAGAGAGGAAGTCCTATAGGACTGAACTCTCTTTCAATTTCTTTGTATTCTTACAGAAGACTTTTTCATCTGGCCAGAACAGCAAACTCGCTTACCTAATGTAGGAAATACATCTAAGAGAGTAAAATTTCAGTGGAACAGAGCTGTTTGGCATAAGGGTTTTTCTAAATCAACAGTTATCATTAACCTTCACTAAGAACAAGATTTAGCCCTGTTTGTGCACCCTAGAACACTTGTTTTGGAGCTAATCCAATTCTAGATTTACTTAGTTTTCCCTTTTTCTGCTAAATCGTGTAGAATTCTGGATTATTGGATTCCTGGAAAGCTGAGACAGCTCACATCCTGCTTAGTTTTATGTCTTCCAGTTAGGAATGACCACTCCCAAATTGGTGCATTTAAAGAAAGATGAGTGTGGTATTTATTTTAGATATTAGAAGGACTTCAGCTACTTACAATTGTAATAATTTTTGTTCTGCATAGTTTTTATTTTAAATGGTCCATCTGAATCTGNCCCAAATTGGTGCCTTTAAAGAAAGATGAGTGTGGTATTTATTTTAGATATTAGAAGGACTTCAGCTACTTACAATTGTAATAATTTTTGTTCTGCATAATTTTTATTTTAAATGGTCCATCTGAATCTGCATTGTATTAGTTTATATAATTAGCTTGAAGCCTAAACAACTCAGAGGTTTTCAAATGAAAGTACATGTTAATAGTAGCTTCCAGGAACTCAGAGTAGTACGTCTTCAGAGGTGTCTGCCTTGGATAGAAATAAAAATTTGAGTTGGGCATGAAATTTCCTCTTGTGGCCTTTTCTGGTGTTAATTTTGTGCTCGAGTTTCTGTGTTTTAATACTCAATCACAGTTTGCACAAACAGGATTTTATTATATGCACAGAGTCTTCTGTGTATTTTCATCCATAGTTTTAAAATACCCTACCCTAGAATTTGGTAAAAGTGTTTCTGTATTCATATGCATGCTGTTGATTTTCTTAATACATCATATTTGTGTAAGTAATATTCAGTAAGTTATATTCAAGTCATAATCTGTATGTAGATACATCTACACACATACATGTGCATGTGTGGACAGCAAAGGAGTTGGGGCTTCTCTGGATGCCAGCTCTGAGACAGCAAAACGTGCCAGATAATTTTGCGCTCTAGTTTCAAATCAATGTAGCCAGGTAAGTGTGCACAGCAAAAATAACTTATTAGTGTAATAAGTTGAATATAATGATGCTGAAAAGGCCTTTACAAGTAATTATACTACTACTGTAATTTCATTTTTGGCACAGCGGGTTGGGGGGGAAGTTGAAGTTAATGCTTGTTCATTCCAAGATCTCTCTTCTCTGAATCAACACGCTCTTTTGTAGAAGGCACTGTCTACACGCCAAGAACTGCCAACTGTTGAGACTCACTTGTGCTGTTCGCCTCTTAACCACAACCAACTATCAGTAGTAGTGCTTAACTTTTTAACTTTCTGGTCTGCAGTTCTAGATGGCCAAAGAACAAAAAAATCTGATTAGAGAAACACAAATTCTAGTGGTAACAATTGTTAGATGAATAAACTGTAGTTTATCCTGAATGTTGTGAATCAAATGGCACATGATTAGGCAGTCTGCACAAATATTAAATATTAGTCTGAAAAAGTCGCAGATCAATACTGCTCAGCATAAGGGCTAGGAAATTAGGCTCTTCTTGAGGAAAAAGCCAAGCAAATATGCGATGCAGTTAGATAGAATGAGTGCTGATTATTTTTCCTGCTAAGAATAAAAACATGTTCATCAAAGCTTCTCTTTGTTAAGAATGGTGTATCACGTTTGACTCCCTTTGAAATGCAATGATTTATGGTTCACCTGATACTTAAATTGCAGGACTGTGAGGGAGAGAGAACAATTTTTTGACATAACTCTTTCACATAGTTACTAGATAATTATCCTAAGTCTGAACCTAAAACAGCAAACAAAACAGAGCAATGTGACGATCTAGGCTGTGCACTACAAACTCTTCTGTTGTATTTCCACATGAATGTCTTTGATTCATTTGGTACTTTTCGTTACCGAAGTCGGATGGAGTCGGTCACCGTGACACACAATTGCTTCAAAAACTTTTTATTGTTGAAGTACCTCGAAAGACTAAAATCATCCTTCTGTAAGTTTCCAAGTTTAAACTTCATATTGTGAAGTTGCACCGTTCAAAGGCATGGGCTTGCAGGTTTTTTTATAACAAAATTGCACAGTGGTCATTGATTAGAAACAAGCGAAATGAAAGTACATTTAACCTTTGAACATAGAAACCATTGTCACTTTTTCTCTTTGAACATACGTGAGGCCATTGTAAAAGAAAACCGATAGCTGTATTAATAAGTGCTATAGGAACCTGTCATCTCTGCACTTTGCCTATGAGATTTCATGTCCTTTTTTTTTTTCCCCCTGAATATGTATGTGTGGTTTCATGGGGAATGATCAGGATCTCGTTAGGATGTGATCTTTAGAAATACTATAGTTAGGCTTCGTAGCTTTTTGCTCTTTCATCTGTTATTCCAAAGTCTCTGTGGATGAAACTGCTGTTTTTTTCCTCTGCTTTTGAAAGGAACTATGTGAACATTTTACCTTTGGTTTTTCCTTGCATTTGCCAGCCTGCAGTGTACTGATAGATTTTTGTAGCCAATTAATATATTTAAATTGATGTTGCTGCTTTGTCAGCTGCTGTTCCCCAGCCTTGATGGCAAAAGTAGACAGATGGATGGGGGAAGGGGATTGTTTTGTCGGGATTAATTTAGAGCATAAGGAATATGTTAGATTGACAGCACTGCAAACTGAAAGTTTCCGATCGCCTGTGTCCTTGCAGTGTTCACAGTTCCTCCTCGGGCCTCTTCCCCAGCTAAGGCCTAACAGTAAGTTCTGTGTTTGCTTTTGTTTTTTGTTATTACTCGCTTTGGTTACATCGCACCTAGTAAATGTAAAGCTGATGATTCTTTTTGACGATTTTCTAGTGCCTGTTAACCTAAAGGAGTAATTCGGAAGTCTTTTCCAGGCGCAGCTTATGAATGTAGACCAATTGTGGTGGTGGTTGTTACTGTTTCTTTGTCATTAACTGTAGCTGCTGGGAGCCCAAAATAAAACTTTGAAGCCTTCGCAGTTATGTAAAAGGCAGAGTGGTGCAACTATTTGTGGCATCAGGGACCATTGATTTACTGCAGCCCGTCAGTGTTAGAGGGGCGTGCTGCGACGTCAGCTGCGCACTCTATTGTTTCAGCTGCTGTGTCCTTAGTGTTTGATCCTGTCAGTGCTTGCGTCAGCGATGCATATCATCGCCTGCGTGATGTCAAAGTGTGGGTGTTCGGTTATAGGGCCATAGTTAACCTAATGTGCTGCAGTAAATCCTGAATGCTATTTCCTCCTGGGGATAACCGTGATTCATCGCCGTTCGCATTAGACTAATGCTAAGTATAGCAGTGCTCATGAGCCGCAGTATCCACACAGATCAGTATCAAAGTCGTCGCAGCTTTCTAAATGCAATGCCAGAAAGCGTTTGTTTGCAGCCGGGTCCGTTTGCGCACCTCCCTTCTTAGGTGTAAACCCATTAGCAGTTCAGCTAAAGGTAAATCCAATGGAAGGATTAGGATGAAGTAATCCTTTGTAACTTAATTATGTGAATTAACGTAAAAGCTTTCAGCTAAAGAACTTGGATCGCACCAGCCAATGACACTCGGTAGACTACAGTAAAAACCGGAGTCGGAGTCCTGCGGGATGGCTAAGGAAGCCTTCCTCGGCGGGGATGGTGCCCCCCCGAAAAGCCGCCGCGCCCGCTCCGTGAAGCCCGGGCCCGCTTGGCCGCTTGTGCCGACCGGCCGCTGGCGTGGGTCCCAGCCGGGGTAAAAGAACTGAC
>VZSC01004540.1:126447-149548 GCA_013398225.1 Steatornis caripensis
AAGACGTGGGGAGTCGGAGGGCTGCTCAGCCCCGCTCTCGGCGATTAGCGGGTGGGTGAGGTGGCGGGCGGCTGGCCCGGCGCGGGGGGCCGCGGTGGCCCTGAAACCGCGAAGGGAGCGGGAAGGAAGGCTCAGCGCCGGGAGGCCATGACGAGCCCGGGTTTTACAGGAGCGGGGCTGCGGGCGGTTACTGCCCCGGAAGAGTATGCGCTGAGGCAGGCGGTGAGCAAGGGCTGCCTTCGCGCTGGGAATCCACGGTGCTCGCCTGTGTCGGGCAGTTTTGTGAGCGGCTTGAAAATGGAGCGATGCTTGGTGGTTAAAATGAAGAGAAATGGCCCGTGTGCCGGGCGAGCCGTGGCGGCGTCCTCAGGTTTTCAGGGGTTGCTATGTTTAGATCAGTCTGTCACGATGCTAGAGCTCAGGCAGCGCTGTTAATTTTGCTGCGGGTTTACGGCAGCTGTAATGAGCGTGATGAGACCTTTTACAGTCTACTCAAACGGACACGTTGGAGAACTTCACCTGCTACTGCTGGGGTGGGGGGAGGTGTTCCTCCCATTGTTGGGATTTTTTTATTGTGTTTCCTGTTCCAGGCCGCGCGTTCCAAGTTTTAGGTGGTCTTTGATAGGCACCTTGATTCTTTAGAAGTTAGGGCAGAATGCTTACATAGAGGCTCTACTACAAGTTTTCCCTTTCATAGTAGTGAAATAGCAAATTTCAGAACAATAATAAACTGAAAGTGTGGTGTAACATCTGTTCCTTGGGTTCAGTTGAGTTAAACAAACCTTCCCTGCGTTTGATGAGTCATTTTTCAAGAACAAAGTGTTTTGTCTCCCACAATACTTCTTTGCCACTTGTTATATATGAGAACTTGTATACCTGAAAGCATACAGAAGATTCGAGACCTCCTCTTATAACGGTCATGTCATCAACATTAATAATACAGTGATTCGGGTGAAGTAAATTCCATTTACGTGCAATATAGAAAATTAAATGTTTACTTACCAGGAATTCCTGATGCTGTTCTTTGCTGGTGCTTTATAATCAGTTTCGCCTCATAGTAAAACACACTGGCTTTGTCATGCACCAGTCAAACCGATACCTAAAAACATGAAAAGTCTTCTTGCAGTGTATTTCACTGAAGTAGAGCCAGGGTTTTCACATTAGTTTTTAAAAGGAAAAAAAAAAAACCCTGGTTTTACAGTGTATTAGCATTTCATCTTTAGATAGAGGAAAGCTTTTTTTTTTTAATTTTTGGAGGTAGTAGTATGCTTTCTGTCAAGAAACCCATAAGTTCACTGTAAAGACCCTGTGTTCATTAAAATATATGAAGTGTGCCAGCTTTTTTTTCCATGCTTTCCATTTTCTTGAATGTTCCTCTGCAGTCTAACTTCATTCTGCAGCCAGTTGGAAATCTAATCAAAACTGAATTAGAGTTCACCCTTACATCTTGAATAGTAAGAATATTTTTTTCAGTAATTCTGGAACTTCAGAGTGCTAAAGATGGGATACAAGTTTTCAAACTACTAATTTGAACGCTGCAATAATTTTTCAGGTTCATACACTACCTTTACATCGTTATTTTTTTGAGTGCTAGATTATGGGTGTGCTGAAAATGGCTTTGTGGATCAACCTTTGTACTGGATTGGAGATAGCTGCTTTTTTTTGTTTGTTTGTTAGAGAGATTAAAACTAAATAAGTAAGCTTTAAAAAGATTGTTAAACGATATTCTTCAGATGTTTAAAGCAGAACAAAACAAAAAAGCCAGAGATACCCACCAGTTCACAAAGACAAGAGCTGTTCAAGTTCCTTCATCCCCCAAGAACGTTGAGTTTACTCTAAAAAGTTCAAGTAACAGATACTAATTATCAGTTTACCTGAAATTTACGTAGTTTAAAATGGTGAGTTAATAAAGGTGTCAGTGTTTTGTATTCTTCATGGAGAAACTGCAAGTAGGAATACAAGCTACAAGCTGTGTAAAATCCCCCCTCTTGCATAAGAATTGAAACAATTATTTGGTTGAATGGCAACTTACAATAAATATGCTTCCATTACTGTTGACCTTTTTGAATGCATTGTAAGCTAATGCTCTAAAGGACTTTTTCAGCTTCTCTTTTGCTCCTTTTCACTTCACTTTCATTTCCTTTTAGCACTTCATGCTCAGAAGAAACTTTCAGTGAAACAGTTTTGAGTTTCAGCTGAGCAAAAAGACCCAGAGAAGGTTAAGTTCTCAATTTATAGCTTACTGTAGTCCTTATATTCTTTGCTGTTACATGGTTCAGTTAATCTTTCAATTAAGGCCTGGTTCTCCCCCCTGCCTCCCCCGGTTGGGGATTAACACTTCGTTGAGAATAAAGCTGTGATTCTTCTTAGGTAATACATTTCAAAACTTCTGTATTTTATTCTAAAGGAGTCCCTGTAGTATGTGTAGTCAAGTTGGATTACATGCTACTTTTTTAAAGAATGCTTTGCGTTCCTTTTCCCTTGCTCTTGGCATTTGGACGTAGTTATCTTTCTGTCAAGTTCACACTTAGCAGAATGAGGTATGCTAATCTTACATACCGTACTTTGCATTTACTTAGGACTTTCCATTTGCAGGGCTTAACTGAGTTTATAAAACATTAATGTGGAGCTATGAATGTCCTTTCACAAGTACTATTGAAACTTCACTGAGTTTGGTGCTTTGGTAGCTTCACTACACTGAATTGGAAATTTGGAGAGTGCAGCCTGGAGCGTCTGAATCCCAACCTTACACACTTGCCACAAAACCTGGTCAGATTATAGTGTGTGTCAGTGTTTCTTTAATAATTAAACTTCTGCGATTATTGCCTTGTGTATTTTAAACACAACAATGTAAGGATGTCTTGTAGGCAGTCCGTCTTGAAGCCTGTGGCGACGTACTTGCTCTGATAGAGGCCGCTATCAAATCGTAAAGGGGCAAGCATAAGAATAGGGCAGACACACAGAAATAACTTTCTTGTTTCTATTTTCCTGGACCAGAAGTAATACTTGCATTTTTTACAGCTCTTAATGGATTACCTCTCTCAATTTGTTTAATTTATTCGGAACCTAACCTTTAGTTTCTGTAATGTTCTTAAATCAAGGAGTTACACAATTTAGCTGTGCATTTCATGAGAAATTCCTGTATCTGTTTTAAACCTTTTATCTGGTGTTTTAATTTAATGTCATGATTCTTGCACATGAAAAATGGTAAATTATCTATTTTCCCATGTTTAGGCAGTTTGGGGGCAGCGGGGGGGAAGGGTTTATAGGTCTTTTACTATTCCTTTGCTGCCAGCTCCTTTACATTTTAACCATCTTCAGGTGGAAGAACCCTGGTCTCTTTAATTTTTCCTGATAATCACGTGAAAAAACACTGTAAACTTTTCTTTTTTTGTTGTTGTTTTCTAGTTCTGTGTGTTTGTTTTGAAAGGTGCTCATAGCTGTCAAGGTATTGAGGTACAGTGTGGATTTATACTATAGCATAATAATGTTTTCTGCTTGTCCTCTGTTCTGTTAGTAATGATTTTTAATGTTTTCTCTCTTTCTGCGAATGCCACTGAACAATGCTTGGCTGGTATTTCGTTAGAAATAGGTGTAGTAACTCCATAGCCTGTTCATTTGCAGCTAATTTATGGCTTGTCACTGTGAATAAATAGTTGTGGTTTTGTCCAGGTGCATTACTTAGCACTCATCAACACTATTTCTTCTGCTTTTTTGCTATCTGGTCATTGAGTGCTGTGAGATCCTTCGCAGCTCTGGGAGAGCGTACCAAAAATTTGTCACCTCGCTCTTCCTTTCCTTTTCCAGAAGTTTTGTTAATACAGTGAACAGGTTCTTCTTTGCGTGCCTGTGGGACTCCTTTGGTCACCCTAGGGACTTTGAGAGCTGATCCATATTTACTTCCCTTTGTTTCCTGTTCTCAAGGTGGTTGGTTATTCATGAGAAGCCCTTTTCCCAGTTTAACCAAAGGCAGCATTACTTCTTTAAGAGTCTAAGAGAGATTGTCAAAAGCTGTTTGAAAATCCAAGTATGTGACAGCATCCCTGTGCTCTTTGAAGGTATCAGATTTTTCCAGGCAGTACTTAATCTACACGTGCCACCTTAGCACATCCCCATTGTGTCATATTTATCTAAGTGTCTGAGAATTCTTCTTTTTGGTTTGCATCCTACAACGATCATAATGGTATCACAGCTTTTCCCATTAGTGGGAGCAGACTTACTGGTTTGTAATACATTGGCTTTCCCCGGAGACCTTTAAGTTAGTGTCCTGTTTGCCACAGTCAACTCCTGTGGTGCTGAGACCACTTCAGGTGATAAGGCCTTAGTAACAGAGCAGCAATTTTGTAAGTAATTTTCTTTACGACTCTTAACCGAATAGGATCTGGTTTCAGCAATTTGTTTCAAATACTTCTTGGTTTTGTTTTAAACTCTCTTCTATTGTCTTTTCATCTTGGGGTGCTTCTTTTGATTTGTCATCTGTTAAGTTTTCACATAAGCTCTTCTGTGAGCTTACTGGCAGAGAAGGGAGAAATATCCGCTGGTGAATTTTTTTTTTAAGTTTTGTTTCTGTTATTTTTTTCCCTAACTGTTTCTTAGGTTTCTAAGAGTGCCCTTTGCTATGATTTTATCTGTACAGTTCATTGCCTTTGTTTATCTGTGTTATCTTGTGTATTTTTCAGAGACTTTACAGTTCAGTATGTTCTTTGAACTTTCTCAAATTATTAAATGGTGCCGTACTGGATATTTCTGTAACCCATTTAGGTCCTGCTCAGGTTCCAATGATGTCCCCAAATGGTTCAGTGCCTACTATTTATGTGCCTCCTGGATATGCCCCACAGGTATGTCTCTTCATTTGATTCTTATTTTATCTCTTTTCATGCAAATTACAGGAGTAGAACTGAAATTGCTAATTAAGTAAATTAATGTGTCAAGTTGACTGTGATCAAGCCAGTAAATAAGGGGAGAAGTCCTGTCGTATCTCTTTGATGGGAGATTTGTCATGCTGTATATGTGCCTGATTAGTTATATATTCTACTTACAAGACAATAACAAGCACAGTTCCTTGTTGAGTTCAGGATCCTAGTACACTTGATGCCAACTGAACATAAAATACAATCATGACCCAAATAGCTCATTGTTCAGGACCTGTACGGTATTCTGGGTTAGTGGATGTTTTCTCTTGGCACTGATATAATTTTATATACGTACGTAGTTCATGTTGAGAAGTTCCCTGCAGGTAAGGAGTAAAACAGAACAGTTAGAAAAAGTGTAGCAAACAACATGGGAAAAAAAATGTCAGCTGTCTGTTGGGAATAAATTATTGTATAATACGTGTTTCCACAGCTTAGCTTAAAATGGGGCTCTGATTTTCTCACTGCTGTGCGATTCCTAATTTAGATGCCTGAAAATTAAATGCGAGCTAGATAACCTGGACATCCTTTAAAGCAGATTAAAAGGATGATTCCTCTCAGCTATTTTGGACACCTGCATTGTAATGAGATGTGAGACCTTCTAGATGGTGTCTCTTTCTTTCCCTCAACTACAAAATGAGCCTGGGCGTCCGTAGGTCAGACCTGGAAGTTAGAGCAGATGAGTACCACTCTCCGTAATGTATGGCTTTCTTGGGATGTTCTGTTGTTGCGACCAGTCTACTGCTGACTTGGCATATACCGCATGGTGTACACTGAGAAGAGACTACAGCAGAAAACCCACAGTGTCCAGCAGATGTTGGACTAATTATCTGAACTGCATAAAAAATTGTCCTCCAGCAAAAGGAAAGGGTGTTAGGTTAGGCAGACTGATACATGGGGTCTCTTCGGTTTTACCTTTTATCTGTTGAAAGTTGGTTCATGTATCCTTCATAGTTGAGTTGCCAAACAGGCAGAAGAAACATGAATTTAAAATAATAATGAAAGTCCCTTTATCTTTAGGTCATAGTACAAAGTCTTGATTCTTACTAGAATTCCTTTTTTAAAGAACTGAAAGAATTGAAATTCAGAGTTTTACCGTATTTCTTCAGTACTTAATTTCAGTTGATGTGGTACGTAATGTTTAAAAAGTTGTGTAACCTGTGACAATCTGAATAGTCTTTATGAAATTAGTTTTTCCTTCCTTTGAGGGACAGCTTGCAGCAGACAGGCTGAAGGGCTGACCCTTGCTGGGGCAACACTCCTTAGCCCAATTGGAACTTGTGAGTGCAAGCAGACATTGTGCTAACACAGCTCTCTGACTTTTCAACTGAAGGTGCCTCCCACGTATCCAGCTCAGAGTACAGGTGCAGTGAGATCATGTCTGCTGTTTTCATCTGAGTAGAAGTATCATAGTCCAAAAAAACGTGTGGTTTACAAGGCTTCTGAAGTGTTTACTGCTGACAAAACATACCAGCCGTTGTGGTTTATGATGGAAGTTCCTGTTACAAGCCAGAATATTTGATAGTAGTCTTGCAAACAGGAAAAACCAACACTATTGAGCTAAGAGTTATCCCAGTCCCAGCAAAGTAATTTACATGGTTTCTTCAGGCAGAGTATAATTTTACATGTCAGCAACTGCAGGTATATTTTGAGAGAAATTGGAAACTAGCTAAATGTCTAAAGCCATCAGCCTGGAAGAACAACTTCAGCATAACCATCTTTTGTCTATTCATTTTAATGTAGTTCTGTTACGCCTCTGCTTGCTTCGCTTCCTCTTTGGCAGTTATACAGGGTACTCTCCTCTGTTGGAAGTTGGGAATAACTACAGAATAAAGCATTTTTCTTACATCACATTAAAAAAAAGCAGTTCTTAAGTTGATTTACTTCTTCCTCCCTCTTCTTTTGGAACCGTAGCTCTCAAACTCTGAAAAAGAGCACTTCTTCATTCTCTCTAAGCTGTCTATATTTCACGGTCTGTAGTGATTTTTCCAGTGATGTTTCATTGGTTTAGTCAACCAAACAGGCGTACGCCAGAACTATGTTTTGCTATGTTTTGCAGAACTAATGTTTTGCTGGCACAATTAGGATAATAGATAGCTTGTTTGCTTTTTTTGAAACTTAAAAATTATATACCTGACATGATGCTCTTACTGCTTTTTGGAGGGTTTTTATCTGTGTGGTTGCCTAGTAGAGGCCTACCGTGGAGCAGCTGTTTGATTTAGAGGCACAGTTACAGACTTGTCAAACTCTTTTCGTTTTACATTATTAAACTTTAGGTCTGTGCTGCCATGAATTGGATATCTATTTCTGAGTACTTAAACTATCAGCAGACCCAAGAAAACAAATAAATTATAAAATAAGTAGCCTGGGTTTTTTTATGGAAGCTGCTTCCTATGTAATCTGAATCTGCTCATGAAATCTAGATAAATTGCAACTTTTTTTTTGTGTAAGCAAAAAGGACTTAAATAATTAAAACTGCATTTTAGTGTTTAGAGAATTTCATTGGACAGCAGAAGTTCTAGTCATATTTACTGCTGTTAATATATCCTGCCTTTAAATACCACACAGCTATGGTTGCACAGATATGAAGAGTGTTGTCTGTAGTAAAATTACTCTTTCCCAATAAGGGACAATTTCTGTATACTGAAAATAGTCAGACAATTTGTTTTAAAGTCATATGGTATGTATGTATTTTAAAGTTGTGTTGTCTTAGGTCATTTATATTAGTTTCCAGCTCTCTATGTAAGAAAGATACTTTTCTGAGTGTTACTGCTTATGTATAAAGATCTTGTTACCATTACACCACTACCATACAGCTATATCTACATAACTGTCTTTTTCAGTACAGTAGGGAAGTTTCGAAACAATTTCTGAGACCATCCTCACTTACCTTGCATTGGGTTGGCTAGCAGCATAATTTTGGGGTGTGCAAATTAGATTGCTGTCAGAGAAAACAAAAGAAGCAGCTCCATTCCCTATGGATGCACACCAACCCCTAATGGAGACGTGGTAAAATGAACGATTGATCCTCCAAACAGCTTTCTGTCATGGACACAGTGTAAGTGTTCACACCAGGTCATAGGACTAAATCTGGCCAAGCGTAATACCCTCAAGCTTAAACAGTGGAGGTGAAATCAGCTTGGCGTTAAGTGCTTTGATCTGTTGATCTGCTCCTATTGCACCAGATTACTCGTTGGTGTACGTGTGCATGTCCCTACCTGATACCAAATACTAGTGAAAACTTATGTCATAGGGTTGTCTTGTCCCCTGTTTTGAATATGGTAATGATATTCCAGATTCCATTCTTCTCCTCCTTTTCTAGATAAATGTTTCATCCAAAAACTTACATTACAGTCCCAGCTGTGGTGTTATATTACAGCATTTTACTAGGAAGCAGAGAGCAATTTATTCATNGCCTGGGTTTTTTTATGGAAGCTGCTTCCTATGTAATCTGAATCTGCTCATGAAATCTAGATAAATTGCAACTTTTTTTTTGTGTAAGCAAAAAGGACTTAAATAATTAAAACTGCATTTTAGTGTTTAGAGAATTTCATTGGACAGCAGAAGTTCTAGTCATATTTACTGCTGTTAATATATCCTGCCTTTAAATACCACACAGCTATGGTTGCACAGATATGAAGAGTGTTGTCTGTAGTAAAATTACTCTTTCCCAATAAGGGACAATTTCTGTATACTGAAAATAGTCAGACAATTTGTTTTAAAGTCATATGGTATGTATGTATTTTAAAGTTGTGTTGTCTTAGGTCATTTATATTAGTTTCCAGCTCTCTATGTAAGAAAGATGGAATCAGCTCCATTGCGTACATACTTTTCTGAGTGTTACTGCTTATGTATAAAGATCTTGTTACCATTACACCACTACCATACAGCTATATCTACATAACTGTCTTTTTCAGTACAGTAGGGAAGTTTCGAAACAATTTCTGAGACCATCCTCACTTACCTTGCATTGGGTTGGCTAGCAGCATAATTTTGGGGTGTGCAAATTAGATTGCTGTCAGAGAAAACAAAAGAAGCAGCTCCATTCCCTATGGATGCACACCAACCCCTAATGGAGACGTGGTAAAATGAACGATTGATCCTCCAAACAGCTTTCTGTCATGGACACAGTGTAAGTGTTCACACCAGGTCATAGGACTAAATCTGGCCAAGCGTAATACCCTCAAGCTTAAACAGTGGAGGTGAAATCAGCTTGGCGTTAAGTGCTTTGATCTGTTGATCTGCTCCTATTGCACCAGATTACTCGTTGGTGTACGTGTGCATGTCCCTACCTGATACCAAATACTAGTGAAAACTTATGTCATAGGGTTGTCTTGTCCCCTGTTTTGAATATGGTAATGATATTCCAGATTCCATTCTTCTCCTCCTTTTCTAGATAAATGTTTCATCCAAAAACTTACATTACAGTCCCAGCTGTGGTGTTATATTACAGCATTTTACTAGGAAGCAGAGAGCAATTTATTCATTGGCATCCCAGACACTAAGGTTATTGACACCACGATACATACAGGTCAAATTATGCCAAGTTCCTCTCTAAGTATTGTCAACAGTCATGCCTATCTGTGAATTTACCACTACTGTTACAAATGTCTCGAGAGGATCACGGTGACAGTTTTTCCTCTCTGTGATGTGCTTCAGGGAGGGACCCCTGTTTCTGGTCGACTTGATGGCCAACTCTCATCTAGTTTTCTGCTTCAGTACTTCTACAATATGTGCCTTTGTGCCCGCTCTCCGCCAGACACCCTCTCACAGGCTACATGTCCCGTGCACAGTATTCCTCAGCTCCATGCATCTTATGTGACCACACTTATTCTCATTGTGGGATTGTATATGCTGCTTTCCTTTCTTTGAGCTTCTAGCAATATTGCTAAGGGCTGCACTCAAGTACCTCAGCAGAAGGCTGCCCTGTCACATCTCCCATTTGCCGGGGAGATTTATTTGCACAACAAGCTTCTTCACACCTCGCTGGCAGAGGCTGCCACAAAGGTCCCAATTTTCCGAGTAGTGTGTGGCTTCTTGCAGGGTGCAAGACATTTTAACGGAGGCGGGGTGGGGGGGGAGAGGGGGAAAGAAAAAGTTGTTTTTAAAACTACCTTGATTTGTAAAGGAGTATTGGGTAGGCTGACTACCATCCTGCTAATTTTTTTGCGTTAACACCTTGATGCAGATGATGGCTGCTGCATTCCAACAGGTGCAGTATGGCAAGTACTTCCTGGGTTAGTGTTGGAGAACTGAGCTGGACACAGAGCAAAGACCAGGCACTTTTGTGCCTTTTCTCTCTCTGTTTATGCAGTGTGAGTTCTGTTCACCCAGCAAATCACTTCCAGGGAGCAGTCCGGTTGGTATACTGTAGAACAAATCGTTGGAGCAGTGTAGCATAGAAGCACTGTAAAATGAGGGTGGTGGAAACAGGACCCTAAGAAGAAGCTAGACTCGTGCCATAAATATACCTGCTTGTTTATAAGATGTTACAGTCAGATTTTGTTAACATTATTTTTCCCATTCACACTTAGACATTATTGGCATTATTGCAGTTAATACGCTTAAAAAGGAAAAGAACATAAATAGCCTTTAATTGTCCTGTTTTTTCTTAGGGTCTTGTCTTTTCCTTTTCTCAAATTAAGGACTTTACCTTTGCTTGAGTATCTATAGAAACATCCCTTTCAGACTGTCATTCCAAACACGTTCATTCTTTTGCTTGTTACTAAACTTTCTTTTTTTGGTGTGTGATGTCTCTCACTGTACAGGTTATTGAGGATAACGGTGTTCGAAGGGTTGTGGTGGTTCCCCAGGCTCCAGAATTTCATCCTGGTGGTCACGCAGTGATACACAGGCCTCCACATCCCCCACTGCCTGGCTTCCTTCCTCTTCCAGCCATGATACCCCCTCCACCACGTCATATATACTCACCCGTGACCGGAGCTGGTGACATGGCAACACAGTACATTCCACAGTATCACACCTCACAAGTATACGGGGATCTGGGTAAGTAAGTAGCTTATTGAATATTGCAAGCTCTATCAAAGGAAATAATGCTGTACTCATTTCCAACATCTGTGATGCTCACGTACCGGCTTTATCACGCAAGCCTTCTAGCTTGAATGGGAGCTATACACCAAAGTTTTATGAGGATACCAGTCTTGTTTTTACTGAAGCTTTATTATTCCAGAAGAAGTTTTTTTAATTAATTTGTCTTGTCTATTAGGTGATGCATTAAACATACAGATTATTTCTTAAGTGTATCATTATAGATTTGCCCAGGAAAGCAATGCGGGAAGTGTTTGTAGTGATTCAGCTGATGCCTTCCACTCAGATTCAGCATTTAAATCCATACCTGAGTACTGTTCTGAGATACCATGTCTTGCAAGTATCCTGTTTGAGGCATGAAACAGGAGTTCTTAGTACCGATTATGGAAAAAAAAGTTTGCTATTTTTCATAAAACTGAATGCATTTAGTCTAATATCCATAATGAAGTCTAACTTAAATAATCAGGTGCCACGAAGCTAAACTTAATAATGTAGTTGAAGCTGTCTTTGGTAGTGCTATTGACATCTGCCTTTAATACTGTTTAGTGGCAAAGTATGTGTGTGTACTAACTCTGGCGTTGGGTTGTTAGATATTAATATTTACATTTCTGGTAGATTTGGTTTTCTTTAGATAAGCTTCTATAAGGCAGGTGCCGACATTGAAAGACTTTCAGAGAGCAATACCACATTACTGTTTCTAGAGAAAGAAGCTGGAAGCAATGGAGGGGGAGACTAAACACAACTTTATCACGTTGCTGTAGATGCATGGATTCTCAGTGTTCTGTGATACTACTAAAATAATCTAAACATGTCCTCCATATAGTCAGTATGCTTAAATAGTCATAATGTACAAAGCCGTCAGATAGTAATATACCAATGTCTTGATCTTCCTGAAATTCTTAGTATTTCTGTGTTCTTAAGTTGTACTTCATTTCTTCCTTGCACTACTTTCATAACAGTGTGTTATTAGATCCTCTTTGGGTGCTTATTTATAGTTTTATTAATTTCTTGATTTCCTGTACATGGCAATTGTTTGCTTTTAGTTTGCTAAATTAAGAGATTGGAGTATGATAATTCAGTGCATAAAAGATAAAGGGTACTTCTTAATGGAATAATATTTTTTAGATTTCTGCTGCTAGGTTGTATCCCTTTAAATATGAATTCAGTAATAATTTGCTAAACTGCTAATGTAGAAAAAATCGATAAAGTGAGATTCTTTGGTTTTTCTTTGTTTTAAATATATACGTAAGATGCCCATGGATTTAGGGAATTAGAGGACTAGAGATGCTTTTATTTGTTACATATTTGCTACAGATTTCATATTTAATGCTGGACCACTGATTTTGGTTATGGCTTTCAGAAGTCAAAGCCTACAGTTAGGCTCCTATATGAGGAATCTGAATTTCAGGGGAAGAAAAAACCCAGAAGCACTTAGAGCGTGGTAGTTCTCTAACAAGAGCACCTAAATCTCTAATGATAGTGAAAATAAATTTCTAAATAGTCACAACTTATCTAGTGTTCCTCCGTCAAATTTTCTGGGAATTAGGCTGACCTAAAAAAACAGAAACTACACAGTTCTCCGGTTTTGTTATTTTTATCCTTGTTGCAAGGAAGTTTTTATTTGATCTTTTTTCTGTACTTCCTAGCACATAAGGAATAACAAATAATGAACTTCATTCTGCAGACCAAGTGATCCAACTTACCTGAAAATGGACAGATTCTGTGCTGGTTTTGAAGGATATATTTTTTTGAAAGCTTTCATCATCTATCATATGTATGGTTACACTGAGGAAAGAGTTGGTGCCATGTGGTACACTATTTTAAAATCATAAGTTAGTAAGCTTTTTCTAAGCATAAAGGTGATACAGATAAAAATGTTAGAATTAGACACAAAAGTTCACCAACCTGCAGTTTAATTTTTTTCATTAGCCTGGTACTGACTTTTTCCCAAAGCCACGTTCTGACTTAGAGATGGGACTTTGGTGATATTGCAGCAATGCCTCGAGTTACTGTCTACAGGTGTAGTGTACATACAAGACCTAGCCATACTATCTTCGATCTTCTAGTCTTTCAGTTGCCATATACTTTTGTGGGGTTTTTCCCTGTTGATTTCTGTCAAAGCACTATTAAGTAATAAAGCTCTAGTTGCATTCCAGAAGTTAAAACTTCTGTATTTTTTACTCAGGGTTAAAGCAAGCCTCCTCCAATGTAATAAAGTAGCACCTTTTTTTCTGTATTGATTTTATCCTATACCTTACAGCTCAAGGAAGATTATAGAAACATTTTAAGAATAATTTTTAAGTAGAAAAAAGATGTGGGAAGGAAAGTTTACACTTTCTCCCCTAACATGTTGTTAAAATCCATTTAATGTATATTAGTTTACCTACTGGACACTTCAGTTTTCCAGTAGGAGTAGAGATGTAATTTTGGACACAAGCCCGCACTTAATGTGCATAGCATTTTAAAATAGATTTTTAATTACATTCTGTTCTTTGTGATTATTTTAAATTTTTTTCTTCTTTACTTTCATTTAGATACTCTGCCTGCTCATGGAAGATCCAACTTTAGAGACGAAAGGTCTAGTAAAACATATGAAAGGTTACAAAAAAAATTAAAAGACCGACATGGAACTCAGAAGGATAAGTTAAACAGTCCTCCATCGTCTCCTCAGAAATGTCCGTCTCCTACAAGTGAACATAACGGACTTACAAAAGGACAGGATGCAGCTGGTATAAGCACAGGTCCTACCAAAAGCAAATCTTTGGGTAAAGGAAAAAGCAATTCTCAGACAGACACAGAAGTAGAAGGTAAATGTTAACAAAAATAATACATCTATTATGCAAGTCCATTGTCTGACTGAGCATAGCATTTGTAGATAGAACACCATGCTTTGACAGTCTTGAAGTTGAATAGTAGCCCATAGCTGCCTTGGCTTACATGGAGTTAAGGGCAATCAACCTGCTTCTTGCATTGGCACAATGGGCCTAAGAGACCGTAACTTCTGACCTGCAAGTCTTCATGTAGATTTGAGCAAATCTTATATAATAGTCATACTTCATAACAATGTTTAAAGAAAAATCTGTGCGTTGTCCAGAGTTATTGGTGCTTTCATTTTAAGGAATCACTGAATATTGATGGCCTGCTTGATGCTGCAGAAAACACGGAAAGAACCAGGTGCCTGATACAGGAACTTCTTAAAGAGGAGTATTTTCTAAAAGAGATACTGTTGTTATATAAAACATACATAATGCCTGTCTTTGCCAACTCATTATTGAATGGCCTTTGTAGAGAAAAGACTGGTCCTCATACTAGTCTGTATGAGTTCATGTTTTCTAATGGGAGTGTGTTTATTATTGATACCTTTATTTCACTGGGAAGCTTGTGAGCTCATAAATGGACTGAATTCAGTCAGTCCTGGTCATACAGTTGTCATGAAATCTGATGATGTGTCACTGTGCAACTTTCAGGTCACTGGCATAGCACTTCAGATTCAGAACACAATGTCAAAGACTTGTCATCTGCCAAGTACAATTTTCTCAGAATAGGGAGTTGTAACTAGTTATGCTGAGGGAAACAAACCATGATTTTCTCAACTCATTGAAGTTTGCTTTGAGATTATGATTTTATGATAATGTATACTAGATGCTGTAAACCAAAAGGAATGTGAGGAAAGTGTGTCTAACTAAGATCAGGAAATCTCAACCTAAAAGACCTGTTTAAAACCATGTGTAGGTGATACCAAGTGAAAGCTTAGTACCAAGGGACACCTTTGAGGTACAACCTGAATTCAGAAGTTGGGAACTGTTGCTCCAAACTTGAATGAATACTTGTCACTTGTAGGTCCAGAGTGGCATTTGTCTTGGCTTCACTTTACTTTCTCTTAGTTGGTTTCTATCTGTGAGTTAACTTTATCAAGACACAGGTGGTAAAATGTACTGTTGCTTACATATGTTATGAAAATTATGTTAATGGTTCCTTAGAAGTACTTTATATGAAAAATTGAAAAGTCCACTCTTCAAAATTATGTATTTCAGGAGACGTTTTGGAGAGTTACGTACTGTGACTTAGACTTGTGATAACAAACAGAAGTCAGAAATGCATTTAATTAGTTATAAACTTAGAAATATAAAGTTGTAAATAGATGTTTTTAAAGTAATTTTATCAGACTTTTCTTTTATTTTTTGTTTAAGGCAGGTTAAGTGAATTAAACATGCCTGGCCACACCTTCAAAACTGAGTAGCCTGTTCACTTACACTATTGAGATAATAAAATGTCAATATTGTGTGAGAGAAAGCACATAAAACACTTTCTAGAAGCTTACTGAGTCCTCTGTAAAGCTCGCCTGTACCTTTAGCTGAAACAAAACACCTTAGATTTTTCCCCTGAGATGTAACTGACGGCTAAGCTGAGGTTTACCATTGCAATTGAGGCAGGCCAACAGTGTTACCAGTAGTTCTCCACATGATGTACAATAACATATTTAAAGTACTGTAACTTGACTGCATCTAGAGAAATCTATAGGAGATATCTCAGCCAAGAGCTTAAGGTCTTCAGAGCAGTAGTTTGTTTAAAGTTATACATTAATAAAAGATAACCAGACTTTCTGTATTCCATCAAATCAGAAAACAGATATAGAAATAGTTTTATATGAAAAACTTTGGGGGCTTTTTTGGTTTTATGTTGCTCTAGATGAATGCAAGTTGGCCAGGTGTTCTATTTTATAGATACTTTAGTCTATGCACAGTTGTTGAATTTGAAGAGCTATTTCACTGTAAAGTCACTAAACAATATTCATGGGTACTTCTTGTTCGCTTTGATTTTATTTTTTAAGAAAAGGATGAAGAAACAAAAGCACTTGAAGCACTTCTTTCTAACATAGCCAAGCCAGTGGTAAGTAAATAAAGCTTTCTGTAAAATCAGAATGTATCTGTTGCTACTTTACACAGTTACACCTCCTTTTCTGTCCCCAAGTTTAAAGGATCTTTAACTTCCCACACTAAAGAAAACTCGCTTAACTTCCAGTGACTAAAATGTAAATGACCAAAGTAATTTTTAATACATTAACATTTATGAAGCTAGAATTGTCTTTATTATATGGAATTCTTCTCGGCCACTCTGTGAAATCTCAGTATTAACTGAATTATAAATAAATATATAGAGAAAGAGCGTGTAATGTTGCCAGTAACATAATGATGACACTTAACATCATCTCTTGCTGTAAAATCTGTTCTCAATTTCATAGAATCATAGAATGGTTTGGGTTAGAGATAATCTGTTTCAAACCCCCAGCCATGGGCGGGGACACCTTCCACTACACCGGGTTGCTCAAAGCCCCATGCAACCTGAACAGTTCCAGGGCGGGAACATCCACGATTTCTCTGGGCAACCTGTGCCAGAGTGTCACCACCATCGCAGTGAAGAATCTCTTTCTAATATCTGATCTAAATCTACACTCTTTCAGTTAAAAAACATTCCCTCTCATCCTATCACTACATGCCTCTGTAAAAAGTCTCTCTCCAGCTCTCTTGTAGGCCCCTTCAGGTACTGGAAGGCTGCTGTAGGTCTCCCTGGAGCCTTCTCTTCTCCAGGCTGAACAACCCCAACTCTCCCAGCCTGTCTTCATAGGAGAGGTGCTCCAGCCCCCTGATCATCTTTGTGGCCCTCCTCTGGACTCATTCCAACAGGTCCATGTCCTTCTTATGTTGGCGACCCCAGAGCTGGATGCAGTGCTCCAGGTGGGGTCTCACGAGAGTGGAGCAGAGCAGGAGAATCCCCTCCCTCGACCTGCTGGCCATGCTCCTTTTGGAGCAGCGCAGGATATGGTTGGCCTTCTGGGCTGTGAGAGCACATTGCCAGCTCCTTTCTAGCTTTTCATACGACTGTATCCTGAAGTCCTCCTCACAGCTGCTCTCAATCCATTCTCTGCCCAGCCTGTATCTCTGCTTGGGATTGCCCCAACTGATGTGCAGGACCTTGTACTTGGACTTGTTGAATTTCATGCAGTTCACACGGGCCCACCTGTCAAGCCATGAGAGATACCTGTTGAGGTTTTGGAAAATCTTACTTGAAAAGTAAAGTAAAACTATGGCAGATTTCTCTTTAAGATTCTCTCGCACCTCCAGAGAAGAGAGACATAGAACTCACCAAGGAAGGTGATTCTCAGCAGTTGGCTTCTGACTTA
Source organism: Steatornis caripensis (assembly GCA_013398225.1). Classification (NCBI taxonomy): domain Eukaryota; kingdom Metazoa; phylum Chordata; class Aves; order Caprimulgiformes; family Steatornithidae; genus Steatornis; species Steatornis caripensis. Next base: position 143,587 of record VZSC01004540.1, read on the forward strand.
CCTGCTTGAAAATCTACAAATTCCTTTTCAGTTTGTAAAACTATAATTCATAACCTCTCTGTAGCTCTTTAAAGCACCATTGCCAAATTCAGCAGTTTCTTGCATTTTACAACAGGCCTGTGTTCTTTTCTTTCATCATCTGAACCTTCCCTGGTCCTAACTTTCGTGTGAGAATTTACACAGCTTTTCCAAAAATCTGTGCCTCAATCATCAGTCCGCCAGCTTGCTTGAGTAAAAACAGTCTGTGTTCCCTATTGTAAACTACAAAAAGTCCATGCAACTGAAACTCCAGGAGGAGCTTGCCTTGGGTTTGTCCAGTTAGTTACTTCCCCCGTAATCAGGCACCCTGCTTTTCATCTGTTGTCAGTCCTTAACTGAGCACACCACATGTGTGCATGCACCAACACACACACGTACACACACTTCACATAACTAATGCAAACGGAAAACTTACGGAAGGAATGACGTACAGGGAAAAGGAGATAAAGAAGGAAAAAGGATCAGATGGAGTGATCATCGGACTTCCAGCACTGGCATTCATCAGCTACGTACCTTCTACCCTTTACTTCACAGACAACCTGGCCCTGGTTTTAGTGTGCCACTCTTGATTCTTCTTTCATATGTTGTTTTATAGCCTGGTGAGGAGAGGCTGAGAGAGCGGGGACTATTTAGCCTGGAGAAGAGCAGACTCGGGGGATCTTACGAATGTACGTAGATATCTGCAGGGCGTGTGCAAAGAGGATGGAGCCAGGCTGTTTTCAGTGTGCCCAGCATCAGGACCAGAGGCAATGGGTACAAAGACATTCCCTCTGAACATCAGGAAACACTTTTTTACTATGAGGATTACTGAGCACTGGCACAGGTTGCCCAGGGAGTTTGTGGAGACTACTTGGGAGATATCGAAAACTATCTGGACACGGTTCTGGGCAGCTGGCTTTAGGTAACCCTGCTTGAGTGAGGGGCTTGGCCCAGATGGCTTCCAGGGGTCCCTTCCAACCTTAACCATTATATGACTCTGTGGTGTTCCAGGNACTACTTGGGAGATATAGAAAACTATCTGGACACGGTTCTGGGCAGCTGGCTTTAGGTAACCCTGCTTGAGTGAGGGGCTTGGCCCAGATGGCTTCCAGGGGTCCCTTCCAACCTTAACCATTATATGACTCTGTGGTGTTCCAGGGTCTGAGCAGGGGTTGTAATTACAGAGGAAGTCCTGAATGCTTGGCGTCCTGCTGTGTCCAAGCATCAGAATGGGTTAACATGTCTTTGGTACCCCTGTGTCTTTGGTGGCTAAGCAGCATGGAGGTGGAAGCTGTCTATAGGGTTGGGAGAGCTGAGATGAAATGGAGGGAGGCTGATCCTACTTCTTGCTGTGGTGTAGATAGTAGCTGGGACAGTCAAGTTCAGTAATAGTTAACAGGATGACCTTGGTGATTGGAACTAGGGGGGGGGAGGGGGGCAATAAAAATAATTTTTTGAGGAGAAACTGGGACTGAAAAGAATGCTTAGGGAGATTAAGGTGTGGGGGAGAAAGAAGTGAGAGGAGAAGAGACAGCTCTGACAAGGAGCACAGGTCCGAAGGACAATAAAGATTTGAGAGATCCTAAAATAGATGAGTCTAAGATGAGAAAACGAGACAAGGAACAAACAGAGTAGTAGGTGTGAACTGTTGGAAGAACAAGATGGATAGCAAGTAGCTTTTCTTTGTGTTATTTTTACAAGCAAACTGATAATGAAAGGGTGATGGGAGTCTGAACGTCTTGTAAGACTGTGAGTGGTGGGGATAGTGGGCAGTAGTAGCAAGAGACTGAAACTGCCTGAGAAAGATGAAGATTGGTGAGACAAGGATACCAGAATTTCATTGAGAGACTAAAGGGATGAAGTCAGGGATGGAGTAAACAAGTACAGACTGGAATGAAGAACCGTTGATTAGGACCAGACTTCAAGAAGCTGGAGAAAAAGGGTCAGAAGGAGTTATGGCTGTAAGAAATGAGTTAAAAGTCTGCATCTGATAGCACTGGGGTTTTTGTCCAGGACCTGGAATGTAATCCAGCTTTCCCACACGTCATCTTTCTTCTGGCAGCAAGTACCTGCAAAGTCCTACCAGCAGAGGTTTTGTTTTGCCCCGGTTGTTTCACTGCCCAGCTATGCATCTCATTTCCACAGATGTTAGCAAACACCTGTTGCTATCCCTCTGTTAGATCAAACAGTAGAGACTTGTGCAGTGGATCAAGGCTTCAGGCTTGCTGTCGGATGATGCTAGAAAGAATTTAAGGGAGTCATTTGCTATTTTTAAAAGAAAAAATCAGAAATAATATATATACCACATACATATTCTAGGAAAATACACATCAAAATCCTGTTAGAAGAATTCTATTCCATTCTCAAAGTGAAGCAGGAAAGACTTTGTAGTAATGTTGGTCCATTGTGTTCAAGATTACAATTGCCTTTTGGGTTTTTTTTGTTTTTAATACAGCAACATGCTGTTCTTTCTGTGTGGTCCCTGCCATTCACTTTACAAAACATACCTGCTTTGGGAATAGGGAATGGATCAGAGTTGTGTAGCTAAAGGGACTGGTTTCTTTGACCCCTTTTGACCCTGAGGCATGAGAATCTGTCCCAGACAGGGAACGTATACCTAGTTTAGCCACATACTGCATCAGAACGGGTGCAGAAACAAATTTTGCTGCAAGTTTAGCTTACTTCGAGGTAGTGCTGTCACTGGGGCATGCTGGACAACAGCGTTCTCAGCAGCCCTCAAATCCTGAGTGCCTGCTAAGCCCTTCTTAACTTCATGAGAATGTGGATGATCCTTTCTATCCTAACTAGAAGTACTAGGACCACTTCTCTGGAAGATCCATGCACGGTCCTCTGCCAGTAGTCAGGACATACAGGATGCCATCCAAGTCTGGGGTGACATCAGTGGCTGCATTGCGAAGGGGAATGACAACTCTGAGCTTCCTGGAGCAGTTAGAGTGAGACCGTGAGAAGTCTGATCAACAGGTGGTGTCTTCTGCTATGTCGCTAATGACATATGAAAAAGCAATGAAGTGCCAGTACTCTCTCGTTTTCTTTCACTTCCACCCTCAACGCTCAACAGTCCATGCCTTCTAGGCAAGCACACTGTTTCCCCTCTCCACCATGTCCTTGCTTGAATGTCATTGCCTGTAGCTGTGTGCCTACCAGTGATCTGTTTGCAGACCTCAGGGCTTAGGCAGTAGTAGTCTGCTACAGACTAGACAGTGTACACATAGCAAAAATCCAAATTTCCAGCACTCAGAGAAGCTTAACGCTTTGTGAAGGCAAGGGACTGTCAGAGCTGTGGGTGGATAGAAGGCTAGCTGATGTTGCAGCTTGGGCGAGCGTGATGTGGTAAGAGAAAGGGAGGCTGTGTTACCTACTTAAGCCTTGCAGAATCAGAAGCAACTCTCCCACAGTTTCTCCAAGGAAACATTTTTCTTAGCCTACCACAAGTGAACCAGGAGGCTGTTTTTTCACACCTCCTGTTTGTAGTTCTCAGAAATATTCCTGCAGGATTTTGATTAATGTCTTGCTTGAAGCACTCACTGTGGGGATTGTGTCATGATGCTCTACATGATGGATCATCAACACCCTGTTCTCTGGTTGAACTGCAGTGCTGGCATGGGCAATACTAGGTACTGGCTGTGGTGGTGGTCAAATGATCAGATGATCATACAGATGCTGTCCAGTATAGTGTCCATTGCACCATACGCTGCTCCAGATAGCCCAGAGTAGTGCTGAAGGCTGTGACCTGTCCTGGACTGTCTCATGTTTAATGCCCAGGTCCAGGACATACATGTCTAAATCAGCTGGTGGGCCCCATGGTGTGCTTTCAATTCTGCACAATATGGGGCCCATCAACTTTGCTGCCTCCAGACTCCCACTAGGTGTTTTTGTGAACATGTTACCATTTTCTTAACCTTTTCCCTGTATGGATTCCCAGTCCTTTCATACATTACGATGTCAGTCAAGTTGGTAATGTAGTATTGCCAGATGACTTCTACTTAGGGAAGTCTTGAACTTCCTACATCCAGATCTAAGTTGGAGTGGTTCTGAGATTGCACCATGCTGAGTCCTCAGCGTTTGAGCAGAGCCTGCACTAGCTGTCATGTCCATAAACTAAATAGCAAAGCAAGCAGAAAAGAAGACAAGAGGATCTGAAAAGGCAAAAGCAAAATAAAGAGTGGAGCAGAAGTCTGAATATTTGATAAAGAGAGGCAACAGGAACTCGGAATTTGAGGGTTTGTTATATAGCATGTGAATCCCTTGGGGGGAGAGCATCATGTTTTGTGGGTCATACATGTTCTAAGTGTGCTTGCAGGCTTTCAGAATGTGATGCACCTTGCTCACCAGTTCAGTACCTTGCCTCACTGTGAATGCAATCCTGTTTGCACATGCTAAAACTTCTCTTTTGTTTGACCTGAATAGCATGTGTAGTATAGTTAATGGGGAGATTGACTTTTGTGAGCTGGACTGCTAGTGAAGATGTGCCCACCTCTTGGTTTCCTCAGTGCCAGGGCCTGACACAAGTATTGTACTCTGCTTTGGAGAAGTACACAGTGCTCAGAGCTGCAACCAAAATCATTTGCAGCTGCTTCAGTAAGCATACAAAGTAATGAGTAATGCCAAGTTTTCTGAAAAAGCCACTCCTGGGTGTCTCAGAGCACCTAAGAATAGCGGATTCTTTTGATCTTAATCTTTATTCTTCAAAAATACTCTTTTCTTTGTTGTATTGCAGAGATTTTGTGAAAATATGCTAGTGTTTTATGCTTGAGAACTGACATAAATCTCTGAAACTTAGTAATTCTTTTTCATGATAGAGCTCCGGCTAGTGTTCCGAAAGTCAGGTATTGGGATATTATTGAACATCAAGGGTAAGGGACTACACTGAATCATTGCTTCTTAGTGAAGCAGTTGTCATATGCTTGCATCATGTAGAGCTGGAGTTTTGTGTTGAAATAGTGTATGCTGATGTAATCTGAGACTGCCATAGTGCGTATATACAATAGAGAAGTTTTTTACCAGTAAACTTCGTTTTAGCGATTCTTAATCTTTTCATGCTTTGTTTTTGTCCCCTATTAACAGTCTTGTGAGGAAGTATATAGCTGGACCTAGACTTGTCTTTAAGAATCTTTCTCTTAGCTGGAAGTTGAATCTGAAAAGCAGTACCAAATGTTTTATAAATGAGTTGAAAAGGACTTAAATTACATTCTCTGATTCTCTCTTGTCAGTGCTTGCAGCTGTGATTTTTTAAATTTTTTTTTTCACAACTGAGTGGTTGAAAATGCTGCTACACCTGTGTGAGCTTACCAAAAAGCTCCAGAACTTATGAAATATGTAACATGACATAGAGTGTAGATCCAGAAGAAAAACCTTGATGTTACTCAGTCCCACTCCTGCTGCGTCTCTTCTTTTTGTGTGATTACTGACCCCTCTCGCAGAAGCTGTATTTTTGGGGGACCTGTCATGGTTCAACCCCAGCCAGCATCTAAGCCCCACCCAGCCACTCGCTCACTCCCCCCTACTCGGTGGGATGGGGGGAGAATCAGAAGGGTAATAAAAGTGAGAAAACTCGTGAGTTGAGATAAAGACAGTTTAATACATAAAACAAAAGCCATGTGCGGAAGCAAAGCAAAACAAGGAATTAATTCACTGCTTCCCAGCAGCAGGCAGGTGCTCAGCCATCCCCAGGGAAGCAGGGCGCCATCACGCGTAATGATTACTTGGGAAGACAAAGGCCATCACTCTGAACATCCCCCCCCTTCCTTCTTCTGCTTCCCTAACTTTATACGCTGAGCATCACGCCCTATGGTACAGGATGTCCCTGGGGTCAGTTGGGGTCAGCTGTCCCAGCTGTGTCCCCTCCCAGCTCCTTGTGCCCCCCCAGCCCACTCGCTGGTGGGTTCGTATGAGAAGCAGAAAAGACCTTGACTCTGTGTAAGCA
>VZSC01004560.1:2512-16321 GCA_013398225.1 Steatornis caripensis
AAAACCCGCCTGGATGCATTCCTGTGCAACCTGCTCTAGGCGAACCTGCTTTAGCAGGGGGGTTGGACTAGATGATCTCTAGAGGTCCCTTCCAACCCCTACCATTCTATGATTCTATGATTCTATTTAATCCTCTCACCCACCAACCCCTTCTTCCCTCCTAAGCGCACGTCGACTCAAAGGTTGTTGGATGTACTAGTTAAGAACACTTTTCAGAAGTGAGCCAGGTCAGTTTTGACTATTCTAAATTCTGTTGACTATTCTAAATTCTTGGTTTGTTAAGTTCCTTCACAAAGCTGACTCTGGTCTATGGTAGGCAATTTTTAGAGGGATGGCTGCTACCAACTAGATGTTCTGGTGTGCTCATAAGCTACCTATCTCAGCAACACCCGCTCTGTGTTTTCCAGAGGGGAATTAGTGTGAGGTTTTCAGACAGATCGAGGGTGAGAATGTTAGATGCAAGAAGCTAGTTTATTATAACCTCTGTTACAAACAGATCTCCACGGTAATATTGTGGAAGTAAAAATTCACATATAGTTAGAACGTGTTATTTCTCAAGGCGGTAGCAAAAACCATGGACTCTCTGCAGATCTGGTTAGTGCCAATTTAGTGAGGGTGCAGAACTGCTAACTTACCCTTGGTGCTTGCTGCTTTATATCAGAAGCATTGGGCATGATTCTACCTTTGCTAAATGAAAAGGTTTAACAAACTGGAATGTGTATAAAAATATACATAATTATGCACACACATAAATATAGAAATTAATGTGTACAAAATACATATAAAAGATCTGGAAAGAATTATTTCATGTTTGTGTTGATGTTGTTGCCAAAACTGAATGAACACAGTAAATTCAACAATGCTCTCTGATCATTGTTGTAATTAAATTGAGTGTAAATATTTTGGCAGAGACTCTGATTTCTGTCAACAATTATTAGTCAAAAATATATTTACTCTTTGAAAAACAATCTTCATGTATGTCACCAAATTTAGCTACTTCAGGGCATATTTTCAGTGTTGGGTATGTTTGTGCATTACACCAGCTGCAGAACCCCCCAGTTCTTTTCAATAAAAAAATGTGGATTATTTAACAGTTGCTTGAACCTTTGTACATATCCTATCTGGTTGCTCAATGTGGAAATGGCCTTCTTGTTCTGTAATCTTTTTCATTTCTTGCCACATAGTGGTAGATTTGGGAGAAAAGAGGCCAACATGTAATTGTGTTTGTCTGGAAGAGGATTTGCAATCTATTCTGATCACTTATTTTGGCATTTATTTGTCCCATATACTCATGTGTTGTTCACTTTGAATGTAGATGGCGCAAGTAAGAGAAAAAGTGCTCACTGACATTTTGGCCAATAAAAAATTAAAATTATTAATGGTCACCTGCAGCCAGTGAGTGCCCCTATACCGCAGGCCTTGATATCCCATTTTACCATGCTGCCTGTTCCAGAGCTGCTTCTCTATGCTCTGCACTGAGAATTTTCTTAGTCTGGCCATGACTGTTTTCAGTATTTAGATGATTTAATTCGGCTGATCCACAACATACAATCTCCTCTTACATCCGCCTTCCCTGGATCTCTCAGTTGCTTAGCAAAGCAAAAGAGCTCATCAAAGACATTTGAATTCTTGTTGTTGGTATAGCTGGCTTATTGCAAACAGAAAACAATGTTCTCTCAAAATAGTTTGCAAATATTTTTGACAAACGTATACTCAAAAAAAACCCCACATTGCAAAAATAAATTCAAATCTTTTTACTTTTGTAGGTTATTTCTAGTCTACAAGGAAAGTTTACAGTTACACTGGTGCTATTACCAGAGGCTATGGGGTCATTAGTAACATCTTTGCATTTCTGAAGAGAGATGAATAAACGCAGTAAATCAGATTATCCATTAGTTACGTGGAAGACCAGTTTTAGAAACTGGGGGTTTTTGCTAGCCTTTCTCTCAGAAAGGCAGAATGGGGTTTGGGAGATAGCTTTGAATACCTACGAAGAGAGTCATGAATCACCTCATCATTGCTCCTGAAAGGGAGAGTTTGGGTGGTTCAGGCATGTAGCTTGGCTACCAGAAACGATCTTCTCTTGTCAGGATCATTCTAGTAGCAGGGCCTTCTGGATTTAGAAACACTGAGTGACAACCTGCCACAAATTTCCTGTAATCCAGAGGATCCTTTTAGCTTGGTTGCTAGATGTGATAGAAGTAGTAGGAATTCCTTAGGAGGACCTTTGCATTCACATGCAACACAGCTTCAGAGACTTGGCAGGTGGATGGTCAGTTCAGAAACCTTAAAGCAAATGACACGGCAACCGAAAAAGAATCAGAATTCTCTTTTTCTGTTCACCAATATGAGTTTCTCAACAGACACAGGGGAACAGTACCATAAATGAAGCTTGACCACTGGAGCAGCTTTTACAGGTAGAGTTTTTTTCCCCCAGTTTTTGTAACGTGAACAAGCACTAGCCTGTAGATGTGGAATGGATGTTGTAAACAATATTGCTTAATCACTTCGTGGAATATCTTCAGCAGAAAATAAACAAAACAATTTGATTATCCATCACTTATCAATGGAAACGGAAGACTGTTGCTAATTATGAGTACGGTATGGAGAAATCGCTGAGCTCTAGTAGCCCATCGGCTTTGTTAGCAACAAACACATAGCAGATGCCGTGTTGTTTGTTATTGGTGACACCTTTAGAAAGCAGAGAATAGTGAACAGATTTTCTCTGTACTAGTGGGATTCAAAATAAATCTCTTGCAAGGTTTATGATAGCAAAGTGTTTATTTGGCACATATGAGAAGAAAAAGGAGTGTTCTTTATGTGCTATCACTGCTACCTCATTGAGAGATGCTGACAGGCGTAGGGTGGAGTCTGCAGTAGAAACGGAGGAGAGCACGTGAGTCTGGGTTGTGTGCAGGAGGTAGTTGAGTAACTGTAAGGCAACTGCAGGAAAAGGGGCTTCTGATTTAAAGCTGTAACAGAGTGAAAGAGAAGAGGATGGATAGCTAGGGGAGGTAAGATGCTGGACTGAAAAATGTCCAGGGAGAAATGCAAAGGTTGGAGTGTCCTTAATTATTTATATTACATACCATAGGCTTCATTTATAGTTTTGCTTATTGTTATATTTCTTGGAGGGAGGTTAAGATATGTCATTTTTTAAAACAATGAAGTGCTGGAATAATCATGCAATTTACAGTGTCTTGTGCAGATACATGTTACATACAGCTGGCCCACCTCTGCCAGTATTCTGGGGTTTTTTTCAGAAATTGTGCCGTTGTCTGTGTGAGACTTATTTTCCAGATTATTCTGAAAGAGGTGAGCGGTGAAGGTTTGGGTTGGGTTCTGTTCTGGTTTAAGTTTAGCCCATTCTCTGGGCACTGAAACACAGACTGGCGCTCTCTGGTATGCAGCAGCAGCATCACTGCCAGGCCTGAATTAAAAAATACGTGGTTTGATGTCAGAGAGGCTAGAGTACAGATGTCCTGGCTTAGATGAAAGGAAGGAAATTTAACACGCAAGATACTTTTCTGTGCAACATGCAATTTGACCTGTGTTACAAGTGGGCAAATAGGTTACTAAGAAAAGATTGGACTTGTATTTGAATAAAAGCAGTGATTAATCTGGTTTGGATAAGATTACGAGTGTGTCAGCTCCCTGCGTTTTAAGGAACTTTCAGCTGGCATCAGAAAGAAATCATGCACGTATTCAGCTGGTTTACAGCGCCAAGATACTCAAGGCTTTGTGGAGGTCAAGTACTTAGATTTGGATTTCCGATAGGTTTTTTTATTGTATTTTGCATATGGAGTAGCTGACCTTGTTGCAGAGTTTCTGTCTGTATCAATTTACTTGTTATTCTTGGGAAAGAAATACTGAAAGCCAAATTTGGGAATGTCGCAGACCTACCTGATCACTGAGGCCAAGTCTCCTAGTGCTGCAGGCAAACCACGGAATAATTCCTTTTATAAAGTGATCAAACCCATTTTTACGATAGCTTTCTCTTGTTGACTTGTATTTGAGAGGCTATCCTAGAGCTTCACTTTTTGTCTGGTTAGAAATCTTTTTCTAAGTCCGGCTTGAAACATAGGCATGCGCTGTTTCTTGAGCCACTGTGTCCATTTGGTTAAATAGGTCTTCTCCCTCCCTAGTATTTACCAGGATTTGTGTGTAGACAGCAATTGCATCCCCCCAGTATAACGTTGTTACTGGCTAGCCTCAGGTGAAGAGATTGCATACCAAACTCACCCTGGCACTAGTGGAAATGCAGTCCCTTATAAGAGAAAATAATGTAGCCCTATAATTTGGAACTGTGTGCGAAAGAATTTGAAGTGGTAAAACTTTCAGTGTTGATAAAGCCCATGTTTATTTCATTCCTCTAATCAGAAGTGATGAGTCATCTTCTGTGCAAACCCAATCCTGTGGCCTGTCGGCAGCTTCTAGGAGAGAGTGATTTCTGAAGAAATATTGTCACTTCTGTAGTGCTGCTCGTCGTGGAGAATCTGAAAGCAGTTTGCAAAACATGTTTAATCTAGATAGGAAGATTCTTTGAACGCACCTGAAGTGAAACCTCGTCTCTGTGGTGGACTGCAGCGGTTTCTTAGCAGAGCATTTTATTACCGCCATAAGAACAAATGAGGCGAAGATCAAATTTGCCTTAAACTGCATGGTAGACTTAGGTCTTTTGGAGGACATGCTGGGACAGCTGATGTACCTGCTTCTCTATTGAGGCCTGCAAAGTTTCCTCTTACTTTTGCCGTCATTTTTGTCTGGTAACTTTGCAGCTCCCTCAGTTGTGTCTGTCATCCCCAGTGGAGCAGGAAAAAGCCTTAATGGTAGTGCTAGGTCTGCTTTCTTTTCCTTTTGATTAATTTAGGCTTTTTGATTAAGTGACAGCTCTCATCACTTTCAGCAGTCACTCTCTGACAAGGCAGTTTATAGATGCATTGGCATTATATGATTAGGACAAGCACAGTAAATAACAAATGAGAGCGAGTTACTTTGAAATTTAAACATATCCTCATCCAAATTCGATGTTCATGCTGTTTTCATATACAGAAATATATTTTAGTTGTTTGCTGAGTAATCTAACACTCAGTGCACCTTTCAAGGATAACCACTGCAACGCAATGATGAACACAAAGGACAAGATATTTAATATCGTTGTGAAATTTAGTCTACATTTCTGCAAAATCTGAGGTAACTAGATATAAAGAATGAAAAGTTAGAGTTCAAACAGCTCTCTTGCTGTCTTTGTCTTGTGCCAAATCAGCTGATAATTAAATGTCATGCTCTGGTTAATCAACAGCAGTTAATCTGCAGCTACCAATGTAACTATCTCAGACTCACGGCTTACAGCCTCTCACTGGATGTCTTAACCCAGCTGTGCAGGCAGACAAGTACTACTGATTGACATAGCTGCTAGAATTGGTTAGACGTTTTCTAGAAGTATTTCACTTCTGAAAAGTATTTCAGCAAACTTGAAATGCCTGAAAGATGTGTGGTAACTCAGACAAAATAAACAAAGCACAGAAAGAACAGAGGCAGAACATTCTAACATTTTATTTCCAGATTTTTGGAGCAGAATATTTTGATTTTTCATTTTGAAATGTTTATTTTGTTTTCAACAGCTATGCTGATGTTATACAATATCAAATATAAAGACGAAGTTGGAATGAAAGATGATTGCTCTGAAGAGAAAATTATTTGTTTCAGTCTTTTGTGGGAAAATTCAGGAGTTTTGGGGGTTCCATGCTTCTGCTGAAGATATGGTTGTTACAGACTAGGGTGTCTCTGGGAGCTGCAGATAGCACCAGCCCTAGCTGCCATGTAGTAATGTACAGTCCCATGGGGACAAGCTGAAGGATGCCCAAGATGAGCAAGGAAGTTTCTGAGGTTATGTGACATTAGTCACTTTAAAAAATCATGTTTGCATGCAATACATGCTCTGGAGAGGCAGTAATCTGAAGTGCACAGGTCCCAGAGTGGTACATTTTGAGAGGTATTTCAATGAAATGTTGAGGAGAAGGAAGGACAAGAGTGTCACTTCAGTGGTAGATGCTGTAGGTGCATGTACAGAGCATGATCAGTGAATCATCGCGTACTGGTGCCTGACAATGGACTAGTTGCAGCTTTTGATACTCTCTAGCAGCTGCTGCTCCAGCTCTCCAACTACCAGCCCAGGACAAATAATAAGGTTTAGAAACTCATTAAGTTCTGACGACTTGAAGCCAAAACATGCATACCTAGCTTATTACTTTCTCTGGCAATATTCTGAGCAGATCCTGTCCTTACTGAAGCAACTCCCTCAAATGTGTGATTTCTTTGCACTCTGATATTCATTTTGCTCTTCCAGAGGTGAATGTTAGAACATTGGTAGCCAGTTATAAGAACAAATCTTGGGTCGTCTTAGGCTTCATAAGAGACTCCTGGAGGGGTTTCATTTCTGTTCTCATTTTTGTTTTACATATGTCATACTAATTGCCTTCATTTTGAAAAAGACTGGTCTATTAGTCTTCTATTGGTTTGTTTGTCTCAGGGCTTTAAGCCTGAGATAAAGAAGCAGGTTTCCTTATTTGATTTGGTAAATGAGTCTGAATTTGAATAGAAGCTTGAATAGAAATAAAAGATTAATGGAAGACTGCTACCAATCCAAAAATTGGTGTGTTTGGTGTGGGTTTTTTTTTTAAGGATATGGAAATAGAACACTGAAATATCATGAAAGAACTGGTTAAGACATCGCACCCATGTGGCTGCACATGTTCATCTGCAGATATCTACAAAGGTCACCCAGGCTGCCATGCATAGATCCAGAGTTCTGGTGTTCCAATGTATTTATGCTAATTCATAAATGAGATTAATTTCTTTGTGAAATTCCATGAGATCCCTGCTAATGCACTTTTTTCCTCCTAGATAGCTCCATCTGATAGGAGACTATGTCTCAGATTGAGTAACATTATGTTTTATGCCTTGTTCAGAATATCTTTAGACCTCTCCTGTTCAATCTTGTAAATAATCTGCCGCCACTGATTTGCAGCCACAGAACTGGGCAGCAGAATTCATCTTCTTATTACAGGGAAGTGTGCCATGCAGCCAGGAATTACTTAAATAGATATGTGTAATTTCTATTGGTTGGGAAATAGTACTTTCTATGCACTGGGATGGTAAGTCATGGTATGGAAGATCACAGTTCACTATGGGATTTAGCTCTTATTCACTGAAGCTGAAGGGAAGGACAAAACTTTGCCAAGTTAAAAAGCCCCCTGTTAGAAAAGACGTGGGACTGATGAAATCATAACCTAGGCCACAGATGTCAGGATTCACTGACGCTGTTAAAGGTGAAATACCATGAATGTTAGTTAGTAGCTGGCTTTCCCAGAGTTTAAATGCAAGGGATGGTGTTGAAACTTGTCCCCTTTTTGTGACTTTATATTCTGTATGCAGACCTTTTAATCATAAAATGTACATTCCTACCCAAAGCTCACTGCCAGGCTCAGTGATTTCTAGGGAACATCTATGTAGAGGCATCCCTATGGTATGCAGGGTAGGGATGAGCCCACCTGCTGCCAGGAGTCAGCGATGCCCTGCAGTGTTCCTGCAGCTTCTGACTCAACAGCTCAGCCAGATAATCCTTCCTCCCTGCTTATGTGAGGCTGTACCTAGGCTCAGAGCTCTGGCTGTGGCTGGAGCTCAGCTAGTCTGCACATCTCAAGGAATGTTTTTCCTCTAGCACACACTTGACTGAACAACTCTGTGTGCTCTAAGATGCTTTGAAGACATGATACGCTGACCCTTGGCTTAGCCGTGATGACCAAAAGCCAAGTGAGCCCTCCAGTTTTTCCTGGTAGGGTGCAGCCCTTTCTAAGAGCTAGCATGGCCCTCCTGCTTGGAAATGTAAACCCCTCTAGGTTAAGCATGTGTTTATTCAAATTCTCAGGAAGCTGTGAGTTGAAGGATAGATTTTTGTCCTGGATTCTGTCTGCCTGTCTTCAGGTTTTGCTTCTATGCTGCTGCTGTTAATGTATGTGTTGGTTAGAGGCACTCAGACACTGGGACACCCGTGCTTGAGAGGAGAGTGTGGGTGTATTGACAGAAGTACCAGGAGGTACTATATACGCTAAATCCCAAGTGGCTGGAATTAAAACAAAATTGCCCCATGAGAGCATATGAGTTGAAATGGGTGTGCTTTCCAGAAGAGCGTGCTACTTACAGAGCAGGCACAAGGATTTATTTTTAACTCTCTTCATATTTCTTGTTCCAGTGTGCCTTTTTCCTTTGCGAAGAGAGGAATTAGATACAATTGTAAACATTAAGTTTATAGTGGGCATAAATTGCAATCAAATTCATGAGTTTAAAAATCTGTGTGCTTGCGGAGCTCTGAATACCTTGTTAGCAGTTAATTCTTTTCCCTTTAATATATAACCACTCCCCAAATTTAGACAAACCAGGATATAAAATAAGGACATACATAAATCTGGACCTTTTGATGCAAGTTTGTGTTTGCTTTTGGTGCTGGCTATTTAAAGTCAGATTTGCAGGTAGTTGCCAAAACTGTGCAGAATGTCAGTGGATGAACGTGCTTGCAGAGCAATGCATGAATACGTTCAGGTGCACGTTTGCAGGTGAAGACGCTATAAATGTCTCTCCAGACATTAGGTAGGTGTAAACAAGTGAAAACTTCTGCACACATGAACTAAGAACACTTACAGATAGCGGAAAAAGTTTATTTTCTGGAGTCTAGTAGGAAACATGATCTCGGATATCTCATTAAGACAGCGTCATTTCTAAGTTGAGTTTACATCTTCTGTCTCTGTGAAAGCTTAGTCAAAATTGACTTACTCCAGATTTCTAGATCTTTTTGCTTCTGCTTAGGAGGTTCTATTGAAAATCTTTTTCTCCGTTATCCTCTGTATTAAGTATCCTTCATTATTGCAGCATCAGCCGCAGCAAGTGGGCTCTGCACCTCCCCCGTTCCCAAGAAGCAACAAGTCCCAGAGCAGCAGCGTGCAGGCAAGAACAGAGCAGAGGCAAAATTTGCCTTGGCTGCTCGATGAGATGGCTGATCCAAGAGCCAAAACCAATTCTTACTCTTGGTTTCAGCCCCTCCATCACTAATAATTCTGTACACCGCATTTTTCCTACCACTGACTAGGTTTAAAATATGCTGTCATTTAAGAAAAGGGCCTCGGTTCTCGGGATGCTGCTTTCCAACTCTAGTTCTGCTGCAAGTTTCCTAGGGTAGGTTGCAATTGAAATCCTAATGGGGAAACTGGAGGGTTTCAAATTATGTTGTGAGTTTACCATTGCTGCCTTCTTCTGGCATCGTGTCTTTTAGGCTTGAGAACTGGCTTGGGGCCAGTACATGCTAGTAGCAATTTCTTCAAAGTCGTTAGGAATTACTGGTTCCCAGTAACTAATATTCAGTCCCTGTTCTGCTGATGCTTTGTACTGTATTTTGAAGAGGAACAGCATTGGGTAGTATTTGCGTATAAAATGAAAAGGATTAAAAGTTATATTGTGTGGGTTCTATACTGCGCCTACACAAGGTCAGATCTTCTTAAGAGGAGAAACATGTCTGTTTCTGACATAACAGCCAGTTCTGAAAATGTGATCTGAGAGCCAAGCTGGGCTCTTCTTGCTTCAAGTAGCATGTATTGTTCTGAGACACAATTAGACCTTGATTAACAGTTTTATTGCCAGTGCTTAAGGTACAGAGGAATGCAGTTTCTTTTCAGGATGCAAACAAATGTCCCTCTCTGTTGTATTTTAACAAAAATATTTCATTCACTCATACGGTATTTTTATTATTATTACTACTGTGTTTCAGTTTTAGGCAGCTTTTTTTCAAAGTAGTTTGCTAGTCCAAGTAGTCCGAGGTATGGAGTGAGCCTCTCTGCAAACAACTGCTGCTACTGAAGACCTGATCACCTACAGAGCTGTTAATGTCAAATGAGATTTGTAAGTGCTTAGGGATCTTGTAATCAGGTCAGGGATATTTCTTTTTCTATTTTCTACCTGAGGTGGCAGGTAGACTTCAACAAGCTTTCTCTGTTGCGGTCCTTAATTAGGCTGATTTCCTGCTGTGGCTAGAAGTGGTCTAACCACCAAAGCCTCAGGACCTGGGGCTCAGTTTCAGGACCTAGCTGCAGATTGCAGCCTCCTTCCCTGTCTCAGGAGCTGCTTGCCTCCCCCCCTCCCATAGCAACAATATGTTCCCGCAAGAGAAAATGCTTCTCTCAGTTGCTGGGACTGCTCATGTCTACAGCCACCGCCTGGCTTTTTGTGTTGGTGCAAAAGGAGGTAATTGGTCATTTGGATAGCCAGCTGCATTCAATCACAGCTGAACTGTGTTTTTGAGAGTTGTGCTGCATAAGCTGCTGTAAGATTTCGTAGATTCTGCAGGCAACTGGGTGGGGAAAATACATTTTGTTTTTTTTTTTTTAATACTTCTAGGTAAGTTTGGCTCTGTGTGTTGGCACTCTTACACAGCACATAGCAGTTTATCACCCGTCAGGAAATGAACAGGTGCCACTTAGGTTGATACACGTATCCAGGGAGAGCTCTGACATGGTTTACTACCAAAATAATGTTCAAAGCTGCTGTAAGTTGGGCTGGTGCAACACATAGGAATAAACATTGCCCAAGCGAGCTGTGTAGGAAGGCTGCCTTAGAATGAGGAGACTGCTTTTCATTCTTACTCTTCTTGGTGTGAAACACCAACCTATAGTCACATGTCATGTGTTGTAGGTTCATTTTTTCTTCATGTCACAGCCAGTTCAAATGAGGAATACTTTGAGCAAGCAAATATCAGTGCAGATGGGACATACGAGGGTCTAATGAAAATGTCTGTGGAACTAAAAGTGCTATTTTAGCCCCAATAAAACAGATTCAACTGTAAGTATTTGTAGGTTAAGGATTTCAACGGTAAAAGTATATCTTCATGTACTTTCCTTCATCACTCATATCTTCAACAAATATGTTGGGGATTTCCAATTGGCTTATACCTTTATAAAGGTCAGTAGCTTTACAGAAAGCCAATAAGCCACATCCTGCCACAACCATGTTTCTTGACTTTTGTGCAATTGAAATCTAAACTTTATGCCAGTATGGATTTTTGAACTGTTGCATGCATACGTAATGATTTTAAAAGGTCTCCCACAGTGTGTTTGATGTTTGTTTGGTCATTGTTTATATTACTGGTAGTAACTGACTAAAGATATATCAGTGTCTTCTGGGAAGCCTTGTCCTTTGTGCGCATATGTATTTGTGCATACACAACAATGTATTTTTATAGTGTTTTATAATTCTCAGGCTACTTATGTTGCTGCAAGTTCACACCCAGCCTTGGTCTAAAAGCATTAAAAATTATCTCCTACTATACTTCTCCAAACTTTGAATACAAGCATTGGACAATACTCTCGATGTATGTCTTTAAAGTGATTTTAAAATTGTGAATTTCTCTTCTTAGTGGTGTAAAAAAAAAAACTGATCACCTTGTCTAATCCCAGGAAAATCCAGATTCAGTTACCACATCAGTGGCTGTATCTTCAGCTCCAATATGCTGCATACAGTTTGTCTCTGTGAGCGATTGTTTTGCAGATGGAAATGATTAGCAATGAAATGTATTGTAATAAGGGAGCGTGCTAAGGTTACATAAGTTCAAAAATACACAGTAAAAACAGGCTGTCATTTGCCTTCTCATACAGCTGGCCCAATTAAAAATGCCCACTGTGCTGCATCACATGAGCAGCCATCCTCTCTGTTCTCTCCACTTCTCTCCTTTTCTTTGGTCTCCTTCCACTTCCACTCTTTTTCCTTTCCTCGCTTGATGTGTATGTTCCTCCCAGTGAATGTTTATGTGCCCCGTCTTCGCCTCTGCTCTTCTATTTCCAGTGGAAATACTATATTCATTCTGTGTGGTTCTCTGAAAAGGGACGTACAGAAAAGACAAATGCCTGGTATGATTCACCCCAGAGTGCAATCCGTGCAGACTGAGGGAGCAGTGTTGCCGTACGGAGCTGGGAATATGTGTTTGTTGATGTGCTAACAGGCATGAAGGTTGCCATTGGTATTTCCTTCAGGAATATCCAAACAACAAAGGAATAGGTGCAGAGGGCAGGCTCAGTTAATGATAAATTATACTTTTCTCTTCCCGCCCAAGATATAGGAAAGTAACTTTTCTCCCATAGCAGGAAAAAGGCAGCTGCGGATGCTGGAGCTAAGGAAGATTTCCTTTGCCTGGCAGCGCTAGTAGTGGCTGTTCCCTTATCCTCTGTTCAGGACCTCTAGAGGTCCCTTCCAACCCCTACCATTCTGTGATTCTGTGATAGTTACTGTGGACAAGAGTACACATGTGCCACCGACAGTGTATTGCACTACGGTAAGCCTGAAAAAGCCATTTTGAATTGGGTTGCATTAGTGAAGGGCACAAAAGTCTGTGTGAAGCTGCTCAATTAAGTCTGTAGTTAACAGAAAGGATCAGCCCACTGAGGAGGGGGAAGGTGCAAGAAAATACATTTAGATTGCCTTCCCCCAGCTTGCTTCATCAAGTGTGATTTTTCTGACTACCCTCTGTCTTGTTAACGATGTACAATAGTAACTGTACAGAAGAAAACGATAAGCTAGCTTTCTCATTCAGGGAAGCATGAGGAGGATAAACACCAGAGCTTCGCCATGGAATCGTTGTGCTTTGTTTTTAAAAATCATGACTGGCACCAGATGAGGATGTAGGGAAATAGCTGTCCACCATCTTTTCCTGTGCATGAATTGCGGAAGATGAAGGATTATGTGAAACTAGCAAGCGATAGGGCAGGTTCAAAGCAGTCAAAAGAACTCTGCTTTTAACATGTCCTGGGATTCACCTGTGGAGCTCCTTCATGCAGNTGTGCTTTGTTTTTAAAAATCATGACTGGCACCAGATGAGGATGTAGGGAAATAGCTGTCCACCATCTTTTCCTGTGCATGAATTGCGGAAGATGAAGGATTATGTGAAACTAGCAAGCGATAGGGCAGGTTCAAAGCAGTCAAAAGAACTCTGCTTTTAACATGTCCTGGGATTCACCTGTGGAGCTCCTTCATGCAGAGTGTGGTGGATATTGAGAGTTCAACAGAAGTTCAAGAGGAGACCTGGCTCATTCCCAGAACAAAAAGCCACCAAAGGCCATTAGGTGCACTGATGCTACCCGTGGCTCAGACAGTCTCCCAGTACAGTAGTGGCTACCAATTTCCATGCAGTTCAGGTTTTTTTATCTCACAGGATTGTTGGAGAATGAGAAGATCTGATTGTGCTGCTGTTCCCCATCATCCTGGTTCTCTCTTTTTCTCGTTGGGTGTCTGGATCTACCATGTGGTCTTTGACAGAGTGCAATTCAGCTGTGTAAGCTTGGGCATGTTGTGCCATTTTAGGTACTCCGAGTATCCTGGCTGGCATCCAGGACAGCTTGGCTCTCCATTAGGCTCTGTGTCAGATTTGCAAGCCCAACACGGGTGCCTCAGAAAATTTAAGTTTTTCAAAACGTCTCTGTTCAGAAAACTGAAATGCATTCTTAAAACCCATATGTTTTTCTTTAGCAGTTTTTAGTACATCTGCATTGCCTGTATGCTTTGACTTCTATCTGTCCTTCCTTTTTTCATGTCTTTCTCTGTCCTTTTCTTCTGTATAGTCTTTCGTTTTATACTTTGCCCTTCCATCCTAGTTTTTTATTCATTCTACTCTTTTTCTGAATTTCTCTTCTTTTCACTTCCTGTCAATGTCATCTTCTCTTTATGCCCTCCCCCTTCCCCAAGTTTGTTAATATGGTTGTCCTCCTTTTCCCT
>VZSC01004563.1:21249-56256 GCA_013398225.1 Steatornis caripensis
AAAAGCTCCCTTTCCCAGCCTTGAAATAAACACAGGTCTGCCCCAGGCTCTGTTTTCAAAGCACAACTCTTGCAACCCGCTTCACACCGCACAGCGGCCATAGGATTCGCTGAGCGGGACCCGCGGGGAGCCCTGGGCAGGGACGAGGGCCACCGCGCTGCAGGTCACTGACCTAACCAGTGTTTTCACAGCAGGGTCCAAAAACCACGCTGGCTCTAGGCACCCAGATCAACACCTTGAACTTCAGCCAGGAGCAAGCAGGAAGCTGTACGGCAGGCAGCAAAACGGGTCTACTGGGATTCCTGCAGGCAGGTAAAGCAACTGCTGCTGAGTGCGGCTTGTGCGGCTTCCACGGTCACCTCTGTGCAGAGGACAGAGCAAAAAGGCAGCCCTAAGCGGGTCAGGGAAGTCAGACCGAGTCCGGCAACCATTTTTCTTCCTTCATGACTGTGGGATGTTCCTGCAAAGTCCCCTCTGAGATTCGAGGAGCGGCTGGGGTCCTCAGCAGGCAGGCTACCTTGACTGGACAAAGTCTATTCCTTACACGCATGCGTCGCGCAAGGGTGAAAACTTGGCACAGAAGTGGGCTAAAGAAAGGGCGCTCAGCCTCGACTTCGGGTCTTCCTCTTAATCATCTCCTCTTTTCCACTTCACGCTGAGAAAGCGGCTTCATAGACCGAAGAAGTGGCGTGACCTCAGCATCCCGACTGCACGTCCTCCACGCTGCAGGCCGTGCGCTTCGGGGAGCGGAGGGGCGTTGTGCTCACGCTGCCGTTGGGGGATTTCCGTTGCGAACTCGTCATCTTTCCAGATACGAAGGTACTAAAACACGACAAAGCCTCCTCCAAACAGCAGTATTAAAGCAAAGAAAGAGGGAATACCGCCGTGCCTGTGTGCTCAAAGCCGAGCCCCAGCGCAGAAACGTGAATGTCACGTCCCAGTCGCAGCCCAGCTGCGTGTTCTTTAATTCCCCCCAGGGGACGAGGTCCACAAGGAGCATCTCTCCTCCAGGAATACAGATCACCGCTTTTTATTCCGTACCGCATCAGCAGGTGGAGGCACCGACAAAGCTGCGGGAGGATGCATCTAATGCCAGATAAGCAAGTGCTACAACGCAGATTTTAAAGACTGTGCTCTGCAGAGCCTGGCTGTTCTTAAAGCCGTCTCTCCTCCCCTCAGCACTTGAATCCTTCAGCGTAGCGGAAGAGACAATATTCTGCAAGAGATCGGCATCGTCGTCATGGGTTTTTTTCTGCGTTTCTGGAGCTCACGCAGGGACACGGAGCCCAAACACATCACTCCGGGTTCAGGAGTGTAGCACGGACAGAGCAAGCCCATGCCAACAGCTCACGGAGGAGTTGCCAGGACGGAGCAGCTGGTGGCCTTGGCAGACCTGCTCCGTCCTGGAAAAGCTGCGAGAGCTGGCTGGAAGGCGCTTCGGAGCCTAGTGAGCCTCTCCACCTAATGACGCACACAGCTTCAGTCGAACTGTTTAATACACATTATTAACCCGCTCGCTTGGACTACAGAAGCAGCTGTTCAAATCTGTTTTAGAAGAATTTGTTAAGAACTGATAAAGACGTGAAGGCAGCTACGTAAACACCGGGAAGCACGGAGCGCTCAAGGTCTCAGGTTGCCCTCAGGCTGCTGGAGCCCACGCAGCATCAACAGAAAAACACCCCTGTGCTCCATCCTCAGGTCCTGACTGCTGAGAACTCTCTTCTTGGAAGGTGTTTGCCCGTGTCACAACCGAGCCTAGGCCTTGCCTGATCATGTCTCCTGCCTGTACCGGAGAACAGAATCTAGGGCAGGGACCACCTGACATGGACACTGCAAAGGGAGAAGAATTGGTGCGACAGACCTAATGGTTTAAAGACGACAGGGACTAACTGAAGGAGGGACCCAAAAAAAGCAGCGCATCTTCAGAGAACTCGCGTGGGAAGGTGGGTGAGCAATAGATGTCGGACAGAGCTAAGGAGATGGGATGATGACATGACGTATCCTTCGAGTAGCTACTCCCTTCCCACAGCTTTCCAGGAATTAATGTCCCCCCGGAAAGGGGATGTCTACCAGAGAAGTTGTTATTCCTTGCACGATCCAGCAAAGGGAACCCAAGTTCCTTTGCTGTAAGACTTCGGATGTTGTTGGATGACAAAGGCAACCCCTTACTGGGCACCTCAGAAACACATTCCCTCTACGCTTACCCCAACTCACCTAAAAAAACTGCTGCAGCTAACTTGGGAGTCCCCAAACAGAGCAGCCACACGCCAGCGACCGTGGCAGGATAGGAGGCAGCGCTTCTTCACTGACTACTTCAAGTGCTCTCTGGGCTACCGGAGATTCGGACACGGAAGCCACTGTTTCTTGCTGTTGGAAAAGGCGTGCTTGAGCCTAAGCTAAACCACAGCCTGAAGTACTTCAAACTTAAAAATGCCATTTTCTACCCAGGAAAGCTACCAAGCCCTCGCGCTGCGTTTTTCTGAAGGTTTAATGTGGGAACGGTCAAACTTCCAGGAAGCTTTTGTGCTGAATGTTGTACTGAACTTGGATCTTCAGGCTACCAAGGGAAGAAAACGGCAACATCTAAACAATACTGACCAACCGTCTTCCATAGAAGCCTGTTCACATCGAGAAGGGAAAGCCTCGATGCACCCATTCCTACCAGGGTAACCCCGCTTCGATTCATCTGTTTCGAAACCCTGGAGCAACAAGAAGCAGCTGTGGTTGTGCCCCGTGGCTGGTACGTGCCCGTGAGCCGTACTGCTGTTTCAAAGGACTCAAACTTCAGAGCCGACCCGTGGCATGGGAGAACTGCTCCCAGAGACGCCCTCTGCTCCCAGCGAACGCTCACCCTGCCCCTCAGTACCCTTCTGCTGCCGTTCACTCACCGGCAAAAGAAGTTTTCACGAGATCTACCAAAGAGAAAGAAAAGCAGCACGCACGGGGGTTAAGCGCCAACTCCCAACAGCTCGACACAAGCGAACGCTGAGCTGGTTTTGCCTATCTGAAGCCTACCTGGTGCTCTGCCAGCGCCCAGGCAAGCCAGCTCGCCAAGGACTGCCAGGGAGATCTTAAAGGAGCACTTGGCTCCGTGTCCACAAACTACTTGATCCAACTGAAGGCTCTAATGCTGAAGAATCAACACTTTCCGGCTGCGTATCGCTAATACTAACGGATATGCACAAGTTTCACGATAAATCCTCACTTGTTTGGGTCTCACGCCGAGAACCACCGGAGCTACAAATCTCGGGCCACGTCTCTAAGCCTACGCCCATCTCTTCACTACCACTACGTCGAACAACTGTTCTGTGCGCCTGTGACTAAAAAATGAAGAAAAGTAGCAGTACATTATTTATTTGCACTACAGAGTTTTCCAGAGCACAGAAGCTGCTACAATCCATCGCATCAATTTTAACATGTCCAAGGCTATTTTTAAAAATGCTACAATATAAGGAATGACAGTGTTTAGCTCTATCTTATACTTGTCACGCAAGCCTGGGAAGAGACAGCAGAGGCAGGACTCTTGGGTATATGGAACACGAGACATGCTGCAAGCACTTAAAACTCCTTCCAGATCATCTTCGTGGCCTGTACCTTGCTGTAGGATGGAAACGAGGGAGCAGACTATCCCATTCAGCCTCCCTGAGGGATGTCCTCAGATCTTCCCTGAAGCACCAGCTGTTGGCTACCATTGGTTTATTTGTTTTCCAGGGTGTATGTTTTTCTATTCCTATTTCATTAAAAAGCATAGAGGACAACTCAAGTGTCCCTTGTGTTGGCCCTGGAGATTTTATCTGACAAACTATTTTGCCTGGAAGCTTGTTCGTATGAAAAACAGGCAACGGACTTCGGGCCACCGAGCAGGCTGGATCCGCGGGGCAGTTCTTACGATCCTGTCATGCAGCTGTCAGAGGAGTCAAGCAAAGCGTGCTGAATAACTCAGTAGGTAACTCGGTACTTATTGTAGTTCCGCCCTCAAACAAAGATCGCGGCCGATGAAGAGTCATTCCGCATCAGTACAAAGCGACTCGGGGTTTAACCACTCCGGAGTGACGTGGCAAGGCTGACGGAAGAACTCCGCCACCAAATCCCACATCCTTCTGGGATACCTGTGCCCTCCAGACACGAGGGAGCTTTCGCAACACTCTGTTCGAAAAAGCTGTTACCCGACCTCACGCCAGGAGGGAGACGGTTAGATGGTGCCGCTCACAGAGGCTCTCCTTGTTGAACAGGCCCTGCAAACCTTTTTGGCAGGGCTCCCATGGACAAACAAGAGTTATGGTTATTCAGTAACCAAAAAAGTTAAAAAAAGAAAATAACACACAAACCAGGTGGTCATGGTCTCTTAAAAACTCAGCTGAAGCCCAAATCTGGGCCAAAGGCTGTACGTTTCCCACTGCTGGGTTAAATGCTGATGGCGTTCACCGGACCAGCGGAGAAATAAAGTCCATGGCTCTGCCATAGGCCTGTCACATCAGGAAATGCCGCCCTGCTCCTGTCTGCAGGCAGCTGATTCTAAGGAAGGCAGAGGGGAAAATTTAAAGCATAAGTCTTATTTTCTATCTTCTTTCTTCTGTTTCACAGGCAAAACTATTCAATTTGTGTCTCGCTTATCAGCTCGATAGTCCTTCTACCACCAGTCTTATCCAAAGTATTTGAGAGTCCTTACTGGGAGCCTTCCCAGATTCAAGGAGGTACTCCCTATTTCTTCATCTTGTCTAACCCGTCCTTCCAACCCTGCCAACGGCAGACACACCAGCCCCCTCAGCGGCTCTGCCAGTGCTCACCTGCCCTCACAATCACTGTTAATGTTTAGCCTGGGCTCCCCCAGCCGAGTTACAACTGCATCCCGCTCACACTGATCACAGGATAAATCACCCCCGTCCTCTTTGAAGCACCTTTGACACGTCAAAGCTCATAACCTCGTTCAGTCCTCTAGATTAAACTCCTCCAATTCTTTCCATCTCTCCTCCAAAGTCACATCTTCAAGGCCATCTGCTCTGGCTACACCCTTCGAGATATTACTAGCTGGTCTGCAGCTTACTTCATGGCAGTCCTACTTACTTCACGGCAGCACTAGCAAGCCTTGCCCTAACTAGGAAGCAGCAAGGAACGATTACTTGGCATTTACTGACAATTCCTGCTCTGTGACACTACACAAGTGCTTTATGCAACAGCATCCCTGGTTCCTTGATTGCTGCTCTCAGATCATGCGCCCCAGAACTGCTAACGAGCCATGTTCTATCCAGTAATTGCGCAACTGGATGCTCCCGTTTCAGTTTCGCACTTTGCCTTGTCCCTTCCTTGGCCGCGCACTTTTTCTTCCGCACCGTTTCTCCAATCTCTTAAAATCACGTTGAATCCTAACTCAGTTTGCTTACAGCCTTCTCTGCTTAGGGTCTGCTCATTGATTTAAAAATCCTGCCCCACATACCGCATACACCGCAGCAGCAGTTCATCCACCCCTTAACTTCCGACTGGCCCCATTTAAAATGGACGGGGCCCCCGTAAAGGGAAGGAATGGGCACTGACACACACCACGCAGCAAAGACGGGTCCTCGTTCCCCTAGGGTGGAATCACACTAACGCCACTCATTCCCACAATGTCATTTACGCCCTTACCTTTAATTTTCTGTTTGTACTCTTCTGGTCGGTGGAGGTACATGGCTGCAGCGTCACCATTTAGAGGATCTATAGGGTTAGGATAGGCCAGCAGCTGGGGCAGGAACGATTCAAATATATTGGTGAGATCTGCAAGTGAAAGATAAAGTTGTTCATGTCCACAGACCCAGAGTCAGTCTGATTACTCATCCCGCAAGCACCGGCACCGTAACAGCAGCACAAAGCGTCAAGGGCAAACGCACTGAAAATCTGGGCACAAGTTAAAATACAGGAAACTGCAGCGGGCAAAGCACGTACGCGGCTGAGAAGAGAGCTGCTGCTGCTGCCGCTGGAGGTATGCTGCAGCTCCTCAGCTAACCGCACAAGCTACTCGATGTCCCGGCAACGTAGGCACAGATATCTGTGGGTTAAGCAAAGAAGAGGAAGGACACGATTGTCCTGTTTCCCGTTGAGGCTCAGCCCTGGCTTAAAAAAAGGAAAAAAGAAAAAACAAACAGCGCTGTGCTTCACTGAATTCTTCTCCTACTTCTGCCTTCTTCTATTACTGTCTTTAAATGCCTTATGCTCCATGACTAAATTGATGTATCTTGAGCACAAAGCATCTTCCAGAGCACTTTAGATGACTGCGTTAATAGAAAGAGCAACCAACGAGTCCCTCCTCCAACTCAAAACAATTCGCAGAATGTGAAGAGCTCACATTAACACCTTGGTGCCAGTTGGCATCTGTCACTGAATAGTCCACAACAGGAAACATACTTCTGGTGCTGATGAGTAACTGTGGATACACGAAACCCTCTTCCCACATCCCTAAGACGACGAGGGCCACGCTTCAGTGGCGGGGGTGTTGAGAAACAAGCCGTGCGTCACCGTTTCTCCTCGGGGGCTTCAGAAGGACCACGCGCGCCTACGCAGAGCAGAGATTAAACCCCCAGCGCAGGGCCCAGCGCCAGGTTTCGCTTTAGCCACTGGAGAGCTGCCAACACTGGCAGACCAGCATTCGATGCGTTGGGTTTGCTGTTGGGTTTTCTTTGTGAATATTCTACGCATCTTTTATCAGGATCCCCCTTTGCTTCCTAATTAAAGGGAGTGTTTCTTTCCTGGTGGCAGAGAAATCCTGCCTGTGGATGAGCATCACCAGTCCCCTCTAGCATGGATCAAAGAGGAGCTGTCACAAGGAAAGCCCAACGCTCCCTAAGATCCACCACGTGAGCAGTTAACCGTGTCAACCTGCCTCTTACAGCAACAAGGCTGTGCGACTGTTCCTGAGCCCAGCCATCGCCGAGCCTCGTGGAGCTGCCAAACTCAACCAGATGTGACAGAGGCCAGGGACCTCAGAGCCCTCAACGTTCCAAAAGATTCATCAAAACGGGTGGGCAGGTAGCGGGAGAGATCTCCGAGTGCTCTCCCCGTGCAAACACTTACTCTGGCTCTGGGCTGCAGCCACAGAAAACCAGGCTCTAATTCCATCGCCAGCAAAGACACAGCCTCAGAAAAGCTGCGCAGTAGGCCCAGGCGAATCGTCGCCATTGCCTGACGTCACCACCTCTGCAAATCTACCGATGGGCACGCTTTCAGGACGTGCTTTCGGATCTTGCTCAAGAGGATCAAAGGAGACTCGAGGTTTTGTCAGCTCTCCTCTCCTGTATCAACACGTCGGGAACGTACAGACACTGTGCTACGACTGCTTCAGTTGCCCACTAAGCACAAACCCTGCTGAGCAGGAGCAAAGGCCGTGGCTTTACATAATCAGGAGCGTAGGGTTCACTGCAGCTGATAGTGCATCACCCAACTGCAAAAAGTACTAACATCGATTGCTACGGATAGCGATCGGCTGGTCTCTGCTATACACCATTAAGAAATTACATGGTTTTACCCTGAAATCTCTTTCTACTACAGAAGCTGTTGCCCCTTCCAACACTGGCAGAGGACCGCGACAAAGCTCTTCAGAGCGTGCACAGTATCTTCACCAAGTCTGCCACGGCTGGCACGCTGAGCAGCCAGCTGCTTCCAGCAACTGGAGGAAGGATCCTAATCCAAAAAGGGGACCACAAAAACCAGCACAAACGCTCTGCAAGAATACCTTCTGCCATGGTAGTGGCTTGTCCTTGGTAAACCAATTAACCCTCCTAGGGATGGGGTTCAGACACTATCGGCAAGAAGTTGGGTCAAGTCTCTCCATGGAGCAAGCTCAGAGCACGTATTTCTTTGTGGCTGTTAAGATAACTAAACCCTCACGTAGGCTGAGCAAGCAGAGCCCCAGGAGGCCACCGTGGCCCACAGGACACTGCAGGGATTTTTCTTTTTTTTTTAGGAGACCTCAGTAATTTCCCCCTTCTTTCAAATCCCCGAAAATGGCATTGGCTTAGCAGGCACTGGTCGAACGTGTGCGGGATGCCTAACTACAGTGCTAAGGACTTGATACTTCATTGGGGAAGGAGAGGGAATTTAACCAAGGGGTTCCTGTTAATTTATTGGTAGCTATTCTCAGTCCCTTTCACCTTAGTTGCTTCTTGAATTATCTGACCCATTTCCTCTGCCAGCGCAGGAGCGCTCTGGTTTAAAGGGGCGATGCTCCAAACACCACGGCTGTGATGACACGCACCGGGGATTATTATTTCCCCCTTTTCACTGCACGTTTTGGGCCACCTCCTGGGTTCAGACAAGGAAGCAAAGCCCTGGAAGCGAAGAGGTGATGCAAGCGCTCTAGCGTCGATGACTTCCGAGCGAAAGGGCAGAGTGAACGCAGTCACCCCCGTGTCCTCCCTGTAGCTTCAAGGCATCCTGCAGCAAGGCAAGGGAAGTTTGGAATAGGATGACCATCAAGCGATGCGCTTCCTAACGCCAAGTTTCACCCATTACTGTGGAAGGTGCTCTGTACAGAATACAACCCGAGGCCTTCAAGTTGCCTTACGCCTATCACTGACACCGCAAGGAAAAACACAGAAGATTCTCGCACGCTCGCTGATATTAATAGATGGCAAGCACAGTACTAAAGTTGTTTTTTCTACCTCGACGAGCAACAACGATGACAAAAATACAGCAGCACTCATTAGGAAACCTCTCACAGAAAACCTTCCTATGAAATTGTCTGGAAATAGCGCAGAAACCCCACTGTGACCGTCTGGGAGAGCGTGCTGCAGAACAGGGACGCTATCCACGCACGGCTTCCAAAGCAGAACGCTGACTGCCAGAGCACCAAACCAGCACCACAGTTACACTGGAGTGATTTTCTTTTGTCCAGCCATCCCCACGATCTGCACGTGGCATTTAAGGGTCGGAACAGCAGCACGCGCTGCACCGTGCCGGATTCTGCTGCTGACCGAACCACGCAGGTTCATCCCCAGCAGAAGGCTTGGTTCGCTAACGCTGCTTTAATTCCTCTGCCTCGCATCAGATCCTCCCAGGACACAAGAGCATCCTCTTCCTCCACTGGCAACACCACCCGGGTCACGGCTAAGCTGGTCTCTCACAACAAAACCACATGAAGCGTATGCCATGCAAGTACAACGTGAGGACTTCAGGCGTTCTGATGAGAAGTTCAACAAGTTGCTATAGCAATTTCGCACCCAGGATTCACCAAGTCTGGTATTTCCTTACAAATCGTGCTTGCGAGGAAGGTGAAGTAGCTCGTCTCTCTAGCAACTGCACTTCAAAGCTTCCACTTTCATAGGTAAAATCAGTTTTTCATGGAAGAACGTGAAGGATTTGACGTGCACGTTCCCCTTAATACTTTTCCACAAAGCATGACCGGAACTTCTGAAGAAGTTCCCGTTTTTAAAATGCAGCCAACCTAGACTAGACACTCAACTGTGTTCCTTTTAGTGATTTCAGCTTTCCCTAAATGCCATTTTAATGGGTCTTCAGCTGCCAGCTGATCCTTTTATATCTCTAAAAAGGAGAGTTATAGCTAGAAACGACCTAATGGGAAACCCAAAACATTCTGCAGCAAGCAGCGCAGTCATTTAGGTGCACTACCACCCCCTGGTCTGCAATGAAATGATGCTGCCGTGACAAAAAGGAAAGGTTTTCTGGTGCCATCTTCTGTAGAAGTGGGACCGTAGCCTTGTGCACAAAGAATACCAGCTCGAATGCGGGTCCAAGATGTGGACGGGGTACCCCGAACTAGGTTTCACTTTACACACAGTCACTCCTCTCTTTCAACGCTGAATCGTGACAGGGTGCTGTTGTGCCAGTTGCCAGACAATGCCAAGCAATGGACCGAGCAACCCTTCGCGAAGTTTATGGACTATTTTCGCCTCTCCAGCATAAAAATAGGTTACGAAAGTATTTTCACACGAAAAATCTTATTTTTCACGTGATCTTGGCTCAGTAAGGAGTCTAAAACTTCAGTTACAAAACCCAACCAAACAAAACAAACCAACCAACAAAACACAAACCAGAAGTTGGCCTAATCATCTGCCTCCAACAAGCTGTGTTATGTTAACACACCAAACACGGATGTTCACATGATCAGCTTTCAGGGAAACGCCACTCACCGTAGAGAGCTGTCCAAGTTTGATTGATTACATCTAGACATACGGTTCCTGACCTGAAACATATGGAAAGGACGGAATGAAACACAGTCACCCTCAAAAATACTCTAGGGATTTAATGTAATCTACCCCCTCCCCTCCCCTGCCCTGCTGTTTCAGATAAGCTATGATTTACCCCTCTCTCCCAGTTAACAGAGAGGCAGCCTTTAACTGCACGAATCTTCATAATCTGCACAAAAAAAGGCAAATTGGAGCCATTATTGAATTAGTTGGTCCATTTGGGGCTCTGCTGGAGGCTTAAGCATAGGTGACTCCCCTCAACAACCTTAATCGAAAAAAAACCATGGGAAAACATCTCATGTTTTGAATAATTTTAGCATAGACGTGAACTCCAGCTAAAGAGGGAGCTACGGCTTAGCCGACGCTGTTCCTTGTTTCTAGAAAGCCGGCACGATGCCAGTGAGGAGGGGGACCGGCAATCTTGAATTTTCTGCAAACGAAGCGTGCTGCAATACAACGGCCACGTCTGCAAGGGAGTCTGCGGCGTGCAGCTCTCTAGTCCTGCCCACAGCCAGACCCGCTCCTGAAAGTGAACTTGCTGCAACATCTACTTCTATCAAATTCCCCATTCTGGACTCTTAAGATTGATGAAAGCGTCATTCAACTCATGAGCGTATTATTGTAAAGTTACAATTAGGCAAGCTCCATAGAAAAACCACACGCTAGGGGTGTACTTACGCTTCGTCAATGTTGGGATGGAAAATTTTATTCATGAATCCTGCAAAGAAACACACTGGTAAATAGCAGAAAACAGCCAACATTTTTAAAATATATTTTTCTTTTTCTAAGGGCGAAGCCTGGAATTTACCGAACACGGACTCAGCTGACAAGTTTCAAAGAAAACCCAGCCTTAGCTACGCATAGCTATGTAACCTTTAAAATACACAGGCAACATTCTGACCCTAGGGTCCTTTGTCCATTCCCTCAAAATCCAGCAAACCCCTCTGCTTACGGTGCAACCGTACCGCAAAGGTTTTGTGGTTCAGTGTCATCTCGAAAAGAACTGCCCGTCAGCACAATCGAGCACCCGCATCCAACAAAGTGTTTTTAAAAGCTGAAGGATCTTTTGAATAAACACTAAACACAAAACTTAAGCTCAACATTTGCTTTAAGATCAATTTAAAAAAAAAAAAAATCTCCCGACAAAGATTTTCTACGAAGTTGCAACATCAATCTACATTTGTAAGTCATTCAGGGGCAGAGACTGGTGCAGAGCACTAATATTTCAAGTTTTGCATCGATACAGTAATTAATTCATCAGTTGGTACCTCTGGTCCCCTAGAAAAGAAAACAGCTCAGATGCAAGGTCTAGAACGAGAAAGCTCATCGTGGCTTTTGCCCCATTTGAGACTCGCAGATTTGACGGCGCTTTCTTTGTTCCGACTCGCAAATTAAATTGTTAAAAAGAAGTCCTGCGGTTTCAAGACTTACGACGTCACGTCAGAAGGTGCCTCACGCTTTAAGGACTGCATCTGATCGCAGCGGCTAGAGCTAAGCCGTGTTTGCCAGCTGCCTACTTTAATCTCAAGTTCAAGGCAGATGGCACCTCAAAACCACTCATCTCTTCTCCCACAACTACAGTTTATAAAACAAAGGTATTAGAGGAATGATAACACACCATGCTTGGCAGCAGAGCCTGTGGAGCAGTAAAGCACATCCACCCCCCAAAAGCAAAAAGCGTTTTGGACGATGGCTGTGAGTGGATGCAGGATTCTGCCTCCAAACTCTTCCCTTTCAACAGGAGAAACGCAAATACCCGGGTGTGGGACACATCCCCAGCGCGGAACGGACACGGAGCAGCAACAGAAAACTGAGTTTGCCAGTTATTTCACTGCCAAACAGATCAAGTATTCCTATACGTTTCTGCTGGCTTGGGTGAACCATTTGGGCTCTGCCCAGACGGGCTGCTGCAGCTCTTGTTTCTGTACCAGGTTAAGCTGTTTCCACATCTTGACGCTGATTTCCCTCCCCCCAAACTTAAAATAAAACCTTCTTTCGTCTGTTGTACCGCCATCCCGCAGCCTGTGAAGCCCTACAAACGCTGCCCGCGTGGGAATTGCGCCTTTCTGCAATAAGCTACTTTAGCTAACAGCAACTATTTCTTCCGACAAATGTCCGCATTTATAAATACGGCTAAGAAGTTTAGGTCCGGGATATTGACTCAATCCATTTAAAAAGCTCCTTCCAGCACTAAAACCACCCAGACGTTTCCTCTTCAGGGCAGTCACTGTTTACCGCTCAGCAAACCGCCTGCCTTCACCACCTCTGTCCAGGCGAGACGCTGCAGCAGCGCTGCGTGCCACCCCTGCCCAAGCACGGGGCGATCGCGATTTGAGCGACAGCACGGCTCCCAGCTGGGGCAAGAGCTGACATATGGATTTAACTCCCTTTCTTTCCATGTATTATGACACAAATATAATTTCATGTTTACTCGTACTGCTCGGATTTTGCATAAACACAACGCAAGGCTGAAACGATGCCCGAAGCCAGAACAATCTCTAAAAGAACCACCGAGGACTGCATAAACAACTCCGCGCTAACAAGTGTCTTTCAGGAATACCTTGCCATGATTTAGCTTGAAAAACCGAAGCAGACTTAAAAAGGGAAGCCGTAGTTCCATCAAATATTTACGTTATGGCAGCTCTCACAGGTTTAAATCAGGTCACGGATCCATCATGCCGGCACCGGAGAGTTACAGCGAGCAGCGCTCCCGATTCTAAATGCTGTCTCTCTCTTGGCAGGGGGTGTGGGGCGGGGGGAAGTTAAGTTTCTGATAAAGCAGAACGGGAGACAGGATAAGGGAAGACACCGGGTGACAAGAATAGGACGGTAATGTGCAGACCTGCTGAATTAAACACTTTGTTCTGGTATCTGGGGCACAGCCCGGCTCTCTTCAACCCAGCTAGAGGCCGGCATCCCTCGGCCTTCTCTCACTTCGGTTTTTCTGATCGTCTCCCCTATTTCCCAGCACCTTCTACCACAGCCATCTGCAGCTGGTTGGACAAGGCTGTGCTGCAAACCCACCCGTGAGGTTTTGGTCAACCCTTCATTCACGCATTTCAGCATTTAAGCCGCACTCGATATCCAGGGAGACGAGATTACGTTGTCTACTCAAGCAGCTCCTGCGCTAGAGATCTTGTAATTCTTCTCTGTCATCTTTGCACTCACCCAGGCAAGCAACAATCCCTTCTTTCACACTGTGCTTGGTCTCAAGCTTTGCAAATGAAATGGCTGTTCTTCAAGAAAGGACACAAACATCCTCTCCCCGCGTCCCTCGTTTCCTAGGTTGTTGCCGCATCTTCTTGCGACTCTTCAAGATCCCCCCAGTCTCATTCTCCTACAGAAGCAAACTGTCCAGGCCAAGAGCAGCTCTGTTCATCCCTTTCCTTTCCCTGACAAAGAAATAAGCTCGAACTATTATCTCCTCCTTTATTTGAAATGTAAAGTCACCCGCAGTGATAAAGCGCTAATGTTGCTCCAATAATTCCGGCTTGCTCCGTATTTATTTTTACAAATGGAAAAGACGAAGCAAGCATAAACATCCCTGCAAAAATGAAATTCCAATTCAAAGAGGAAGCCAGGAGTAAAAAACCCCGAGCCAGCATAAACACTAGGGCAGGTTTATTGCCAGAGCCTTGGAATATAGTGCACCCCGATAAATAGCACTCAAGGCGAGCGCTCCGTGAAGAGCGCCGAGGGACGGGCTCTTGATTTTGGGTTCTCACCGTGGCCTGGAGCATGAAGCCGAGGTCACAGCCCAAGCAGTCGTAATTCTGTGTGCCGGACTGACTGGCTGTAAACGCTTAATTTAACATTTTAAAACAATATTCACACTGAACCCTGGAACAGTCAACGCTTAGGAGGAATCTGAGCAGCTGAGTGGCTGTAGTCCACCCTTTGCATACAGAGACCCGGAGGTCCACGATTGCCTTTGAAGGTAAAGCAGCACTGCAGAAAATCTGTATGGACAAAGAGCCTTTGGGGGATAACAGAAAAAACCCTCTACATCCACAAAGGAGTTACACAACAGAAGGGGACACATCTGTTCCGATACTGGAAGACGCTGAGACCAATACGCAGATGCTGACTTTGAAAACCACTGGTATTTCAGCAATAGCCCCGGACTAACCACTCCTTGAGTTGACAAAATCTTTGCAGAGAAGCTCATTTTAAAATTAAAAATCAGCTAACTGAAAGGCTGTCAATCTTCCTTGATGCTACAAACACGGGAACATTCATAAAGCTCCAGCAGCTGGACGTACCCCAGTTACGAAACGAAGTTCTCTCACTGTGCTCACGCACCAACCGTGGATGGGTCCGACCATCCAGGGCACTGACAAGCAGCTGGGTCAAAGCGGTCGCTCCGAGGATCGGGCGCCATGGCTGGACGACAGCTGAACATCGCTCTCCAGGTGAGCAAAACCGCAGCGGAGAAACAGGGAGGAATTCCAGACTTACATTGATGTCAAGATCTCTCTTGAAGAGCTCCAGGCTAAAGGATACGGCTGCAAGGCACCACCAGAACGGACGCGCTGTCGTGAGCTGCTTTGCCAGCAAGTTCTCCTCCAAGAGGCAGAGCCCAAATACCTGGGATAACCTGGGGAACGTTAACCAAGGCACCTCTCGTCCTGTGGAGCCGTTAGGCAGAGAGCTCCTGCAAGAGGTTGTTCCACATCAACTGCTCCCCTATCACTACGCCTGAAGGGCTGGACTGGGATTTAGAAAGGGTCCCTGAGCCCCGTACAGCCCTCATCTACTATTCAGGCAGAATGGTTGTAAAACTTGGAGATAAGGGTGATCAGTAACCTGGGCTGGACACTGCCTCCTCGCTCTTTCCACAGCTCCAGCTGCACAATGCCGGCCCGCAGCAGCGGAAAGCTTCCCAAGCTCCTCGGTGCTTCTCCTCCAAGTCAGGAATCGGCTGCAATCCAACGAGCGGCACTTCAAAAGGCGGCCTGTTGCTTATCTGAGGTCAAAGTACAGCCAGCTTAGCTGGTCGGTTAGGCAAGAGGTCCCCGAGATTTTTTTTTTCCCCCCTGCAGCACAGCTCTTCAAAGTGACGCTAGCGCTGCTAGCCCTGCGGAAGCACGCGGGAAGGAGGAAAAGCGGCGTGCCAGCGGACGCAGCACATCGCAGCCTCCCGGCTTTGCGTCTTCTTGCTCGGTGAGGAGTCAGCTGCACGGCCCGACCGCACCGGCGATAACTGCGAGAGGACTTCCCACCGGCTCTGGGGAACGTGCCAGAGCGGAGCTGGTTCGTATCCACTTACCCATCCCAAACTCAGCACTGCTTGCCCACCCGTCGGCTCTCTTTGCTCATAGAATAAGGCCAGCTGGACACTTCTCTACCTGAACAACTGTGATAGCAGATTCCTACCCGCGTACCACCACGGTGCCAAACAAACAGCTGACAGGACGAGCGTATATAACCGCTCCCGACTTCTCAGTGCGGCGACACCGACAAAGTCCTGAAGTTTTATTTTTAATAAGAGATTAAGGCCAAGTCAGGAAACTGGTCAGACTGCCNCCCGCGTACCACCGCGGTGCCAAACAAACAGCTGACAGGACGAGCGTATATAACCGCTCCCGACTTCTCAGTGCGGCGACACCGACAAAGTCCCAAAGTTTTATTTTTAATAAGAGATTAAGGCCAAGTCAGGAAACTGGTCAGACTGCCTGGCTGGTGAGGTGCGAAGGTGGTTACAGTCTCTCTTGAAGCAAGATGCAGTGAGTTTTAAACACCACACAAAATCACCATGGCTCGGGTGACCACCCAAGGCTTGGGGCAGAACTATGCACACAGAGATCAGCACGCAGAAGAGCTTACGTACAGCACAGAGAGGTCAAGAGCAGTGTTTTCCTTCTGCTTTTTTTAACCGCTGGACAACCTACCTAATGGAAAAAGATCTCCCAAGCGCTCGTGCAGTGTTGCCAAACAGCCAGATAAGTAAGTTTAGACTAAACTTAATATTTATTACTTCCCCCGAAAGCCTGCAAGGAAAATGCCTTTTTTTTTTAATTTAAAAAAACACATATACCTGTTGTATAACTGATCGTGAGCCTGCCACGCACCACAGCTTGAGAAACCATGGTAGGAGGTGGGGGAGAGGGCACAAGGGCAAGACCTCCGTCCCAGTTCTCAGCTTAGTACCTAGTCCCCTCTGCAGACTGGGACAACTGGTTTAGCGCGTGGCCGTACCCATGTCAAGGGCACAGGATCTGCCCGCCTCGGATGTGCACACCCTCTCCAGCGCTCTCAGGNATCGTGAGCCTGCCACGCACCACAGCTTGAGAAACCATGGTAGGAGGTGGGGGAGAGGGCACAAGGGCAAGACCTCCGTCCCAGTTCTCAGCTTAGTACTTATTCCCCTCTGCAGACTGGGACAACTGGTTTAGCGCGTGGCCGTACCCATGTCAAGGGCACAGGATCTGCCCGCCTCGGATGTGCACACCCTCTCCAGCGCTCTCAGGTCAGTAAGGCCTCGCTGGCAAAGGCAAGGATTTCTTTTTTTATGAAATTTGGAGGTTAGGAGCCCATTCGGAGCACTAACGACCGAGTCAAATATAACACTGTGCACTCACCGCGGAGGCATTCACCGCACGGTGGTGGCGTGAGTTGCTGTGTAACATCAGCTTGCTAACAGCAGCAGGAGAACAGTTTATATTACCATACTCAAATTTTAGTAGCTTTTCAAAACAATACCATAAATAATTCTGCGGTAGCTTCACGAGGGAAAGATCAGGACAGAAAAATAGGGCTGTAGCTGACGGAAAATAGCGGCAGAGCTATAAACTCTGGACCTCCCGCTCAGAGTGAATCGCTGAGCGGTCCTTCTTNACCATAAATAATTCTGTGGTAGCTTCACGAGGGAAAGATCAGGACAGAAAAATAGGGCTGTAGCTGACGGAAAATAGCGGCAGAGCTATAAACTCTGGACCTCCCGCTCAGAGTGAATCGCTGAGCGGTCCTTCTTGGAAGCGGAAAAGCAGTACCCACAAGCTTACGGACCGGTGCTAAGAGCAGCAACCTCTGGATAAACATGCAAAACTAGCACAAAGCAATTGCCCAACACCAGCTCACCTCACCGCTTAGGTGCGCCGTCACCTGACGCCCAGGCTTCAGCGACTGGCACACGAGGCAGGGCATCCGTGCCAAGTCAGGCTGAAAACACCTACCCCATTTCGTCAGTCTGCTCCCATTCTCCGATTGTAGCGGGGAATCTGCAGACGGTGCACGGTTGTGCGTCAGAGCGGAGTGGAGATGGGGATACAAATTACCTTTAGGTGTCTCGTCTTTCCCCTCAGACAAAGCTAAGCGTGTTTGAAAGAACAAGCATTTTCACATCGCTTATAGGTCAGAATAAGGATCAAAACATGCAGGGAAGAGCAAGCTCAGAATGGTCACAGGCGATAAGTGACTCATGAAATTCTAAGTAGCAAAATGTAAGGCAATCCAGACAGGAGCCGAAAGTAAAAATAGCAGCTGCAGTCAAAAAGAAAAATTAAGCACAGGCCAGGAGAGGTCTGTTAAATCCTGGCTGGAGCTGAACACTGGTTCGTTCCTGCACTGGCTCCCGTTATACACATACGCATAGATACGCACGTACTGCCCTACGTTTCGTGTACATACTAGGCATTTTGTTTTGCAAAACACTTAGGAGAAAAGGCGAAATATAAATGCAAGATATCTGCAGATAACCGGGCCAGAGATGGAAGGAAAATGAGAACCGTGTATAAACATACAGAAGTTCTTTGAGAAATCGAGGCTCAGAGCATACTGCACGCAAACTCTGCAGCTGTGACATTTGATTATTGAGAAACCAGGGTGACTCAGTGCCGGCCTAATATTTCTGCAGATTTTAGCAATAAAATAAATGCCACGGTGCTTCCAGGTAACAGCTCAGGCTCCCAGGCTCACACGTTTCCACTGCTCCTGTCATCTAAGCAGGGCAGGACATTCACACTCGGCGCCTCCTCCCGTGTTTATGGCACCAAAGAGCATTAATCTCCGGCTCTTGGCAGGCGTATGGCCTGATTAAAAACATACAAAATTTACACAAAGTGTTCTCGTGTCTTGGGAGCTCAAAACAGTACTTCAAGTACTTCACAACTGCCCTTTGAGGAAGCAGGAACAGACTAGGCAGAAAGTTCCCCTGAAGATATTAAATCCCCGAGGGAAGGGAAAAGCAGCGAAGCGGTGCCAGCAGGGTTACCGAAATCATCAACAGTTCAAAACATATTGTCTAGGAGAAAGCAAAAATGGAACCAAACACCTCGCAGGGAAGGGCTTCGGGTCCTCGTACGCACGCGGGGATATTTACGTTAATCGGCAAAAGCATTAAGAGCAGCAGCAGTCACTAGCTTCAGAAAGCAACCGGGTATTTTTCAGGGGTTGGTTTTGTTCTAACAAACTGCTCGAGTTCAGCAGGTTTCCTCCAGCCCCGAAAGAACTGGATATTTAGGGATCACGGACGGAGTTAGTCCACGTCAACGGGAGCACTCAAGCCCAGAGCCAACACGACAGCCCTGNAAAGCAACCGGGTATTTTTCAGGGGTTGGTTTTGTTCTAACAAACTGCTCGAGTTCAGCAGGTTTCCTCCAGCCCCAAAAGATCTGGATATTTAGGGATCACAGACGGAGTTAGTCCACGTCAACCGGAGCACTCAAGCCCAGAGCCAACACGACAGCCCTGCACCTCGCTCTGTGTAGATTTGTGCTCTTCTAGGATGCGCATTTCCATTTTTATTGTACGTTACACAGCTCTTGCTCATCCCGCACCGCGGTGGGGTCTGTCCGATCACACAGCAAAGGCCAAGCAAGGAACAGGCCGTGCCAGAAATACCGGAAAGGTATTGCAGACATGATGAAACACAGGAACTGCTCTTTTCACATAGATCCCAGGATGGTTTCAGTCTTTAAGCAGAGGCATTACCTGCATTGTCAGGAGAGCACCGTCCCTGGGGCGGCGTCGTTTAATAGACTACAGCAATAATTACCAAGCTGCGAAGCGCAGGAAATAAATGCCACGCGTATTTGAGAAGGGAGCTGCGGATGGGACAAGGGAGCAAAGATCCGGCAGGAGAAGAGCCACCACGCTGAGCGAAGGCTTCCGCTAGAGACCCTCAAAGGCAAAGAGGACCACCACTCTTTTACGGTTTAAGAAAAGGTCCGCACCTCTCCAGATGACGACTCTGGAGCTCACTTTCAAAACCTCCTCTGTTCAGGTTTGTGAGTCGCACTTGAGCGGAGAACACCAAGTTTTCATGTACCTTATACTCAGAGCCATGCTGGGATAAAAGCAATTTGAACAGATTAGAAAGCAACTATTAGCAGTCATTTTTCAGAAGCGGCTTTCTAGAACGCGTGGATATGCTTCAAGCCATCATGTTATTTGCTGCAAAAAGCCCAGGCCATGTTCAAGACTGCACTAAGATTTTCTAAGATGGAAAGAAAATTTTAGCCTACAGTCCTAGAGGCACAGGGCAAGCTGCACGGACAGCATTTTTGTTTTAAGCTTCAGCATGAAAGTGTAATTTATTAAAGGAAAAGAAACCGCTGGATTCTGTACTTTATACAAGCCAGTGACTTACACAGACAATTTGAACTCTGCATGTCACGACCGCAGTGGGAGCGGTGCGGTGCTGAGAACAGAAGGGCTACAAACAAACTACAGGTGTGCTCTAGATGTTCTTCTACACATTTACAGGCTCCACAATCTCTGAAATCCTTCGCTTTCACCCCTTTACAGATGAGAGATTGCCACGGCAAATTTCTTCTCTGCTAATTCCTGCCCCTGTGTTCCCCAGAGCTCAAGCTGGCTGAGGACTGCTGGGTTAGGACAACCTGCACTCCCTGGAACAGGCAGACCTGGGAGAGAACAGGATCTCATCTCATTCACAAGTTGGCGAACGCTCCGGGTTCGGCTGGGACGAAGGCTTGCTCTGGAGCTATCTGTAATGGCAAAACCACTGGTATCAGGCACCACCCACCGAGTCTGCCTCCGAGAGCAGCGGAGATTGGGCTGGCCCAGAGGAAGGGGCCAAGACGTCACTCAGCGCTGGCTGTCCAGATAAGCTGGGCTGGGGCAGCAGAAATGGGAACCAGAGAAAGAAAAACAAACCTCTTCCTGCAGCCAGCTGGGAGCTTCCCCGGGTCCTAGCGCTCCCCTCGGCGCTTCCACTCCCCAGCTCTTTCCTCCCTGCAGTGGAGCTCAGCCCTGCTTTGCTAAGCCAGCTCTCATCTAGCATCGACTGTTTATTCAACCTGAAACCTCAGCCCCATGCTGCTTCGCCCGGGAGGTAACCTGCCCTTCCCGCAGCCCTCGCCCAACAGACTGCAAGGCAGGCGCTAGAGCACGAGGCAGCCTTTCGGGGAGCCCAGTGAGAGAAGAGGTGGTTTTCAGCCACTCGAAGAGAGACTCGTAGGGCAAGGGAAGCATGCCCGAAGGTCTGACGAGTCCAGAATAAGACAGTCGCAACACAGCGGGTAAAAGCAAGCTGACGGAGGGAAAGCTGCTCTACTAAAAGGAAGACAGCAAAAGCGATGTTAGAAGGGACAAAGCAATTTGAGCAGAAAGTAACCCCCTCCACACTCACCCAGCCACCAGCCCTCTCCCAAGTTCACAAGGAGAAGGGCATCCTGGTGGTGTCAGTTCTGAAAACGCAGCTGGGCCAACTCTGATCCCAGGTTGCCTTTTACTCCCGCCTATCCCAACCAGCACTAAACAGCCTCCAAGCCAAACCACCAAAAGGTGAAACCTAGCACGTTCTATGCAAACTAACCGGAGCCTAAATCAACGGCACTACAAATATACAAGAGCCTGGCCATCGTTTAGCTGCGTTGGCTTCACCGGCTGCTACTGGAAAGAAAGTTTGTTGTTGCTTTAAGCCAGCAACCTTGATTTCTGATACACACAGGAAGACCATCGGGAGAGAGACAACTAATCTTGAGCAGACTAGCACCAAAGGAATTAACAACAAGGAAACTGGGTTTTATATGCTTTCTGAGAGTTGTCTGTAGCCAGCTCACGTTTAAGACTGCCAACATGACAGTACCCTGACCTGCATGGGTTTGTTTGTGGTGCTTGAGAAGTGGGGAGGAAAAAAATGACTGGCACCAAACAACATAGTGTGCATCTCGTGAACAGTCCCTAACCGAAGAGGTTTACAGCAAGCTTCAGAGCTGACTCAAGAGGAAGGAGAAAAGGGTTCGCGTAGCTGCAGCAATGCTGCGTTGTTATTCAGCTGCATGCACGTTTCTGTGGTTTAGTTAAGGTTTCAACAGAAAAAAACAAAAAGAAAGGTGAAGGACGGCATAGAACCAGCGTTGCTCTTTCCCAAAAGACACGGTTCACATTTGGAACTAGACCGATTATTTTTCACACCAGAGAGAGAGGTATCTTAAATAGAAGGCACTCTTCGCCTAAGACTCTATTTTAAGAAAGCAGCCAATACTTATCAAGTCCAAATCAGGATGTTGACATTGGAAGACACCCATCTCGTCAAGTTTCCACATCAGTTCTCCTCAGGCTGTTTTCTCCATTCTTTAGAGTCCTCCGGCGGCTTGAGCCACAAGCACACCCTTCTGAGGGAGAAGCGTCATGTCACTGAGTTGCCAGCACTTACGAAATAAGCCGGAATAGGGATGTTGGAACTTCGTGCATCTGCTTCGGTTTTTCAAGCAGTATTGGCTATTTCATTTATAGCTTAAGTGATTGGAATAAAGTTGGGTACCAGAAGACGTCCGAGTCAGATCACCGTTACCCAAGGACAAAGATAGGATGGACACAGTCTAAAGAACGTTTCCTTATCAAACTTCTCAATTGCTCTTGAAGGTTAAACAAGCCTGACTAGTCCAGCCAGCTGCAATTTTTCTCGTGATAGGTCCCTGTATCTACGGTCTTCAACATACGCATCACCTAGTCCAAGAGGACACAGGTTTTGGCTCCTGCCTTCATTTCCATCCACTTCTGGACAAGAGGCCCCAACAGTCAGGTTCACCCCAAGACCATAAACTTGCACTGTGGTCTCTGCTCTCCGTACTACCTGAGTCATTTTACACAAACAGGCTCCAGCACTCACCGCGGTATCCCGCACCTTACCCATGAATGGATGTATTATTAAAAAAGCACAGACGATAGACTCGGTTCATCAGCGCACAAACATGTGACCAAATCACATTCCAGCTCCTAGCCCTTGAGCCAAAAGACCACGCTTCCTCTTTGCTTGGCACGCGATATCTGGAAGTCTAGGGTAAAAACAGTCTGCAGATTTCAAGCAAAGACCTTATGATTGCACTGAGGGTTGGAGCAACTTCACCTGCGACAATGCTGCAAGCAGTAACGTCTCTCCTGCATAAACAGTAAAAGGATTTTGACCGAAAGTGATTATTGGTTACCTATAGACGGGGATTTGAAAGGGTATTTATCAGGAAGGTCGACTCGAACTTTCCATACTCCACCTTCGTACGGTGCTGCAATGAAAGAAATGCAGGTATTAGACACTTCGTAACTCAGGAGAGAATAAATAGAACTACGGTGTTAAGCAAAACACATCTTTGGAAGAATACTTAGTTCCATCAGGCGAATAAGATTTCATAACAAACCTCCTATGGTAAAAGCCTTTCCCCCGTGCCTCCTGACAAGAAATACATGATTTTAAGTGATACTGCAGATGATCTTGGCACAAAGACACAAGAGCCTTATTAAAACCAGCGACTTCAGAATAATCTACTTACC
This sequence comes from Steatornis caripensis, assembly GCA_013398225.1. Lineage (NCBI taxonomy): Eukaryota > Metazoa > Chordata > Aves > Caprimulgiformes > Steatornithidae > Steatornis > Steatornis caripensis. The sequence continues at coordinate 44,160 of VZSC01004563.1, forward strand.
TTTAGAGAGGCTACTAAATTAAGGCATGCTGGAGACCTGACTCGTGGTCTCGTCACTAGAAAAGCCATCTTAATTACAAACTCTGCAAAAATTCCGATGACTGGTGCAAAGCTTATGAGTCAGGCCTAGAAAAGCTAAGGACCGACGAAAGCGGTGCTGAAAGCCATAGCAGAGGGCTTAGCTGTCCGAAGGCAGTAGCCGGCTCTGCTCAGCTCTGAGAGAGGTGGTTCCTCTGTGTTAATGCTCCCAGTTGTATTTCTCCCCGCCCTCGAGAGAGCAGCCTTCAAACACTGCTACCCTTCGATTTCTCACCCCCACTTAGATTTGCTCATCGCTTCTTCCGCTCCAGAAGAACGTGTCATTTCACTGTTCCCCACCACGAGTTTGTTTTTATAGAAGGGCTGGGTCATATACTTACTTCCTTGTGGTCCATAAAACTTCACAACAAATTCATTGAGTCCTCCTAAGATTGTGACTTCGTGTTTGCTCTCAATACTGATGTATCAAGTAAAGGAAAACATTCAGTCCAGGAAACGAAACCCATTTACTCACAGACGGGTAACTTGCTAGAAGCCTGTCAAACCAAATAGTTTAAAACCAAATATTCAAAATATCCTACAACACACAATTTAAGCGTCTTGACGCAGCTACGTGACCACACCACCATGATGACGTCAGTGAAAGCCAATTCTACGCACTGAAGAATCCCTCCCCCTGCACTGAGCCATCTCGAGACGATGCCCCCCTTGCCCTCAGAGCCGCTCAAGTGTTTTCCATCTACTTCTGCAGCGGGCGAGCGCCGATTTAAGAAAACACCGAGTCCCTATCGGCAACGGATTTGGAAACGTATTTGGGCGGTGGAGGGGAGCTACAAATCTAGAAACAGCTCCAAAGCCTCCACCGCACACAGACACGCACCCCGGGGGCAAGGCTCGGAGGCGAGGCCAGGACTTTCTCCTTTCCAGCGCTCAGGAGATGAACCACAAAGCGGAAAGTCACCCTCGCCAATTGCTCACATTAAATGTTTACTCTCCCACCCAGATTAGAGGAGCAGAACTCACCCCAATCCCTGCTCCGACAAACGCGAGTGCTGATGAATTCAATTCCCCTTGGCTGCCTTCGGTGCTGTCAGATGGCCTCCCACAGCTATGATGCAAATTATGGCAATCTCATGTTAATTCGACTTGCAAGACCAAAAAACTCTGCGTCTTCAGAGAGATGGCAGAAGGGCGAGATTATGAGGCACTGTTACAGTGCAAAAAGAACAACTGTATTTCTCCACATTTAAAGGAAAGAATCAAAGTGCCAGCGCTTTGGGAAGAAGAAAATACAAACGGGAAGGCAAGAAATCTTCATTTCAAGTAAGGCTCAGTTAAGACAATTAACGGTGATGTTTCAGCACCCAAGCTTACTGAAGAATTCTGCCCATAAATCAGGATTAATGGATTGTGAATAATATCCTACAGCAATTACCTTTAATCTAGAATCTTAATATGAATTATGAGGGAAGCGTCAGAAAAAAACAGAGCAGGAGGAAAATCAAAGGTTTATTCCCACCCGCACTTCAGACTGCTTCAGCTCTGCGCCACAGAGGCTGCCCCCGTTTTAGGGAAGGGGGCAACGGCGCAGAACATCTAATAAAAGATCCTTAACATCACAGCAGCAAGCTTGGCAGAAACGCTCAGGCTAAGAGGAACTGAAGCCAGGTCCCCTTTTACAACCAAGATTCTTTACTCCGATGCAAAAGGTTTTCTGCTTTCGAGGCACAAAATTCGCTCAGGATGCTCTCCACTTTGCAGCAGTTACGCTGACCTCCTTGCACCTTCGCGGCACCGAGCAAACAGGCACCCGTGTGCCTTGGCAAACACATACACGCTTACTTAAATATTCCTGACTCGCCAGGAACGTAACTGCCTGGGACCTACCACCAGAGCAAACAGTTCTGAGCTCAGGTCGAATCCCCCATCGCACATTAAGATCCGTGAGGTCTGGCTCAAGGTGCATCATCACACAAACTCCTTAAGAGAAGAGGCTCCCGTACCCCGAAGTGCCAACTCAATCCCGGCGGTCTGCGTGCGTGCCCGTACACAGGAGATCCAAGCCCCATCTGCGGGGTCCGTCACGATTTATTACAGTTCCTCAAGCACAATGGCTCCCAGATCGGACGGAGTTTTCCCGCAGTGCCAGCTCCAAAAAGAGTCTGGATGCAATAACCTTCTTCCCCTTGTTCTCACAGGGAGGGAGAAAAGTTTACAGCGGTTTGTTTTGGCTCAAGAGTTTTCCTGGTTCAGCATAAGCTGCTCTGCCCTACAGTTAAATGGCAAGGAGCTCGCTGCACCTGGCAGTCACCCAAGAGCAGCTCACAAAGGGCAGATCGATGCCTAACTGCCCCAAGCGCAAGCGATTTCTCTGCTAAAAGCCAACGGGCATCTCTGGGAAGAGCTGCAGCCCTACAGGTTTGCGGACAGCAGCTTAGCACCAAAATATCGCAGCTTGCTTCAGACTTGATGTTAAGCGACACTTGTCACCAGGTCTTCTCGCGTCCCCCAGTACCATGACAGTAACTTTTAAATATAGGCTTGACTGAGTTTACGTTCCTTCGAAAATGAACACATCCATCTAACCGATGACTACTCCACGTTCAGAAATGGGCTCTTACACAAACCCGCCGCGTATCATGATGCCCAAGAGTGAAACGTTTAATACTGAAGTATGTTAACACTTACAGCAGCTTCACGGATCAGGTTAAATACAAATGGTTTTACTTTGGACTAAATCAAGAACCACTTAATAAAAACCAGCTCTCCCAGCCTGATCTTCAGAGCGAGCTCCTGAGCAGCTGCAGCTTATGTGCTCTTCAGCTCCGCAAGTTAATACTGGCCATAAATTAAAGCAGAGCTTTCCGCGCTCAGACTCACTCCTAGAGCTCCCAAGTGCAAAAAGCCATTAGTAAGCAACGCTGTGCCGTATTTGATGATTCTCCCTGTTGTGGCAAAGACCTACAATTCCTACAAAATCACCAGCACGGGAGTTAGGTGCCTGAAAGGGATACGTACTGGGATGCGGATGCTGCGTTTGAGAGCAACCGCGCGGTTTGTTAACACGATGCAAAAGTCTGGGGACAGGCTGGCACCAAAGTGAATTTCAGCAATAAAGCCCTTGTACCAACACAGGGGGAGTGTCTGGCAATGCGTTAGCAGAACTGCGGAAGCTGGGGAAGCCCTCTTTCCTGGGCACAAAGTGAATGCCACGTGAGCCCCCACTTTCTAACACAAGCGGGGTGGACCATCTTCCCTTTCCCCTCTCCACCAAGTGTCCTGTAAAAGTAGAGATGCCCAGGAATTTGAAATCCCACTAACAAAATGATTGAGAGCATTAGCGGGAGAAGTGCATGGCGCAGTTACAGAAAGAAGAACGTTTACACCCTACAAGCTCTTTCCACCTCCAGGAAGCCTTCAGATCCATTCCCTTAGCACGCGTGATCCCCAGGAAACATTTATTGCACAACCTGGGACTCCAGGAAGACCGGGAACCTGAGGCAGACCTCAAGGCTTCTCCATCCCACAAAGCTGAACCAAGGAACCCTCTAGCAGCACGAGGGAAAAGCATGGGGGCGACCTGACACGTTTCGAGGACTGTCCCTCTGGATCACGTTCCCAGAGAAAGCTCCACCGTGGCTCACGGCAGTGTATCTCCAAGTAAAGAACACCAGCTCTGACCCAACCATTTTCTCAGCTCAGATTTTTTTCCATAAGGCAAAAGTCTTACAACCAAATCCTGAATGAATCCCCTTCCAAACACACCAGCAATCAACCAGTCGTCTTGGATCCAAAAAAAAAAAAAGGTTGCCAGTTTGGAGACCCACAAGAGTTAAGGAACCCAGTCGTGCCTAGGGCACAACGAGCGCCCTCTCCTGCATTCTGAGCTAGCCAGGACCTGGTGCCAGATCCTGCAGCAAGCCCGAGTAGCTCCCAGGGAGGAGCTCTGGGTCTTCAGCAACCTGAGTACAGCTTCAGGAAGCCTCAGGAAAAGAGGGTCAAGAATTTTGGAGCAAAATTTCCACAATTAAGATGATCAGACCATTCACAGCAGCCCCCGCACGCTTCTCCCAGGACACCTACGTTCACGTCCAGGATTCCCGTCCACCTCTTTCATCGGCTACTGATGTAAATCTGTGCAGAAAGCGCTCCTGCGAGCGCTCAGGTCTTCAAACACGCAGTCGGCATTGACGGGGAAGACCACAAACCCCTCACCACGTTTCAATCTACTCTGTCCAGACGAATTCCTCTCTCTCACCGCACTTTCCATTATTCGGATTTACAGAAAGAGAACAAGCAGTTAATGGACAAAGACTTCAACATTCTCAATTCTAGCGGCAATGCAGTGGTTCAGGCTGGCACGAGCAGTCTGCCTTGTTCCCACAGCAGGGCACGCGGCTACACCGTGTGTATGCGGGGTCAAGATCACAGAGCTACAAAACCAGCCCGTAACACATCACACGCGCTAAAATGTTTAATAAAAATACAACCAAATCCCTTTCAAGACTCTCAGCTTGCTCCTACTAGTCTAGGTGACTTATGGCCTTGCTACTTTTATCTCCTTATCATCTCAGTATACTAATTTGACTTTGTGTCAAATATAGCCAGTGTGAAAGTCAAGGGAAAAAGAGCGAAATCTGGATACAAGTCAGGTTTCTAACAGGTAAGAAGTTCAAAAGCTTTACCTTAAAACCACAGAAACTAGAAGGGAGTCCTGAGGACCTGAAGATAAATTATCTTAGTCCCAAGACTATTAAGGGAATTTTAATGACAGTAAGCGTCAAAAATATTTAGATGATGATACGGAAAGCAAGCTTATTTTCAAGTATCAGTTCAGAAGGGGTTGCTAGGAGAGAGACAGAAGGGAATTTTTCTGCAGCTGATTACAGACTCCCTATATAGTGCCTGAAATGTGCCAGAAGCGCAAAGGCCAACCGCGCCACGTATTAGCATTACAGTAACATCCTGAGCCCCCTATCAAGATCAAGGCTCTATTGTTCAGGGTTGAGCTCGTAGGAAATTGTTTCTTCGGTCAGAATGAAGAGTGATTTAAAGCATTTTGCCTATTCTGCACAGGGACAAAAAACCACACAAAACCTTTCAAATCTGGAGAGCGAGAGACTGCCCGACCATCAGGCAGAAATAGACTGGCCACTGTGGATTTGCCTGTTCCAGGGTTGAGTTCCCATTCCCTCACCCTCGTGCGGGGCCACCCACCACTGTAAGGCTGGATCTCCCCTGCAGTAATAAAAAAAAAAAATTTGTTAGGATACAACTTCACACCCAGATCTCCCAAAATCCCAGATGAACATCACGGCCAACAGATGGCTAGTCTGTTCGCAGGGTTGAGTGATTTCCCCCCCCTCCCCACCTCTGGCAAACGTTTAGCCTTAAAAAAAAAACCCTCTTCATTAAATTTCTTTTAAATTAACGTAAGTTATAAGCTTGGGCAAGTCGTTTTTCCAGCTAAGAATATTTCACTGAAAATATTTTTATAAGCCTAGCGACGCAAACGGCCACGAGCACCCTGCCGCAAAGAGGCAGACAAAGTGTAAAGCTGGAATGCCCCAGGGAAAAATAAAGTTGTATATTTATCTACATGCATCTCAATAAAAGTCGCAGATAGTCGTTGCCAGAAAGCAAGTTCCTGCCTTCTAAGGATCTCTGCCACATCTTCTCTTACTTACGGAGACTCGTCTACGGCTATCCTTCCAGGTGAAGGACCTGACCACAGAAGACATTCTGAATTTGAGGGGAAAATGGTAAGACCACATCTGTGTATATTTAAAATAAATAAATCATTCAGCTTTGCTACCTAAGCAGCTGAGAACTTATCTTTGAGGAAATAAGCCACCATCTGCATATTTCAGAAAATAAGATCTTAAAAATAAGATTAATGCAGCCAATTTTTTTCCCTTCGCGAAGAGCTTTGCAGGCAGCGAGTGCTGCTACACCAGCCATGCGATGGAAACGCAGCCACTCCAGCTGCTCACGGTACAGAAAGCACCGCTCTGCTTGTTGGAGGTGTGAATTCTTCTGAAGTATTTGTAAGCAGAATTCTGCAACATAAACAGCCTCTAATATTGGGACTGATGGTTATTCATGTTTGTTTTCTTATAAAAGCAAACAAGTTCCACTCTACGGAACACTTACTCAGCCTGCAGTTATCTGTAAGGAGCTCTATGACTTCGCAGCGCTACCGGTTACGCTGACGCGTGGGCAGCAAATGGGCAAGTTCGGCTCAGTCGCCTCCCTGCCTCCGAGCCTTCATAGGCTGTCTTGCCTCCTCTAAACTCCCTGCCTTTATCTGATAGAAGTTACTCGAGGTGCCAGTTGCGCACGTGAAACCACAGCCGGCACCAGGCCTCTGATGCTTTAAGCATCAGGAATATTTATTCTTATTTTCCCTAAGTAAAAGTCCTCGCCCTTAACTCACGTTTAACTGTCTTTGCGCTTCTCCGTCTATCCCCGCAGCACAGCAGAAGAAAGGACGCTAAGAAGCGGAAAAGGTTATAAACAAAACAAAAAAAAAAGCTCTTGTGATTTCTTCGAGCAGCAAGAGGCAGCACTCTTCGGTCACCCTGTTTGTTGCAAACTCCTTGAGAACTCCAGGCTGAACCCACTCAGATTATTAAAATCCACTGGTTTCCCCCCCAAGCTGGTTATTCTCGTTGCCACAGGGCACCACTCACGGGTTTCCAGCTTCAGGCGAAGGGGTTTTCTTAGCACCAGAAACAGGTTCGCTGTTTGCCCAGGNAGAGGCAGCACTCTTCAGTCACCCTGTTTGTTGCAAACTCCTTGAGAACTCCAGGCTGAACCCACTCAGATTATTAAAATCCACTGGTTTCCCCCCCAAGCTGGTTATTCTCGTTGCCACAGGGCACCACTCACGGGTTTCCAGCTTCAGGCGAAGGGGTTTTCTTAGCACCAGAAACAGGTTCGCTGTTTGCCCAGGATGTTGTGTTGTGCAATTTCTGGCGTCGGTATCCACAGCCCCATGGGCTGCATCCGCCCCAAGAAGGGAAGACAGCACCGGGGCAAACCTGCAGTTTACCTTCGCGTGCCTGGGGTAAATCTCAATCTTCCTTTGGCTGAATTGGACTTGCCCAGGAACCCCAGAGCTTTGAAAGGCACAAGACTCACTTAAATCCTACAGCGTAAAGAAGGACAGCAAGTCACCCGCGGGCAGTTGCGGGAAGCTTTGGAGACAGCCAGCTTTCCCACCCCTCCACCCTCCTTACCGCTGCGACAAGCGAATGGGGGACAGCATTACACGAGGTGGTTTCACTCGTTGGAAGAGGACGCTTGGTTACGATTGCAACCAAGAATAGAGAACTAATCACTGAACGGCAACCTGCGCTTGGTTGCTGAGTTTTTATTTTGACGCACGCAAGCATTTTGTTGTTAGAAACGCAGTTTTGCTTTAACACCACCNGGTTTCACTCGTTGGAAGAGGACGCTTGGTTACGATTGCAACCAAGAATAGAGAACTAATCACTGAACGGCAACCTGCGCTTGGTTGCTGAGTTTTTATTTTGACGCACGCAAGCATTTTGTTGTTAGAAACGCAGTTTTGCTTTAACACCACCACCCCCCCCCAATTTACTGCTTCTCTATCAGACTTTAACCGACTGAGATAAGAAATCACACAAGAGCGAGCATTCTTAAGTTATTCTGCAGGCACCCTTCAGAATTTAACATTAAGGATGGCGAATTTCCCCGCGATAAACACCCTAGTCACCAGAAACCCCATCAAAAGGCACATTCCGAGCGCAGCCACGTGTACTGAGAGACACCTCGTGAGTGCCATCGGGGGTTTTTGGGAGAAGGAACTGCTGCTCCAGCAAGCCCTCCAGTCTGGCTTGCTTTCTTAGCAGCTCTCGATGATTTACATCTGGCCACTCTCCACTAAACTTTGTGCCAAGAAACTGGAGTAATCAGGAAAAGGTGGAAGGAAAAGCCAGCTTTCTCCAGAACACACTTCGCATACGAGCCGCCTGCTATGAACCGATTAGAAACTAAGTCAGCGTTTTTCCTGCACTCCAGGCTTCAAATCTGGTCTTCCCTCACCAGGGGTGAAGGGAACCACCACAAGAAGACAACAAGGTACACCTCATATCACGCTGGATTGAATAACACCGCCCTTTTCCTTCAGAAAACAAATGAATTCATTGCCCTCCCCTGTGCTGTTCCCGTGAAAAGCTGCAACTTATTTAGAAAAAGAAATCGCAGATACTTTTTTTTTTTCCCCCTGTAAAGAGATTGGAATAAACTTGTTCAAAACGGTGTTCTCAAGCTTCCACGGGATGGGTCGACATTTAATCGCAGCGGCGGCACCAAGAGCTCCCTCACAATCAGATTAGACGGGAACGCAGTCAGTGTCATTCTGACAGCAGGTAACGAGCGCCGCAGCTAAACTCCAGTTTGGCGGCGCTGGTTACTGCGCAACTCATTTGCATTTACAGACAAGCGAGAACACAACACGTACAAGCACGAGGCCCTCGTTTCACCAGGTATCGTTAGCCAAGCGCAATTCAGGATGAGAATGTGCAGAGGCCCAGGGTGACACCTTCTGATTTGCATCACAGCGGAGCTTTGCTTGCGAGACGACAGCGTTTCGGTGCTACGCCTGGTGCTGGCCAGTCCCGGGAGCAGCACGTTGGACGAAACGGCTTGAAACGACTTAAAACTGGGACCTACGCAAAGGTTGCTGAGGTGCTGCTCGAGAAAGGCAGGGAGAGGCGTTAGTCGAGTTGAAAAGAAATTGGCACGCAAGATTTTTAAACGTGAAAGGAAGCGACTGGCCTTGATGAAAGGGAGTCGGAATGACGCTGTGATCAATACGGCGTAACTGACATTACCACGCGTGGCCATAACGCAACACAGCGTCGCCTCCACAAGATTTCTTTGAATAGCAGTAAAAGAGGACACACTCAAAACCAAGAGATGACNGTAATGATAAGCCACTGTCAAGTTAGCAAACTCCTTAAGTGGATCCTAGCTGCAGATGACTTCTCAGTTTGAGGAAGGCATCCTACCAGAAAGGACCAGCAAGGAAGACAACGTACGGAGCCACGAGACGGGAGCATCAGGCCCTGGGCCTCTCTGGGATAACCGGCGAGGCAAAAAGGTCCCCAAGATACGATCGCACTGGTCTCCTCTGACCAAACACGCGAGAAGAGTTCAACGCAAGCTGCTCACCTGGTGCGAACGAGGCGGAAATAAATCGGGAACCTTGCGCTCTCAGCCAGCCACCGAGCCAGAAGCCACAGAATTCACTGCGTTGACATTTAAAGTCAGTCACGGGGCAAACCAGAGTCAGATTCAGAAGCATCGAAGATGACAGCAGTAGTAGTTTACGTGGCCATACGTCTGTCTCTGAGCTAAACCACTAGATGTAATATTTGCATTGCTACAGCTCCCATCAAGGGCAGTTTGTTACCATGGTGACCGTACATACTGCTGGGAATGGAGTATTGAACGTACGAATAATAAACTTCTCCAAATTTTAAGTGCGTTTTAAGCAAAATACCAGAAGGAGAAAATACAATCTTTTTTTCCACTTGTGTTGGGTACAGTCGATTTCCTCTCTGTGAGCGTTCAAGAAGTGTCGAAACGCTTCTGAAAGAGAAACCGTGGCTGTGAAACCACAGAACTGAGAGCGTGACCCCAAACGTGTGCTAGACCTGACACCAAGCCTAAGCTTTAACTGCGTTTTGGGGGGTTGTGCCCCAGCACACGTTTTACAAGAACATACCAGGTCTGTTAAAAGCAAAATGCTTTTCACGTGTCTGCGCGGTTGGAATTCTTCACCAATTTAGACTTCCGAAAGACACGTATTATTTTACGACGTGGTCTTCTCCCTCAAGTGAAGTTTGGTTTAGGTTTCCACAGACTTTACTAAAATGCTTCTTTTTTTTTTTTTACTCCAAGAACCTACGCAGTCATTTAGAAACTGCAAGCACGTCAAGCCACCTGAGCCACAGCGACGTAAAACCCCAAACGTACCACCAGCTATCTCCCCGGGCTGTAAAGCCCTTGGGACATGACACGTTTGTAGTCAAAGCAGACAGATGCAGAGGCGGCGGTCAAGCAGCTGAGCTTTGGCAAAAAAAAAAAATCTAGAGGTACCTCCAGTTCTTGATTTTAAACAAGATAAGCAGTTTAATGGGGGGAAGGACAAAGTGTCAAAGTAAGTATTTTCATTCAGAGTTATATTCTGTTGAACATAAGCTTAATTTTAAGAAGCTTTGACACAGAGCAGTTACCAGTTCTGGAAGCAGAGTCGCCATCCTCTTCGCTCCCCTTTACCAGGATCTTTTCTTGCCTGCAAGGGATGCCGAATTGGGCCACAGAGACTCAGCGAGGGGATGCCGATACGCTGCACGGGCTTCAGCTACATAACATCACTGAACTGAGAAAGCGTGAAACATGGGAATCCTGAGAATCATTTTAATAAACGCTTCACACCGGGATACGTCTTCCACAAAAATCCTGAAGTCTTCTCTAAAAGAGGCTTTGCAAAAATCAACTCAAGCTTGAACTATTAAAACATTGCGGGGCTGGGAGGGGGAAGAAACACATTTAAAGTCCTGTCTAGGATCCCCCTCCCTCGGAATCAGGGTAACGTATTACAACAACTCCCCGTGGCCTGCCAGGAACATAATTCAGTGGGATTGTTTTTTTCTTTTCTTTTTTTCAGTGTGTGTACAGGCACAACAAGAGGTGAGACTCACCAGGAAGTGCTGGTTTAGCACAAAACCCCTGGCAACACACCAAGAACTGGTCCATGTGATAAGCATATGCGATGAGAGCAAGACGGTGAGTTGCTCGGGCTGCCTTTCTAACAAGTACAAAAGGGTTTGGCAACGTGAGTGGAAAGATAGCTGTGGGGCACCTACTTAGATGTATTGCCTCCGCTTGCTTTAAAACCGGATCTACGGAAGGGGCTTGCTTTGCTGACCTTTGCTATAAACCTAAGGGAGCTGAGAGCTGGAGCAGAGTATCTGAAACATCAGAGCAGAAGCAAAAGAGAGCGCTGCTCCGTAAGCACCTCTCAGAGCAAGGACACCGAGCGATCGACAGCGTGGCGGCGTTTCGCAGAGTTCCTCCCAACCCCACACGAGCAGACGCGAGAGTACGTGGAAATACTCGGTGATGTATTTCTTGCTCACCGAGGTCACACTCGCACCAGGGGTTTTTTAAAAGGATCTTGTAAACCGTGGTCTTCAGAACTGAGACAGCAACAACTACTGCAAACGCCAGCTAGAGCAAGCTGTGCTTAAACTGTGAATAAGACTCAGAGCTAGCACTGAAGCGGACCATGCCAGTGAAAATTAAGCAGCGCTAGTCCTCACGAAGCTTCTTCAAATGTAAGCGTTCAACAACAATTAACGTCCTGAGCTTATGTGCTTCATATCAAAAATCCTAGTAGCGAACTGCCACCCACCTGGGTGCTTTCTGTACCAACCAGAACGACAATTAGGTCTTTCAAAGGCGTTTTGGAAATTATCTCTCCCTCTGAAGAACAGGCCACAACTGACGTTTGTTTGTTACAGAATACTTGGCTACTCGAGCCAGAAGCTCCAGCGTTTCTGAGCCTGCCTAGAGAAGGGTTGTTATCTGGCAGTCCTCAAAGAAACGAGCTTTAAAGCAAATCTCAGAAACCACGGGTATTTCTATGGCATGCGCACAGGAAATAAAAGCAAATTGAATTTGGAAATTAAGCTGGAGATTAGTACAATTCCCTTGACCTCAAGAAAGCCATTGCGCGGCTTCAATCCAGATTCCCCACCACCCGTAAGAGCCCAGTTTGAAGTAACACACGATGCTCTACCAGATACAGGTGCTCGTTTCAGGGTGGATCATACCCCGAGGCACCTGGGGGTTTCTGTTCCTTTCAAACCACTTTATTAGAAATACGTTTAGGTTTGTTGGGGTGGTTTTTTTTTTTTTTTTGTTTCCAAGAACAAGTCAAATTCTGCTCTTCTGCTGATTCTCAGGTTCAGCAGATAACGCACAGACCGGCTTGCTAGCAGGCGGGAAAAAAAAAAAAAAAA
>VZSC01004563.1:56469-73631 GCA_013398225.1 Steatornis caripensis
AAAAAAAAAAAAAAAAATCATCGGGATGAGCATCATCCCCGGGGCTGTCTACCTCTTGCCTACGCAAAGGGGCTTGCACCGCTGTGTCATTAACAAGTCTCGATACAGCACCCACACCTCCCAAGGGCACGCCTGAAACGGGTGATGTGGAACCTAAGGGCAGCACGACTTTTCTAAATCGTTTGCAAAACCGCGAGGATCAGATTCGCCCCCTGTGCTACAGCAAGGAGCCCTGGCAGAGCCTGCCGGAACTTCCGGAGGGATCAGATTTGCTTTTCTCCTCCTTGGTTTTGTTAAAAGGCATCTCAGGAACAAAGTATGAAAGCAGTAGCTCAGACAGGATTTTTACACGCGATGTTGGGGGGGTTTTTTAACCCAGACAAATGACCTGAAGGACAGAGCGAGAGACAGCTTTACTCCATATCTGAATCACAGAACCAGCGAATTTATGACAACCACGACCGCAGTTTCCAACACAGACCACACGCAGTTTTCTCTCCAACCAAAGCAGAAAAAAGAAAAGGTGATTTAAGAACAAACACTTTTCAAACCCAAGCAGACGAAGCTTACAGACACCGTTTTCCTTCTTTCTAGGTCACCTGCAATACAAAGAGAAAACACCAAACAGTCCCACGTACCAGGAAGCCGCAGTTCCGTTTTGCCAGAAGAAAAGGTGGAGCTTCCCGCGTGCCACAGTTCTATACACAAATGCCTACAACGATCCAACACGCCATTGTCATCGCTATTAAATCAATTATCCTCTTTATTCTTACTATGTAACGAGGGCAATGGGGCACCGTAGCCTACCCAGTGCTTCCTCAGTAGATCCCATAAACAGATCCAACGTCCCAGCGCTGGCTGTAAACAGATGAGATGCACAAGGCAAGTTGGTTTTGCCTCAGCTTTATTTTGTTCGGTTTGTTCGGCCATCTGTATTTAAAGGTTTCGTTTATAAAGATGGGCCTCTCACTCGGCTTTCTGCCTCCTCCAAGTGAGGTTGGCTTCCGCTGTACCTGTCAGTCTCGAGAAAATACCGACAGACACATATTTCCAAGGTTAGGCAGAGGGTCGATATGTGCCGTTTCCCATCCATCAAGCGGCTAACTCTAACTGCAAACATGGCACGGCTTTGTCAGTTAATCACCAAACCATCTGTAAAAAGTTCACTTCTTTATCAGCTCTAGAAATGTAAGAAACCAGGCTGGTGCTTCCATTCGCCTCAGCAATTCCTCTCGCATCCAGTTCCCACTGTCGGCTTTTGCGTCGAGAAGCTAAACGCTCGCCGGCTAACAACAACTTTTAAAACAAGTCTTGGGCGCTTCCAAGGTGGTTTTGGCCTTTCCCGAAAGATTAACCGTACAGGATTTTCCTGAAGTTTCAGGTATAAAGATACATTGTGCTCGAGAGGAAAACATGAAAGAGCCATACTCGGAGACTAACAATGATCCCCGCACGAGCTTCCTTGTGCAACGGAAAGGCAAGCTTTAGGGATGCAGCAGAAAGGTTGCCAAGGAAGGAGCCTAACAAAGCGTTCGGGGCTTTGTTTGGAGATGTGAATGCACCAGCAGGCCCCAGCTCGCCAGCCATCGACAAAACCGCGGCGAGGCAGAGCCACGGTGGCACCGGTGCCCAGAACGAAGGGCGCCCTCGCCGTGGGACACCTGCCACGCTGCACTCGGTCATGTCAAATACCTTTTTTTTGTTACTGTTGTCAAACCGTTTCCAGGCTTTGAAGACTGGGCCTTCATCAGCAGCTGCACCAGAAGCAAAAGCAAGTCGTCCAGGCTATTTCTCAAGGGCTCTCGCCTTCTCTAGCTGTGTGACTAAGCCTCTGCACACAAACGTCCAATCTCCACATCTCGCGGGAAGGCCAGGGTTCAATAAAGCCGCTCTGGCACAAGCGACACCACCACAATCAGAGGAAAGGAAAAGGGTAGGGTTTTTTTTAATACCACGACCAGCAGAACAGCAGAGGGTGTTGCTAAAACACAGGAACACATAGTCCTCATCGCTGCGGCCAGGGAGTTTACCCTGAAACAACCTCTGAGCCGTACACACAGAAGGGTTGGAGAGAGTCTGGGAAGTTTTCCTGGAAGGGTTTGGAAGGTGCTCTCAACAACCGACCATCTTAAAGCACTTTGAAGCAAAGCTTCCTTACCCAGCAGAAGTGACAGTCCACTTCGAGAAGGGGGACCGGGGCACAGGAGCGAGTTTACACTTGCTGGAGTCAGGAGCTTTTTACTTGTGATCGGAGAGCTTGTTCTAGCACATCTGCTCACGCTTAATTATCTCCCTTCCCTCTCAACTCCCTAACGAGAGGCACATCGGTTATCCCGAGACAGAGCCCAGGAGAGATTCACAAATTAGCCATCCCAACTTATGCCCACGTATTTCTGAGAGCTGCAGGAAGAACGCTTGCCTCAAGGTTTCCTGCAGGAATAACAATACCTGCAGTTTGTTACATGGATCAAAACAGAAAAAAAGCAGTCAGTTTAAAACCAAACTTTGTAATCAAGTTTCGCATACAGCACCATAACACAAGCCACACTATCAATATAAGTGCTATTGTCAGACCACGGCTTTTAGAGTGTGTTACCGAGCTTTGGAGAGTGAAGGCAGCGCTTTCCTACAATTAAACTCAGCTGAAACAGAAGATTCCTTGACATCATCTGTTTGGATCACCGTTACAGAAGGGACAAAGGAACACAACTGCAACTGCACTAAAAAATAATTAACACAGTTCAGTCATTAGCGGGTGCAGCTGCCTGAAAAGTGGGATTTTGTCACCAAGTTTGAAGTATCTCCGCCTTCGAAGATGAGCTGAAAAAACCCCCAAAGCTTCCACCACTACAGAACAAAAAGCCTAGTGCTGACCTCTGCCAGATGCTCTGAATTACAGGTGACCTCTGGCAGACCCAGCGAGAGTTTCAAAGACACACATTTATCACAGCCTTCTTTAATAAATCAGAATGAAGCAGACTTGACACACTTTAAGCCATTTTGGATGACAATATTACTAATCCGCAGACACCCCTCAATTAACCAGTGTGCTACTGCAAATAAACAGAATCCCAAAACAACCGAGGAAGTTAAAATAAACGACGGCTTGGAACCGCGGAACCAGCGCACTGCTCCCAGCAGCCTTGAGATTTTTCCCTTGTACTGTCAGAGTGACTTATTTCTCCCCCTCCTTTCCTCATCTCTGCCATCTTGACAATTTTAGCGGAGATGTGGGGAACGTTCTCCACTTGAGATGTATTTTAAGGTTAACGAGAAAAGCACTTCCTCCTTTGCTTCGAGCGCGAGCTGTTCCCATCCCCAAACCAGCACGGATCTCCGGCAGCAAGCAGAGTTCAGCAATTCGCAGCTTTTGGGTTATGAAGGCAGCCAACCGATACACGGGCAACCAAAAACCAGAGAGGCTTCTCCTCTCGGCCACCTGCAATCACTGTCAACCCTAGACAGGACTCAAGCCCGTCACGTGCAGGGTGAGAAGCTCCATATCCTATTCCCACTTCAGCAAGCTGCCTGCGCTCTTCCCTCCAACCCCGTCTCCGCTTCACGTGGTGTTTACTCAGGAACTTTGCGAACAAACCTCAGCGGTGTCCCCGCTCCACGAGACTAAAAAGAAAAAGCAGCCAGGGATTTCACCCCTTGTCTTCAGCAGATGTACGACTGGTCGTAAGGGCCAGCCCAAGCAGACAACCCAGAAACAGGGAGCAGGCAGGAGGCTGGCTACAAAGCCTCACACTTCTGGCTCACATGCTAAATTTAGGCTGGTCTGGTAATGACCTAAAAACAGTTGATGTGGGTTTCTGTGACGCATGTGGCAGCCTGGTCAGCTTCATTCAGTCCCTAAGAGGAGGACGTGCACGCTGCAAAGTCCCGATGCCTTTTGAGTGACTTCGGGAGAACCGAATGCTGAAAAGTATTTATCGATTCACATCTATATACGACGGCCTTGATTGAGCCAAGCGGTTTCACCTTCTCATCCATCCTGTAGCTCGCTGAAGAATTACGGGAACATCTACCCCCACCCCAGGTCTTTTACACGCTCTTGGCCACAATTTCTGTGTATTTAGGAAAATGAGCAAGAGAAAACTAACACCAGTGACAAGGCACACTTATTCGCAGAAGCACATAACATACCATCTCAGGACCCTCTTTCCTTCGAGGGGCTTTGCTGCTGCTTGAAGTGCCTCAGAGAGTAAAAGTCTTCAACATCGTAGCACCATACACCTGGCTGTGCACCCTTTCCCTCGGCGCTCAGCAACAGAGTCCCAGCTGCTATTTGAAATAAAAGAAAACCTACAGATGATTACGAAGTTCACTTAAGACTCGCTTCTTCTGCCTTCCCAATCTGCAGAAAACCGGCAAGGGTTGCACGCGGAATATCCTGAAGCATCCTAATTACACTGAACTTCAGGTAGCAGCGAAGAAACCTGTGACTTTGGAAGCCACCGAGAGGCACGGAGGACAATTTAAGAACTCGCTACTGAGCTGGACATATTCCAAGACTCTCTAAAAAAAAGGCAAAAAACCACACGAATGCAACTCCTGACCCTGAAGAATCCCGTTACACCCCAGCCACACGGAGCAGGAAGCCCCTGCAAAGGGATGAACTGAAGTCCAAAAAAAAGGAAACTACATCAAATGCAATATTCATCAGCAGACGACTAAAACTTTTGGCTCCGACACAGATGCTCGTTCAGACTCCAGCTAGCCGGTTATAACTTAAGTTGTTCTCATACACGATCCCCGCTTATGCAACCAACTCCAGAGAAAAACAGCCTGTAGGGCCCCGAAGGCACACGCACAACGTTGAGAAGAGGCACCAGCAGCATCCGGGCTCTCTCGAGGCACCATCGCACAACAGCCTCAAATCGCCTTCGCTAGAACCCCCACACAGACGATAACCCCACAAAACGCGTTTCTTGCTATGACTAAACAGGCGTAACAGGCAAATCTTCTTTGCTTAACCCCGAACCTTTTTCCGACGCATCACGCTGAACCGATGAAAGATTTTTTTTTTTTCTTTTTTCCAGAGAACTGACATTTAAAAAGCTACCGCAGGTCAGTCTGAAGGGTCAGATTTTCAGCGAGTGGAAGTCACTGTAAAGGTAAGGCAAGGAACTGTACCTGCGGATCTGCGCAAATCGCCACGCGTCTCCAGGAACCCACGCAAGGCAGCTCAGGGAGAGGAGCTCCCACGTTGGCATTTGATCACTCCAAATCCCAACGCAAGAATCTCATCCTCTGGCCCCAGTGTACGCTGAGAATCAACCACACCCCTCTCCCAAACAATCTATACTCTAAATCTGTAAAACTGAGTTTAGTGACAGAGGATGGGCAGATGGTTTAATTGGCCAGTGGTCAAAAAGCTTTGCAGGACTGAACATCGAGTTCATTTCAGTGGGTCAGCAAATTTTCTTACTTCTTCCAGAGCATATGCGCATTTGTGGCGTGCTTTTAAATGCAAAATAGCGCCGTCTCATGGGTGCAACGGCTTAACGTTACGAGTACGCTATATTGCTAATCATTTCAGTTTTTCAGTATTTTGTGTCTCATTTGGCAACATGCAAGTCTCAGTATTATGCTGGGGAAATTAAAGCATTGACCAATAATTAAAACAGGCCCCGCAGTTTAAATGACTTGCTGAAACCGCGGGGGTATATTTCTTCAGTCTTGCACTTCACCACAACCAGAGTCTTAAGACCTACCCCCGCTGCCCCAGCTGCTAGTGCTGTGGCTCTTCTCCACGTGCAAAACGCAACGCTTTTGCCTTCTGCAAAGTTAGCAGACCGTGACTATTTACTGGCGAAATCTTGTCCTTCTCGATCCAAATGAGGCAAGTATTTAAACTTACCTTTTCATGGCAACCTTCTGGTCACCCTGCCAACATCAAACAAAAGAAAACGTGGCAGAAACCATGAAGTAATAAAAAAACCCTTGGATTATGACTAACTTATAACTTTCTCAGCAGTTGCAAGCACGCCAGAATCTGTTTAAATCCAAGACCTCGGAGCTTTACACAAAACACAAGAGATTGTTATGGTGTCCACAACTTTTTAAAAAAGCGTGCAGCAGCACGAGCGGTAAGCTCGCTTGCAGGGTGCAGTCGCTCCTACCAGCCACGAGAAGGGTGAGTTAACACCTCCTCGCATACCTTCCCTTTCAAGGAACGCAGACTCCGGTACTGAATTACAGGGATCTGATTTCTGACATCTCAACTTTTCAACCGAGCCTCGTCCCCTCCAGTCTCTCAAAGCCACGTTCTCCTCTTGGGATCTAAGCTTACCCCAATAACCATGCACAGATTCCTCCCCTAGGCCAGGAGTATTAAGTTACCTACGATGCCAGGCCCGCTAAACAAAACGCCGATCACTTAGCTTCCTGATTTTCACTTCCCTCATTTCACAACTGACACAGTGGCAGGTTGAAAGCCTTAAAAGAAGAAAAAAAATTTCAAAAAAAAAGTAGGAGGTGGCTTCGGTAGCACCGAGGAGCAACTCAGTGTAACCGTGCCGAGTCACACGGCAGTTAGATTTGACATTTCCAGGATAAGTGCTTCTCTCCTAGAAGGGTGGTTTCTTTATTTCAGCTTTATTTACTTTACAAGCCCATCATACAAATTAGAGGATTACGAAGCAAGGCCAGCACCAAAACTTTGGCGGAAATCAGTCCACAATATGTCATCCTTTTCCAAGCAAGCCGCAACTGCCACCGACAAGCGTGAAGCAGACGCCTTCAACAAGTGTCGCACCGCTGCGCAGGACCGCTCCCCGGTACCATCGACACGGACACATCTCGCACGCAGAACACGAGCTCAGCACTAAAGCAGCCCAGTTATTGCGAGGTTTAAAACTTGCCCTGCTGCTACGTGAAACCAGCCCTCTGCACGCGTTCACATTCGGCTGTGTCGGCTTTGAAGATTTGAGAGGGAAGGTCAGCGACTTCGAATTAATGGTATTAGACGGAAGAAAAACATAACGGGTTTCATTTGCCTTCAACAGCTCGGGAACAGCCGAGACAAGGACAAGTTTGGGATTGCATCCATCAACCGTGTTCTCTTCCTTTTCAAAAGCACCAGGTTCCTCTCAGGGTAGATCTCCCAAGGCTGACACTGGCTTTAAAAAAAAGCCAACAGTCCCCCCCTCTCGAAAGGCATTTAAAAACTAAACCTGGTTCTTTTCAAAATAAAAAAAGGTCTGGCTTCAAACCATTCGCACTTGACTGAGCAAGACTTAAAGGAGCAGCTTCATTTGCCCCTAAAACCAAGATGAGTCTTAACTCTTTCACCATGTCCACACTCGTAAACAAAACCTCAACTACAGCTTTTAGATCTACAGATACCTTTAAGAACAAAGTTATTTTTGAGCTCCGATCAGACCTCAGCAGAAAATTTGGGTTTATGTTCTCACCCAGCTTTTCTGCTGCAAAAGAACGAGTGTCTCAGCAGACACTCGCCCCTGCCCCGATGCGTTGCTTCGCAGCTCCAGAGCATGCCTGGTCCTGCCACCGTCAACACTAAAGAAAGCAACGCAGCCCAGTAAGAAATGCCAAAGTGCTTAAGTTAATAATTTATCAATCTCTCCAACTTCGCATCTATTAATCTACCACGCCGGAGGTTAATCAGGGACACTGCTTTCGTACCACGCTCTGATTTTTACCTTTTTCAGGGAGTATGCTTGACAAGTGCGTAAGTACCTGATCCTACCCTAAATCCTGTTAGGTTTTAGTCGAAACCTCAGACTTTACGGACTGCCAGAGTCTCTCCAGCGCAAACATGCTTAAGCTTACGTTTCAATGTCATACCTTGCTCCGGGGCCGGGAGCAGGCAGACTGGACACTAGTCATCCTCTCTCAATGCCATTCATTCATCATGCATACCGTACCACATCCCCTCTTGTTCACCTCCATTTGGACATAGTCTGTCCCAATACAGTCACTATAAAAGGCCCACAGACGAATGACTGGAAACAATCAGCTGTTACAGGGACAGTACCCGGGCAGTCAGGAAGGGAGCAACGATTTGCAGATCTGTAATTTACACGTTAAGTCCCCCCGCACCACTCTCGCAGGAGGGAGTGCTCAATGCCAGGTGAAAAGCCCGCTGGAATTTGGAAATAACGCAAAATTTATCTAACAATCAACCGTCAGCTTTTAACCTCAGCCTTTCACAGGGGATGACAAATGCCTCCAGGGTTAAGCTCCCCTTAAGGGCAGCAACTGTCCCTAAGCACAGACTTTTCCTAACAAAAAACATTCATACAAATTTAAAACACTCCTTTTTGAGAGAGTATCACTAAAAAAAAAATAAAGCCAGCTACAGCCAGAGAGCGCAGAACGTTTCAGAATAATCCACCCAGACACTCTGCACAATCTCAAACAAAATATTTCACGCTTCTTTCTTCTAGCATTTAGTCCAAGGAAAGCACGCACCAGTGAAAGGCAATCATTTCTAGCAAGCAGCATTTGACCCCCTGAAAATGATCTAAAACAGCTATCCTACAAATCCCTTCCTCACACTGAATCTCTAATATCTGGAAGTCTGCATCACCTCCTGTGCCTTCCTGTACATGCATCATGCAGAATATACAGTCATGTTCTGTAATTCGCAGTTTAAAAGGGAACAGAGTCGACAGACCACCACCACCTCAGTTAAAAAATGATACGCGCAGATCCACCCCTCTACCTGATTTGAAACACCTCACGCCAAGAAAATGGACTGTAAGTGATTTGGCTTCTCTTGGAAGGCTGAATCAATTTCCTCCAGGGAATAAGTCAAATGATTTAAGACTAGAGGACAGCTCTTGGAAGCTGCAATGGTAAGGGGAAAAAAAAATAAAAAACAGTACCTTAGTCCTGAACCCAGCGCCAGCCCCAGTTTGCAGAGAATCATTAACGGCTACACAAGCCCAAGAGGCAGGGAAATTACGTTTTTCCAAGAGACTAAATCCACCCTCAATCTCAGACAGATCATTATCAGAGAGGCTGAGGAACTGGAAGAAGATGGAGGCTGAAGACAAGGAGACAGCGTTTAGACGTGAGCGGCCATAAGGCCGAAGGGACCGAGCGGTGACAGGAGAGGGGGAGAGCCTGGCAAAGACTAAGCAGAGGTTGCCTTAGTGATGAGTAAGTGAGTGCCTGTACTTTTCTGCATCGGCTGACCAGTATTCAGAGTGTATCAGCATCAAAGAACAAACAATTCCGAACATCCCAAGAAGGTGGAAAAAAGAATAGAACTGGGTGGGGGGTGGGGGGGTGGGGAGTGAGAATCGTATAGTTCTGCCAGCAATAAAACTAACTTGGACCGTGTGCCCAGGACGTGGTAGAAGATCCATCGCGCGGGGCGTTTTCTAACGGCAAGGGCGGTTCATCCGCAAGCTCCCTGCTAGAATCGACAGGCACCGGCACACAGGCTGCATGACCTAGTAGAAACTAGGCATGGCAAGGTCGTATGATTCTTCAGTCACACGAGCTCTATTTTGGTGAAGAAAAACAAAGAGCAAAGCTCTACGTTCATTATTCCAGAAATACATGGACAAAAATCCACAGGGGAACGGAGGGAGTGAAAGGAGGGGAGCTGAATGCACACAGTAAGACACACAATGGAACGCTGCACTCCTATATGCACACCCACATATATAATTCACATTTGGCATTAAAAAAAATAAAACGTTATTCAGCAATCTCTCCCTCTTCGCTGCCAGGATAATGTCCAGAGCTGCAGGGGAGCAAAGCAGAAAATTCAGACACCTCTCCCTCAGCATCGCATCCCCTCTAATTTAAGCGGGTAGTAAAACGGATAGCTACTTGGCTGGGAACCCACTCCACACGGGAGCCTGTCACTTTAACTGCGAGCACTTTCCTGCCTTAACAACAACCTGTTATGTGTTTATCCTGGTTATTACTCCGATTAAATCACGGTTTAAGAAGGGCACCAAGTACCAACAGGTGCTGAGAACATTTAAGTTATACTGCAACCAGCCATTGCTCCACGCTGGGGTGGTTTCAGATGCACCCTTCCCTTCTTAACAGCCCGATTCCTGCTGCTTTACCTCGCCTGAAGGAAAAAAACCAAGAAAACAATCGAGGAGAAAAGTCTATCAGGACTCTTAATTTAAGACCTCCTTCGCTTTTGCTTGTAAAGAGGGTACAGGGAAGGGCTGAGGGCTCCAAGAATGGGATTCTGCCCACGAAGCGAGAGCCTGTGCAGCGAGCTGCCCCTTCAGGTGGGCAGGATTGCGAACCACCACCTCTGCCCTCAGGCAGCCCCCCTTGCCCTCGGGCGTCTCCCCCTCGCTGCCGGCATTCACGCAGAGGCAGCAGACCTGGAGCCTCCATGGAGCGAGCTGCCACCACCTGCTCCCAGAGCGATCCAGCGGCGAGGTGTGAGCTCCGCATGCGCCCAACCCTCTGAAGGAGGCACTCGGCACCTTGCAGGATTTACTCCCTCGGCTTCCAGATTAGCAGTCTGCTCAACCTGCTCCAGGTGCAACAGGTAGGCACAAGGTAAGATAGCAATTAAGCACGTATTTGAAGGAGCGATTAATTGATGCTCTTCTAAAAACAAACTAAGAAAACACTCCGGAAGAGTCAACCTCTGCTTTCCATGAGCTCCAGAGAGGAAGGCAGCAGCACAACATGGGGCAGCTCCTTCTGCTTGCCACCGAGGTATCAACAAAGCAAGCGTCCAGCAACCTCCAGGCTTTGCTGACAAGCTTTATCGTAAGATTGCTTTTCATGTTTTTGGTTTTTTTTTTTTTTTTTAAAAAGAACATAATTGCAATGCCAGTGCGCAGTGACAACCAGGACAAAACACAAGCTGTACTTACACGAAGATTAAACGTAGTATTTCCCTGGCACATGAGACAATGCAAGGCCTCATCAGGGGGCATCTTCTGCTTAATCCTACATATTAAGACTTTAACAGGGTTTGCAAGATTCGCAGCCATGCTCGAAGCTAACGTTATTGGCTGCTGCTGCTAAGAAATGTTGAACACGTGGGAGTGCACTCAGCGAGACGCGTTTCCAAAAGCTTGCCGGGATTGTAAGACAGTCGTGATGACACTTAAAAACAATCACCTACTACAAATCCGAGCCTGCCTAAATCACAGTATAGCTTCACTAAAAAAAGGCAGAAGAAACATCAAGCATGCCCTTCCAGACACAGCAGCAGAAAGGAGAGCAGGGACACCATTTTACAAGGCAAGCCACTTGTTTTACTGAAACCCTGCATGTGCTTTTGTTTGTTTTTTTTTTTTTTTTAAACAGTTACTACAAAGAAACAGCCTCCACGATTTGTTTAATCAGCATTTAGTAACCTAATGCCAGTTTAGTCTTAAGAACTGGGTACCGTAAGCATAACCCTAAAGACGACTGCCATACTATTCAGAATACCAAAATCACCGCTGCGTGTCTGCGGAACGAGACGGAGAAATGGTTAAAATTACCCAAACGCAGAGTGATACAAAGGCTTTATTTTTCTTATTTTAAATAGGGCCGGGATGCCAAGCTAGATCAGGCACTCTGCTCCAAGCTGTCTTAACCAAATTCATATTCTACAGTTTCATCTCAATGACCATCGCAATTACATGATTAAGCAGGTGCACCGTGCTTTCAGGTCTGTTCGACAAGCCCGTGCTTCAATAGCCTCCGCGATCAAACTGACAAGGCAACAATGGAAGAGTGAACTTACAGTTCCAGCCAAGAGCCCGTCCTTTTGGGGGGGGAATATAAAAACAAATCCAGCCACCAGCAAAGATGTCGCATTCAGCCCTAAAAGCAGCAAGATGACAGCCTTGGAAGTTGTCATTTAGGCAACAAAGATGATTGATTTTTTTTCCCCCCTTCTAGTTGGTTTGATTTTGGCAAGAACGACCCATGGATTTGAAGTTCTCGTAACGGCAGGTAGCACTATACATTCCGAGCTGCGCCTCACTGCGTTTTATTTATAAGCCCCAACCTGTGTCACCATTTCTGGCTGCTTTGGGGGAAGGGGGGGGGCTCTCCCAGATCTGAAACGGGGCCATTGCCACGTCTTTGTGTGTCTTGAAGTACCAACCACGAGATGACTCTCATCCCTGGAGACCTCATTAAAACGGAGCCCCCAGAAGTAGAGCAGAAAGCTGTTGTAGCATGACATTTTAAAATTTACATTCTGACTCGTAAAAGTTTCCAGAAATGTCTATACCTTAAAAAAAAAACCAAACCAAAACAAAAAACACCAACAAAAAACCCCCAACACAACAACAAACCACCACCAAACCCTACCAAAACAAGACATTCCAGTGCACATGCTCTTCCCCTGGGGACAGGCCAAAGAGAACAAAGCCACGTGACCGTCCTATTGCTCAACGCGACTCTTGGAAGGTGTTCAAGTCGGATGATAAGTGCAGTGTAAGCCTGTAACGAACATAAAAAGGAGTTTATCCCAAATGTAAACTGCGTCCTACCCTTTGCCTCAGCCGATCTCAGCGGAGCAAACACAGGGAGTTCTGCGATTACAAAATACTCCACAGGTAAACTAAGGAGCTTTGTACCTTTATTCTCCTCGACTCAGGACGAGCCTAAAATTAGAAGGGAGTGCAACGCTCCCTGTATTACGCTCCCCAGTAGCACTGACACATGTTACAAACGTTCGGCTCTGTAAACTGGTCAGAACAGGGGGATTCAAATGAAGCTGGGCACTATTTATAATCCCTTTCATGCACAGAACAGGGTGACACTTCCCTTTTCCAGCCTCGATGCTTAAAAATAGAGCTCGGGGACTACGACTCAGCCAGGAGCATCTATCCACAAAAGGAGGAAAATAAATCAGCACAAAATAAACTCCCGTCCGAGGGGAAGCTGCGAACAGCTCGCCCTGGAGCGCCCGCCTTGCTCTCCGGCGCAGAACAATAAACCGCGGCTTGGAATCGCCGCAGCCGGTAGCAAACAGCTCCACGGTCTGGGGGGGGGGGCGCGGGGTACCGGGGTGCGTCCCCCCATGGGGGTATACACACAGGCTGGGGCACCCCATCAGCTGCCAGCTCGCTCCGCCCCGGTCCCGGTTTCCGGGTAGTAACAGAGCAGCCAATCCGCGGAGTTGCGAGCTCTGCCCGAGGCCTCTTGCCTGCAAACACAGCTCCAAGGCCGGCAGCTCTCGCCTCAAAGCTGGGGGTTACCCGGGATGGGATCCCCCTCCTCTGGCACCTCGCAGTCCCCAAGGTGGGGGCTACCCGGAGAGGCCCGGCCTTGAGCTTGAGTGCTTCCCGGCAGCCCCACGGGACATCCTCACGCTTCCAGGCTGCCGGTGAGCTGGTGCCGCGGTGTTTTGGGGGCCACGGAGCCTCCCCGCAAAGCCATGCTCGCAGGTGGGGTCGTAGGCAGCGCCCCCCATCCTGTGGGTACATGGGTCATCCAGGCACCTTCAGCAAGCGCGGCGGGGGGCTGCAGCCCCCCAAGAGGGGAGCGAAGCAGCCGCGGCTCCCCGCCGCAGGCCCTTCCCCAGCGTTTGCACAACGTTGAGAGCGCGATCAGGAGAGAAACAATGAGTGACTCAGAGTTTCAGCACATAATCGTCCAGGCGATTATTAAACATCAGTTCAACACATTAACGTGCACACACAGAGCTTCTCCCACACCGCCGCCCCCCAGCCCCAGAGAGCCGAGCAACCTCTCCTCTCCCCTGTTCACAAAGAGGCATCCACAAAAGGACACGGACGTGTTAGGATTGAAAATAGGAATAATAAAAAGACCCCACTCGGCTCCTAAACCTGTCAGAGCAGGAGAAGGCAGCGGTGTTATTCACTCTGCCCATCACCCCCTCCCTACTCAAAAAGGTAGCCCTTGGCAGGCCATAAATCCATGCCATTATTCTCCATCGGAGACACGAAAAGGGGCTGAAAAGGGAAACTGTAATGAAAATGGCAGCAAAAGCGGGGGGGAGGAAGAAAACCCAACACAACAACAAAACCCTCAAGCCCCAGGGAGGAGCAGCCTTCAAGTACATTCCTTCAGAGGAGCCCCCTCTCCTTTGGTCACCACCAAGACCCCTCCTCGCTCCCACGTCTCAAAGCAGCCCCCGGATTTCAGATCAGCTTCCAGAGAAGAAGATTCCCCAGGGAAGCGTCTCGGGAGACTGGGCCTAGCGAGCTGCGCTCACCCGGGGCAGGCGAGGCAAGTCAGGCAGACAAACAAAAAACGCTGGGGAGGGAGGAGTGGTGAGGAGAGTCATCTGACACATCCAACTTCCTAAGTTTGTTGTCCGCAGGAGACCGACCGCTCTAACCCTCACCCCTCAAAACACCGGCAAGGCTGCGCCGACAATAACAAGAGCTTGGCTTTTGGAAAAAACCTCGGGTTTCTTTTGTCAGGGGGGGAAAAAAGAGAACAGAGCGGAAACTACCCAGCGTCAGGAGGAATGCCAGATATTTGGGGCTTTCTACCTACCACCGCACAGCCCAGCCACCGCTAGAAATACAGAGCGAATGAAAAAACACTTCAGAAAAACCTGCTCTTTGTCTCTTAAAATGCTGCGATCACTAAAGATACCGGCTACAAATCGAACAAAAAGGGAGAGGGAAAAAAAAAAAAAGAGAGAGGGGGAAGGGAAAGGAGAGCAGGAGCGGATCAGGTTGGGCCTCGGCCCGTCTCCGGCCCACATCTCTTTCCAGACTATCCCCAAGGAAGATTTTATGTCCCCCCGGACACTAAACAGCTGGAATTCCCGACCCTCCTGCTGGTGCGATCAAGCATCGATCGCAATTGGCATTCGGCGGAGTATGACATGCGTGTAACTTTAAACCCCCAGATAAAAATAGCTCCGATTCAAGCACGATCGGTAGTCATTTCCTATTTGCTTAAAAACAAGGCGANCAGCCCCACGGGACATCCTCACGCTTCCAGGCTGCCGGTGAGCTGGTGCCGCGGTGTTTTGGGGGCCACGGAGCCTCCCCGCAAAGCCATGCTCGCAGGTGGGGTCGTAGGCAGCGCCCCCCATCCTGTGGGTACATGGGTCATCCAGGCACCTTCAGCAAGCGCGGCGGGGGGCTGCAGCCCCCCAAGAGGGGAGCGAAGCAGCCGCGGCTCCCCGCCGCAGGCCCTTCCCCAGCGTTTGCACAACGTTGAGAGCGCGATCAGGAGAGAAACAATGAGTGACTCAGAGTTTCAGCACATAATCGTCCAGGCGATTATTAAACATCAGTTCAACACATTAACGTGCACACACAGAGCTTCTCCCACACCGCCGCCCCCCAGCCCCAGAGAGCCGAGCAACCTCTCCTCTCCCCTGTTCACAAAGAGGCATCCACAAAAGGACACGGACGTGTTAGGATTGAAAATAGGAATAATAAAAAGACCCCACTCGGCTCCTAAACCTGTCAGAGCAGGAGAAGGCAGCGGTGTTATTCACTCTGCCCATCACCCCCTCCCTACTCAAAAAGGTAGCCCTTGGCAGGCCATAAATCCATGCCATTATTCTCCATCGGAGACACGAAAAGGGGCTGAAAAGGGAAACTGTAATGAAAATGGCAGCAAAAGCGGGGGGGAGGAAGAAAACCCAACACAACAACAAAACCCTCAAGCCCCAGGGAGGAGCAGCCTTCAAGTACATTCCTTCAGAGGAGCCCCCTCTCCTTTGGTCACCACCAAGACCCCTCCTCGCTCCCACGTCTCAAAGCAGCCCCCGGATTTCAGATCAGCTTCCAGAGAAGAAGATTCCCCAGGGAAGCGTCTCGGGAGACTGGGCCTAGCGAGCTGCGCTCACCCGGGGCAGGCGAGGCAAGTCAGGCAGACAAACAAAAAACGCTGGGGAGGGAGGAGTGGTGAGGAGAGTCATCTGACACATCCAACTTCCTAAGTTTGTTGTCCGCAGGAGACCGACCGCTCTAACCCTCACCCCTCAAAACACCGGCAAGGCTGCGCCGACAATAACAAGAGCTTGGCTTTTGGAAAAAACCTCGGGTTTCTTTTGTCGGGGGGGAAAAAAGAGAACAGAGCGGAAACTACCCAGCGTCAGGAGGAATGCCAGATATTTGGGGCTTTCTACCTACCACCGCACAGCCCAGCCACCGCTAGAAATACAGAGCGAATGAAAAAACACTTCAGAAAAACCTGCTCTTTGTCTCTTAAAATGCTGCGATCACTAAAGATACCGGCTACAAATCGAACAAAAAGGGAGAGGGAAAAAAAAAAAAAGAGAGAGGGGGAAGGGAAAGGAGAGCAGGAGCGGATCAGGTTGGGCCTCGGCCCGTCTCCGGCCCACATCTCTTTCCAGACTATCCCCAAGGAAGATTTTATGTCCCCCCGGACACTAAACAGCTGGAATTCCCGACCCTCCTGCTGGTGCGATCAAGCATCGATCGCAATTGGCGTTCGGCGGAGTATGACATGTGTGTAACTTTAAACCCCCAGATAAAAATAGCTCCGATTCAAGCACGATCGGTAGTCATTTCCTATTTGCTTAAAAACAAGGCGAAAAATATACGAAGAGCAGCTTTGTAGAAAGAAATGCGCAGGGCTGAACGTCAAACAGAAGTTTCCTTCGATAAGCCACCCTCTCGCCACAAACAGGAGCGGTGCCGCTCCTCCCACCACCACCCCCCGCCTCCCCCCTCCAAAAAACCCACACAAAATCCAAGTAAGTTTGTTTATCTCTCTCTGGAAACTAAGTCAGCCCTGTTTCTCGACCCCCTCGACATCGCCAAGTTAGAGCCACCAGACTCGAGTCCTGCTGAGGTCAGGCACGTTCAGTCAACAGAGCTGAAAAAAAACATTTCGGCCACTCTTGTCATTTCTACCTCTTCTCGGCACACACCGCCACCTTGTAAACAAAAACTATTAATAAAACAATCCTAGAACCAAATTCCCAATTATATTTTTCAACGCCACCCACACTCTAGACAGAGAGAAAAAGGATTTGCCACCCTGGAAAGGGCCAAGAATAAAAATAAGGAGGAAAAATATAAACAGATCTATCGCGGAAGGGGAGGGGGGGGGAGGGCGGGGAAAAATAAAAATAATAAAGCCTAACCTAACCTGGAGCGTTACATAAACGGGACCTCTTGCGAGATGGGCTGCGGGCCCCGGCGCCCTTTGCCCACCCCCGCCGTCACCCAGCCACGGGTCTGCTGTGAGCCAGTCCCTGGTGGGGGGGAGGCTCCCCCCCCCCCCCCCCC
>VZSC01004564.1:0-17870 GCA_013398225.1 Steatornis caripensis
TATACAAATATATACAAAACCAGTATTGAACTCCCCCGATGATGATCACGTCACCCGGACACTGACGAGCAGACCCTGGGAAAGCCCCAGACTGGACTCAGCAGCAGACGGGAACTGGATTCAGGAACGCACNTGTATATTGATTGTGGCCACCGCAGAGCAATGGGAGCAACACATATCCTACTGCTGGAAAAGCAGGACCATTAGATGCTTTATCTCCCCTGACAGTTTCTGGCAAAGAGGAGGAATTGTAAAAGGATGCAATGTAAAAGGAGGAATCTAAAGATAATGAGTGTCATGGTTTAAAGCTGGGCTGGCTATTAAATGGACGACAGATGCCCTCTGCTAACGCTTTCCCTCCCCAGAAGGTGAAGGGAAAGAGGCTTATGGGTTGGAAAAATGAAAACACTTTAATGTAACAATAATAAAAATGTATAATAATAGTAATAGAAAAAAAATTAAACATATACAAATATATACAAAACCAGTATTGAACTCCCCCGATGATGATCACGTCACCCGGACACTGACGAGCAGACCCTGGGAAAGCCCCAGACTGGACTCAGCAGCAGACGGGAACTGGATTCAGGAACGCACAGATCAGAATTGAAGGCAGAAGAAACGGACAGAGTCCTCCTCGCACACTGGCCATAGAAGTAAAGCTTGACCATCGTGATCCCTCAGCTTTATACTGAGTGTGACACCTATGGGATGGAATACTGCGTTTGGTCAGGTTTGGGTCACCTGTTCGTCCCTCTCTTACCTGCAGAAGCATCGCAGCTCTGAGCCCTTTTCCGCTCTTTCATTTCCAGCGGATAAGAAAGTTAGCAGAACCAAGCAGTGACCTCTGTTTCTATAGGAAAAACTACAGCAAGAGCCTTTCCTCATACCATCCGTATGGTTACTCCCGCAATAACTATAAACATCGAGTGTTATCACCCCTACAAGCAGACACTGTCTGAAAAACATGCTGTTAAATTCAGAGACTGCAGTCTTTTAGAAGAGACTTAACCAAAAAGTATAATTGCCAAAAAAAACTTGGTTCTGTCCTAGTTCAAGCCAGGAAAAATGAGGTACCAAGACATCTGGCAGAAATCCAAAGGTTGCCAGAATGCATGTGTATTACTGAGTGAGTAGATTAGCACGGAGGTGTGCAAAGTCTTACTCCTGCTACAGAAAAGTGAGGTGGTGAAGTGCTGACAACGTAGTCACCATGGCTCTAAGAAGGCTTCGTAGGTTGGATGAACCATAAATGTGAAAGACTGCAATGTGAGATTCATGATCTAATTTCTCCCAGACATTGAAACAAATAATCCAAAAATTTGATCTGTACTGACCTTCAACAGTTTTAAATACTTGTTTGGAGTTTTGTATACATGGTTTTCATTAAGTTCTAAAATGTTTATGGAGGAGCAAACTAATGCATCTTAATATTAAAAATGTTTTAGAATTAAAGGCAAGTGAATGTGAATACAGTTACAGAGTAGCATCAACTCTACACCAATTTAATCATTCAGGAACTTAAACTAGCAATAAATCTGAACTACCATTTTCCCATGCATTACAAAAAGTAAAAAAAAAAAAAAAAAAAAAAATAGGACTGTCGTGGTTTGAGCCCAGCCGGCAGCAAAGAACCACGCAGCCGCTCGCTCACTGCACACCCCACCCCACGCCCCACCGGGACTGAAAGGGGAATCAGCAGAGAAAGGGGCAGCCCTCGTGGGTTTAGATAAGGACAGTTTAATGCAGCAGCACGGAGAGACACAGAACAGTAACAATAACAACTCTAATGCTAACAAGAGAGAATACAAACGAGTGATGCGCAGCACAACCGCTCACCCCCGGGAACGGAAACCGGAGCCACCCCGCACCTCACCCGGCCAGCCCCCCAGTTCTGTACTGGGCGGGACGTCACTGGTATGGAACACCTGCTTGGCGTTCTGGGGGAAATTAATTCTATCATAGCCGAACCCAGGGCAAGGATTTTTCTCAGAAATTTCAGAACACCTCTAGTGTTAAAATCAGATTTTTAATCAAGAGTCCTTTTGGTTTTCTGGCACACATTTTTGTTTTCACAAGAGTTGGAATTTGAGAACTCCCACAAGTCTTTTAAATGATGAAAAAAGCCTTCAATGATGCTTAAAAAGAAAAAAAAAAAAGGACAATTAAAAAACCACAGTTTTTTAGACACATTGAAAGGCAGTTTTATAATGTTTTGACAGGTCCTGGTAATAGAATGGAAGCAAGATGAAACATCAATCCGCTCCACAGCAAATGGCATTCATACCACCCTTGGATTTTCATCTGTCACAAAAAAAAAAAAAACGTAATCCTGCTAACGTGGGAAAAATCCTCAGATGACTTAGATGTCCCTTACACGAGATCTTCATTAATTTTTAAGGGAAATATACATTCTCAAGACAAGATATTTAGGGTGAAAAACCTGATGAAGAAACTCTCCAAAAAGGAAACTTGTATTTCTTTAAAAAACAGTTATTCAATTTTATCAGCAAGTCATGTCGTATTATGCAAGAACTGGGAACTGCCCCAGCACACCTTAAATGCACAGGAAGTTCAAGAGCTTGTGCAACAGCAAAGCTTCCAGCTGATATTTCTGAATTTCCCCATACTATGTTGTTTAACTAGTGCAAATTCTACTGCATTGAATGTATGCCAGACTGTGGCAGTCCCTGGGTATACTTCTGTGCAACAGGAGCATGTTCTCTATTGTCTGGAACTGGTTTCTTTCTCAACTCCACACTGTGTATGTGTGCCCCGGGATTCTGAAGAGGGAATTACTCGAAAAGTACCTAGCAACTAAAATCTCAGCCAGGAAGAAGATAAACGTTGATGAAGCCTCATCTAACATCAGACTCCCTGCACTGAAGGTCTTCCTCCTCTTAACGAATGTCTGAGTTAATGGAAGACATTCCGCATTTTCAAAAGCAGTCTTAAAGTTACATAAATAGCAAAGTTTCATTTCACAGACTGTAGACTATTCTTGAAACTCCCAAGGTACTATCAGAGTATTTCTAAATTCAAACTGATTAGATGGTAAAACTGCTACACCGGAAGCACACTGCTGTGAGCCTCACTGTGGAACCTTTATTTTTTCGTAACATGCACAGAAAGAAAATGGATTTTGCATGAAAATTCTTATTTTGAATGAGGCAATAAACTCTGACTTATTCAAGCTTACCTCGAAAAATGTCAGCTGCATGTATCTGAGGGAATTACTGACTCCTCCACACATGTCTAGGTGAAAGCAAAGCTTTTAATGTAGACATAAATTTCCTGTTATCTTTCTCTGTTCACCACAAACATTAAGTTTAATAGGCTTCTCTATTGCAATTTCATTCTGCACACAACTAGACTGAAAAATGTAACAGAAACCTCAATTTATGAAGTTAAAGGATAAAATATATATTTATTCGTTTACTTAGACATTTAGAATGTCAAATTAGTACTCAGTGACTTAACAGGGGATTGTAATGGCAACTTCATATAGATAGGTTGAAAAGTAGGACCACGAGAATTTTGATATTTCTTCTTTGACTTCATTTCAAGCTTTTGTCTACTTGTGCTTATAAATGCATTGCAAGGCAGCTTCAGACAATATGGACAAATAAGTCTTCCCTGAAGTTAGTGGACTGTGTCCATTTACCACTAGCTGCAGATCTGGTCCATAATTCACTGTTTTGCTGAAATGTTCTACACAATGAAGTGAGTAAATAAAATTTATACCAAAGCTTAAAATCAGGTTTTGGACAACCAGCAGAAGTAGAACTCATGCTAAACCACCTGCAAATCACAGGAATGCAGTTCAGCCCCTGGACATCACTTTTCCAGAATATAAACTGGAATATTTGCAATTTTGTCTCTTAAGCTTCTCCATAGCTAACATAGGGTACACAAAAATTAAGCTTGCCCTCAGGCACAGAAGTAATGTACCTAGTAGGTACTAAGAAGTGCATGCTATCTTAATGTTAAAACAATAAATGTAGGCTTAAAAGAAAACTCTCAGCTTTTTTTCTCCCCCCCCAAGACAAATGTTATTTGATTTTCTCCATTTTGACAGGTGACAGTGGGAAAGTTTGTCCAAGCATCAATTAGCAGGAGACTTAAATGTGTTAAAAAAAATTTAAAATTTAAAATTACAATTTAAAATTAAAAATTAAAATTTAAAAATTAAAAAATTTCCTTTTTTTCAACAGTATTTCTAGTTCTCCAAAGGAAAGGTAAAAGTAAAAGCATTTATTTCCGCATAGCTTCCTCTACAGTGTAGTTAAAACACCGAATTTGGATGTCATTTACACCAACAGTGTGAGTGTATTAC
The DNA here is from genome assembly GCA_013398225.1 of Steatornis caripensis. NCBI lineage: Eukaryota > Metazoa > Chordata > Aves > Caprimulgiformes > Steatornithidae > Steatornis > Steatornis caripensis. The sequence continues at coordinate 4,337 of VZSC01004564.1, forward strand.
TTTTAAACATAAAGACCTGTAAAAAAAAAAAAAACCAAACACCTTTTATGAATGTTAAACACAGTGAATTTTTAACAAAGCAGTGAGCAACACACCAGCAAGCTTGGTCCTTGTGTCTTGCTTAGGTGACAATGAAGAGCAAGTTCTTTGTGCTGAATGTTGTAGAAGGGAAAGTTTCCAAGATGAGAACAGGACAAGCTCACTCTACTTGGCTTGGGTAGGTTTTGCCTTCTCCTTAGTCTTTCTATTCTCACTGGTGTCGGTGAATCCCACGTCATCTGCCTTCTGGGAAGCACCAAAAAATGTTTCTAGGAGGATCCGTACAACGTCACTCAGCTGCAAATTCTGGACAACCAGTTCATTTTGGTTAGTGTATGTCACTAGGAGGCAGCTGTCATTCAGCAGTTCACAAGTCAAAACATAACTTTGCTCATCTAAACCGATGTCCTCCAGGACATCATCCCGGATTTGAATGCTCACATTGGCATGCTGTTCATTGTCACTAGGATCCACTTCCAGCGAGATGCCAGTTAAGTTCTGTTTTTTCTGAGAGATCTTCAGGTGCTTTATAAGTGAAAACAAATGAACTTCAGTTAATAAAGTCCAAGGTCTTAATAAAGAACATGCTGGTCTCAGTATTCTGATTGTAATGACCCAGGAGAAAAACATTTTCTTGTACTAGCAAAAGTCAATATTCATTCTCACAACACAGTCATGTTTCCAGTTCAAAACAAAAGGAAATACTAGCATCCGTTCCTGTAAGGGTGGGCAACTGCCTGATACGTACTGGTAACAGTAGTTATATTCCCCAACTCAATTAATTTCACCCAAAAGATGTCAGACTGATCACTAGCTCATGGTTCTCCTACTTCCTGTAATTAATACTATACTAACTCCTCAAAATCCAATCCACAACTGGATTTCTGTCATATCTGGGTTTGCACATACAAAAACCATAAAAACCAGAAAGAGCTCTTGCAGGGTCTGCCATTCTCAGCTTAAGATTTAGATAATGTGCACCAGGTAAACAAACAAAACAACTTCACAACATATTGCCACTTTATTATGTCATTATTTTCCCCTTCTTTCTTTTATTTGCACAGCTCTGTGCAACAGAAGCAACACAGAAAAGTCAGATTACTTTGCAAAGTCACCACCTACTGTTGCAGATTTATTTTCTCCTATTCATTTTCATAATGTACTCAGCAGTTTTATATGGACCAGAAACAGTATTTCTATTATTTGTCTAAGGGACTTATATTACCACTAATGGTTCTAAAAGTGGAAAGATTTAACTTCATCATTATCTTTTACAATGTATTATTATAGAAAACATCAGTACTTACAAATGATAGTTACTCAAAGTTTACATACCGCAAGACCTTTGAGATAAGACAGCTTTGTTAAGCACATGGAGCGCACCTACCATCTCTGGAATTCAGCATGAAATAGTGCCTCTGTGTGATAAGCAATATTCTGTGTTAGTACGTCCTGAATCAGTAGATAGATGCAATAGAGAACATGAAATACAAATGGAAATATACAGTTATATTAAATAGACAGAAGCTGGTTTTACAGGTTTCCCAATGGAAGAAATAGCCTATTGCTTTCTCCTTCTGGTAAGCGAGAATTGGGTTTATTGACTGTGATATTAGCTAGCTTTGCGACAAACATTTTGTGCTTGGATTTCCTCATTGTATTTGTTTTGAGTTAAATGCTTTGGCATCATTGAATTAAAAACACTATCTGTTATCTCCTTCTCCAGTACTCAACCTTATTAAAGTTTTAAATAACTATTAGATCCCATGGGACAGGCTAATTTCTTTCATATTATGAACAGTAATGAAGAAACAGTACAAATTTGTTTTAAATTTTCTGGAAATCTCCTAAGATGAATTTTTCTCCTGCTATTGAGTTTTAGCAGCCAAAGTACACTGCTGAGAGAGATTAAACCTAGAAGAAATAAATATTATTCATATATATATATATATGTGTGTGTGCATATATGTATATCTATATGTATGTACATATATATTTACCTATTTGCATTCTTTCCCCAATGTGGAACTCTGAGTGAGGAGGAATCCTATCAACAGATGATATAAAATGACCTATGAAGCCAGACGGATGAAGTCCAACTAAATTTATACTACATACAGCTGTAGATTTCACTTTAACTTTTCAATAAACATAAACAACACAATAGTTTGTAACGGTTGTACCACTGACAATACAAATTTGGACAAAAATGTTGACAATACAATCATTGCCATACATTTTTCCCCCCAGAAACTGGTAACATACAACAAACAAGTAAAATAACAGGAAGAAAAATACAGACTTATGGCAAGATGATTAAGAGAAAATAAACATGTGTTTTGTAAAACCTGAAATACAAGAGTAAATTCTAGAGCTGAACAGAATAGATTAGCCTTTCATCTAAAAAAGCCCTGTTCCAAGATATATATACACATACATGATATACGTATGTTTGTATATGTATATATACACATAAAGACAGATGACATGATATTAGCGTACACTATTTTCATCCATTATAAATGTTTTACCTTTAAATACACAAACTGACTACCTTATCAAGCCCTCCTCCATATTCAGAGACATAAAAATACCAACTTCAGATATAAATTTCACCATTTTACTTATTTCTGTGATGTACAGGTGAGCCCTAAACTTCTCCTGATTGCTATAGGACTAAGTCACAGCTCACAGACAAAACAATATTCTCTTCTTTTCAAATTTATTTCCTTTCTGAATGTCACTGAAGGTAGAAATATTCAAAGGGAAATAAGCCATTTTCTATAAAGGTATGCAGAATTTTCAAGTTAATACCATATCAAATGCCTGTGGAATATCTCAGACCTCTGATTTTATTTATAGAGTCATAATATTCCCTAAAAAGTTTTACACCACTAACACAACAAGAATAAAAAAGAATAAACATAACAAAACAACAAAAATTAACAAAAAAGGACTCACAAGTGAAAGAAATTCATGTTGCCCTTATGTTTATTCTTGTTTTACTATCCTTTGACTCTGCCAGGTTCAAAAAAACATAGAACATTTTTTACATAATTTAGAACTGACTAATACCCTTCTGACGTATATCTGAAATCTTCTGATCCCCTTTCTTCTCAAAGCTGGTGAACTATTTGCAACGGCTTGACCCACAGTCAATATATGATATTTTTAAGTACTTCCAGAACTCAGCTCATAATTGTTATAAACAACTTTTATTAAGTAATATCCTTAATTTCCACTGCTTCCAGTAGAGTTACCTTTTTGTTTGTCCTACCCATCAAGATGAATCAAAAGCACAGCGAAATTTCACCTTTAATTGACCATGGAACAACAACAACAAAACAAAAAATGATAATGATGATGACGATGATGATGAAAAAAACAAAATTCTGGCACTCACCACACTGTAATCAGGAGCAACCTCCTTGGCTGGTTTGGCTAGTAATTCTTCTTTATCAAATTCAATGTTTATCTGAGTCGCATTTGGTTTGGTGACTAGATTATAGACGTAATATTCAGTCACTATCCCCACTTGACTGAACTTGTTGACTGTCTTGGTTTCACCAAGAGTAAGAGTAAGTCCGATGCTGAAAAGCAGAATGCAGAACACAACAATCAAGCCAAAAATGAGGAGCAAACCAGCCAAGAGGGCAAGCAGAAAAGATAGGAAAGTGTTTAGAATGCTCATGATTGTAAGCGTTCTGATGTAGTAAAAGCAGAACTACACCCTTCAGAGCATTCTGCATAGCAGTGCCGGCGTTCTGGTGACCTGTCCTTAAGCCATGGGCAGCAGCTTCTGTGCGAGTGTGTGGGAAGTTCTACCACATCACAATTGGTGACACAAGGGCAGCATATAAACCTCGCATGTCTGAAATGTACTTGGGCAGTTCCCATCTCTTACATGTCATGACTTTCCAGTCTTCATACAGCCATATCATTATCATAGTAACCAACTTTTTCAGAAAATTTTAGTGCCTCCTAGCAATAACCAGGGAAGATATTAATTTTATCTAAACTGTAGGTCATTTCTACAATTCATCCATATCCATCAAATACATAACCGCCCACCACAGATCAAAGATCACAGAATCACAGGATTGCTAAGGTGGGTAGGGATCTTTGGCGATCCATCCTCCTGTGCAAGGAGGGTCACCTACAGCAGGTTGCTCAGGGCTATGACCAGTCATGTTTTCATGGATGGATGCCTTTCTGGGCAACCTGTTCCAGTATTTGACCACGCTCACAATAAAAACATGGTTTCTTGCATTCAGATATGTTTCAGTTTGTGCTTATTGCCTCTTGTCCTTTCACTGGATACCAGTAAGAAGAGCCTGGCTCCCCCCTCCTTACATCCTCCCATGAGCAATTTATACACATAGATAACACCCTCCTTGATCCTTCTCCAGGCTAAATAGTTCCTCAGCAATATAAGCCTCTCCTCACAGCAGAGATGCTGCAGTCCCTAATGACATCAGCCATACCCCAAAGATATCATAAGCCTTACAACTGAGCCAGATTAGCTAGCTTGCTGGAATTTAGTGTAAATTGGAAATATACCAAATTTAGCTTTGTTTTGAAGAAATGCCTAGTTCATCAAAACAACATTAAGTCTTACTTTTAATATCTTTAGAAGTCTTTTTAATATAGTCAATGGAAAACAATAAAGTATGTACTGATATTGCTATTTATATTGCAATACTGCACCAAGATTCCACATAAATATTTATGAAGCTCTTATTTGCTATTTCTTGAGAATATCTTAGTAACTTACAAGTTAGCAACAAGAAAAACATATCAGTTTTGTAGATACAACACTATATATCTGTGGACTTGTGCTTGAAAACAGTGAATACAGCTCATTAACATAGATTTCACTGAATCTACTTGCCAAGACAGCATATGTGAAAAAATGAAGTTTAAAACAGCTTAAGTAAAAAACTGAGTTTATATATAACCATTTTCATACTCTGAGTAAGAAATGCATATTCCTGATTTGGGCTGTTTTGTTCATTCGCTAGTTTTTAATTGCCGGCTGATCTTTCTGGGTATAGATGTGGCCTCTGGAGGCACCACAGTAAATGGGACTGGCACTGGCTCAAGCATGCTGAGCCCAAGGTTTGTATTTAATTCGGAAAATTCAAAAAAATAGGAAGACACGAATTTTGAGAACTTCTTTGCTCTTAGTCCCATATCTAGAAAGCAACTTCTGGCATTTGTTTGAAGTTTTAAGAAAGGATCTCACTTTGCCTAGAGTAAAGCAGAAAATTCAAGATGGAAGTTTCTTTAAGTTTTCTAGTAGTAGGAGAAAAGAGCTAAAATCAGCCTTAGAAATGTGTGTGTCTTATCCATAGCAGACCTTTAACAGTTTTGTAACATCCTGAGAGTCCAGAGGCCTAAGCGTACCTATGATTGCATTTCTCCAAATTCAAAGTCAATGAAATTTGTGTGTTTGCTGTAAATTTTAACTTAAAGGTCACATTTCCATATAGTAAAAATGCTCTGAAGTTCTATCAAGACCTGGTTCTGTCTGCCTCAGCAGGAGGAGATCTCTTTATCCACTGCTGTTTGGTGCACATACAGGTGACTGCACCATATAGACTCTTTCAATTTCCACATTAAACGTGCTAGTGAATAAAGAGAAACAACAGAATATGAACCATGATACAGGCATACCTATTGATTTTCTTATTTTGCTGTAGGTATAGAGAATGAAAACTTGATCCCACACACTTTACGAGGTCCGGGTGAGATGTCATGCAGAAAATTTACTGGAAGAAAGTACCTTCTCAAACACAGTCTTGTGTGTTGAAGAGCCATAGCATCTACTTGGAAAGAGATCAGTATCAACAACAGCGTGAGAGTCTTCCACATCCTTTTGTCTGCACTGGTAGATCCTAATTAGATCCACAAGTACAAGCAAAGACTTGAATGACTGCAAATTGAAATTAAATATGTAAACTAAAGAGAATCACGGTTCAAGATTTTTTTTATAGCAGAGTTAGTTTCTTCGGCTTATTTTGTGTGTTTGGCAGTTGCCCGATAAAGTCACCTTTTCTAGAGAAAAAACGAACCTGTAATTTTATTGGGTTTTCCTTACCTTCTCATAAAATTATAAAAGGATTGGCAACTTCTTCTAGTAAATTAACATCCATGTGTTCCAGTTTTGTGGAGTACTATCTATAATCAGATCTAGCCAGCATGTTCCAAAAACTGAAACAGAGGGTGCATCTATAGTAGCATTTTAGAGAAGCTGAGGACTGCACTTTGGAAGCAAACCTTGTGCTTACCACCACCTACTGCACTTCACTTGGCATTATGGAGTGGCCTGAAAGTGCCCTCACCACCCTTCTTCTGTATAAAACTAAACCGGGAAATGAGTCCAGGAGCACACCAGATGAAAGTTATTTGACATCGCTCCTGAGATGATTATAATGCAGCTGACAGGTCCTCAGGGCCAACTGTTTCTCTGTACAGACCACTTCTACTAAGCTACACTACTTGCTAATGGAGACGTAGCCTTAAAGAACCTGTCTTTTCCCCTGTATACATTATTTTATCCCAGGGAGACATCTCTTACTCTCATCCCTCCCTTGAATTGAACTGTCACCTGTTCTGCCTGATATTAAGAACTACAGCTGCTATTAAAGCACTTGTCAGAGCCAAGCAAAAGTGTTTCTGATACTATCATAGCTTGTAAAAATCCGCGGACAAAAATCTCACTGGTGCGGAAGCTTGGCTAGCTGGCTTTTGCAACTGTTTCTGTGTTTTAGCAATAATTACAAATTTAGGCAAAAATGTATCGAATATTTTTGCAGGCTGAGTTCTAATCATTTGTTGTTAGGTACAAAACTATTCTGTTACACTGTAGTGTTTAATCTCAAAGAGTACCATATTTTTTCAACTTAATATAAAAAAGGTAAATTAGGAATATCTACCTTTAGCATGGAGTATGTTTTTACTCAGCAAAAATTACAAAAAAAACTTAAAGGGAAAAATACTAATGCATTTACTTTGAACTCATGATGGAAAACAATTTTGTCATTTTCTTTCCTGTGTGAGTTCTTGACATAAATAGGTATATAAACACACTTATTTCAAAAAAATAACATTCACTGAGCATTTAATTTTTACAATATTCTGGACCATACATAACGAATAGTCTAATGCAATTCATATACTGGATCTGTCATGATGAAATTAGTTATTGCAATCAGCTTGGGTGTCCTATCTTCCTGTGGACAGCAGCTTTCTGGCAAAGCAGGTAAGCAATATTCTCATGCCTTGTTTTCCCTTCATAATGAATAGAACGAGATAATATATGGTTTTACCTAGAGTAACTCCTGTCATGGTTTCTTGTGGGAAAAAGGTTGAATGTTGGACAAGTATCCGCATTTCCAGAGTGGAGTAAGTAGAAACTACTAAGTGGCTGCTATAATTTTTTTTTCAAGGGAAAGTGTACAGCTTCTACCTCAGAAGTGAAAAATAAACCACAGCTCTGTGAAGATTAGCTCTAACACGAAGAATCTGAATGAACCATTTTGGTCTTAGGTTTCAAATCCCCATTGTAAATGTTCATAAAGAAAAGGTCATATTGTATTCACAGGCCTCATATCTTTCAGCAAGAGAACATTCTCAATTATTTTGAAGAAAAATTTGCACTGGATTTTATAAAGAGGTTTTGCCTTATCTGTGACTCCCATTATTTTAAAGAAAACATCTCCTAAAGATATCTTGTGAATGCATAATGTTCAAATCTATGTATTTGTGAAGGGAGAGGAAAAGGATGAAAAAGTCCTTCCTATTTTGAACGTAATGACAATCCATGTTCTTGTTACAATAATCTGAACTATAAAGTTCAGTGTCGCTGCAGGTAGCAAACAAGAATTCAGAAGTTCTTGGTTTCTCCTTATGGAAGGATAAAAAGAGGACCAATTTATTACTTGCAAGTTTACCTTTCTTTATAAGCCTTGAAGAGAGGACAGTAGGAAACAATTCCTCCATTCTCTGTTTTTATTCTGCATAAAATTGAATCCTGGTCCTCTTTCCCTTTTTCAAAATTACCATACTGCAAACTATTACCACACTGCTCACAAGTTAAATAAGTCTAAGCACAACTGTAAATTTAATTTGATACCCTAAAATACTTGATACCCACTCCTTAGAAGTTCTGATCTGTTTGCTCCCAACTTCAGATTTCTATTGATTTTTAACAGCCAGGACATCACTCCAGTTCTTTTCCTTACTTTGTTATCTAAACAATGTAATGTAAATAACCTGGGAGAACTGCTCTTCCAGACCTCACAGTAGAAACACAGTGAATGTCTGGCTCCATGTGTTGTTTCAGATACCGTATTCCTTCATTGTATTCATGTTTAACCTTTGCTTTTTCCTGTTATTGTGAAATATTATTCAAAACATTATAGAAATTGCCAGTAATGTGACAGGCCTGCTTTTTCGTCAGAGTGGAGGTGAAGGGTAAATAAGCCAAGTTCCTCTCCTTTCAGCTTCTCGATGGTAAGAAGCATAGAAAAGCTTAGAACATCTTCTCCATATCTGCACCTTCCCAGAAATGACCATAATCTGCTTACTGCCGCATATTCTACTTATCTTAATGAGATGCCACCTTATTCCTGCCAAAGGCCACGAAAAAGGATGTTGAAATGTCATCCCTCATAAGCTCCAGGCAGTGAAACTGAAATGGAGAACAAGTTTCAGGAAAGCCAATTTTGCTGACTATTATTAGATCTATCTCCATTTAAATGACTTGGGTGTTGGAAAATTATTATTACTATACTACATGTGTCATGTTCTTTCCACAAACCACATAATATAGTTCAATATAATAAAATAGTTTAAATCTACCTAGTTTAAGTGTCCATGCTTGTATTACGTAACTGTTGGTGTGTAATCCATGGGATATGCTCTCTTAACAAAGGCAAATTATTTCATTTGAGGTTCTTCTGGCCTTATCAGGCTTATCTAGACAGCAGTATGAGTTATATTTAAAAGTGTAATATTCAAGTCTAAAACAACAAGCATTTTTTAAAATAGCTCTTTATCCTTAATAAAATACAGAAAAATAAAAATTTGTCTCAACTTATTGTTTACAGGAAACATTTAAACATTTAAACATGAAACATTTAAACTCAAGAGAAAAGACCTGTTGGCTTGGGTATGATGTGCACTGTCGCTGGTTCGTAACGTGTGTAGTGAGATCAATATTGCCTCACAGGCACTTAAAGGATTGTAGATTGGACTGGTAAAGTCAACTACCTTACNTAAGCATTTTTTTAAAATAGCTCTTTATCCTTAATAAAATATAGAAAAATAAAAATTTGTCTCAATTTATTGTTTACAGGAAACATTTAAACATGAAACATTTAAACTCAAGAGAAAAGACCTGTTGGCTTGGGTATGATGTGCACTGTCGCTGGTTCGTAACGTGTGTAGTGAGATCAATATTGCCTCACAGGCACTTAAAGGATTGTAGATTGGACTGGTAAAGTCAACTACCTTACATGCTTAGACAAATTCCATTATTAGATGTATCCAAGCATTCAAAAGCAACCGACTTAGCATCAGTCCTCTTAGAGCTCTACGTACTCATACCAATATGATTGGAATGGGGAAAAAAGATAGAAAAAGATAAACAACATGACTTACCTGAAAATCTGCATAGGAAAGCAATAGCGAAGCAAATAATTTGAAAGGAAACATCACATTTTCAAGCTTTGTTCTATCTATCTACTGAACTATTCTTACCTTATGCACTCAGAAATACAAAGTAAAGTTTAAAAGGTGCACATCCTCATTAAATTTAAGATCGTGGTGAACAAGACAGGATGCAATTTACAATGCAGTCCTTCCACCTGAAAGGACCTGTTTCCTAGAGAGCTGCAGAAGAGATGACCTCCACTGTACAGTCTGGATTAGCCCACCTTCACAAATGCTGTCGACTTCTAGAGCACTTTACAACAGAGACTCAGTTTCATTTGCACAGGATCACTCCTGACCTTTCCACAGGTATGCGACCAAACATATTTACACTTATATTGATCATAATTGTTAGTGTAATCAAATGCAAATTGCTAACACCTTTTCTATCCCTAAATTATAGGGAAATCCAGAAGAACTAAGAACAAAATCCAAGTAAACCAGAGCTTATGCTGCACTTCCCATAAGTACTTTAAACTTAGGTTTACTATGTATGAGGGATTTTAGACAGAATGGCTTAATGCAAACTGAGTCAGAGACAAATACGTTTCAGTTACCTCCTGGGACTTACACAGGTCTTGGCATGCCTCTCACTATGTGGCTACTAGCAAGCTGACTTCAATCAAAAACTTCAGTTAGGCATTTCATACAATGGGAAGTATGTAATTGGCAGGAATATACTTTCTGTTGGGCAGCTTGATTAGTCGAAAATAATCATTGCAGTACTGCAAAGGGTAGTAGACGAACCCTGTATTTTACTGGTACCAAGGCTTATTGACTTGAATAGATCATGATAATAACATTGTTTTAACGAACTGGAGCTGCCAAGGCCAAGTAGAGGACAGTTTGTGTCATAAAGCTATAGCCCAAATATTTCAGATAATGAACACAGACTAATTTAAGATGACACAAAATATCCTGATTTCAACAATTAATTCGCAATTGGGTTAACAGAAATATATATACAGTTGTGTAGTTGTAATTGGAGTTTGATAGTTAACCTTTTTGTGGAACAATCACAATTATACACGCTGATCAAATTTATCATGTTGTCCCAAGGGAAGACTATTTCAATTACTGCCAAAGTGACTATATATTTATAATGCCACCTGACAGACAGAAACTGAAAGTCAAATGCTGTTTCTCACTCCATGAGTGAGCTCTGTTTCACTACATGAAATAGAATTTGGGTTTAATAAGCAATTTTGCTGTAAAGGGTTAAAGACAGATTTCTCTTTGTTTAATAATTATACATACATGCACATGTACATAGGTGTTTATGAAGCTGTCTATATAATTATTTATAATTATGTAATTAAAAATGTGTGTGCATGTACCACACACGTATATATTCTCATACTCTTAAAAACAGAGGGTTTTAATTCCTGAGAGCTTGTGAACATTGGGATATGAACTTTACGTAATAAAAGCAACAGTTACAATCTTTAAAACTCGATAGAACTACAACTGAAATCCTCTCACTATGACACAATGGTTTGCTCTGATAAAAACTGTAGGGGAACTAGAGTGGAAAATGTGGAATTCTAGATAAGAAAATGCTACAAGTTACAGATGCTATGAAAATTTTAATGAAAACAACACCCAATAATCAATAAGCATGTACAGGATCCAATAGTAAGCAGGTTTGGGCATATCTATCAAGCATAGAATATTTAATGTGGTTGGCTGCTAGCAAGCTATCACTAACAATAAATTAATTTAAAAGCTTTATGACAGATAAAACAAAAAGGGGAAAAAAGATAAATCATGCATAATTTTTTCCCCTTTATCTGTAGACTTTTTTCTTCGGAACTCTTTTCTCTTGTATTTTTAAGGTGTTTTTCACAGACAGCACTAAAGAAAGTAACAATGAGTTTTGTTCAAGGAGAAGGGAGTTGTTCAAGGAATGAGAGCACATTTTGAGATTTTGTTAGTGGAGTTTAATCCTGTTTTCCTGAAGATGAAACAAGACAAAAATACCCAAGAAGGGAAAAAAAGAGTATGAGAGGTAAAAACCACAATGCCTCTCTCTGGTGTACAGTCTCGTCAATAACATCTCTGCTGGATAATGAGATATTGGATATTTTGGATGTTCTTATGCATTTCAGAGGACTTAATGAAAAGCATTATTTTCATTAATCTTTAACTGTGGACAAGACTTTCTTACTATTTTTTTTTCCTAGCTTCTGACAAAGTAGTTTCTATCATTTGCTTTTTGTGGCTTGTTCATTTTTTTCTAAACAATTATTTCTTCCGACTTCACAAAGTTCCAAGTTCCTTTCCACAACTTTTCAGAAAATAATGCTGTTCTAAAGATTATTCACAGCAAAATGGTGATTTTTGATTAATCTTAACAGCCCTGCAAACCAAATGAGCTTTGTGTGTTTCCAACTTTATTTTGATAACAAACCTCAGCCTGGATTCAAAATTATGTATAGTCTCTGCAGTTGTTGACTCTTCATGAGTCTTCCTTCATTATTTTCTTTCTGTTCCACCACTTCTGAGAAGAGTTCATCTTCTTGCAAATAGACTAGATTTTATATTGGCCTTTGTGACTGTGTCAATAGGTGAGAAACACTGGAAGCAGTGTGGAAAAATAGTTCATTCTTTTGGTTCCGAGAATATTCATTTCAGTGCTCTACACCAGAATTTTACAAGCACACGGGGCTTCAGACACAGCTCATTGGTGCAGTCCAACAAGCAGCCAAAGGTATAAACAGCTGAGGATTGCTTTCCTAGTAAGAACAAAGAGAACTAGGTATTGCTCTCATATTTGCTGTGGGAAAGTTTAGTATTGATGAAGAATCCAAGCAGAAAACAAAACCAGGATATGCATTCACAACAGATCCATGTTCATCTGGTTTCAGCTTTAGCCAGCTGTCATTCATTCATGAGCTGACCTTTTATGTGCTCTAGGCCGTTTTGCTAGCAAGTCACACATGATGCAAGCTAAGAATGGCCATGTGCCACCCAGCCTGCGCAGTCTGCCCATCTCAGCTAGAGGCTGTATATGAATCCTGAAAAGGGACGGAGGGAACCAACACCAATTCCACAAGCGGGAGGCTGAGCACAGGAATTACAGTTCCTGGTCACTGTTCTTCATATGCAGAACCTGAACAATACACATTTTTCCCCTTCCAATCTGATCCACAGCATTATCTTCAAGCAATGAATCAGTAATTTCATGGCCAATAGTACCCTGGAATGACACTGAAGATTAAAATGTAGTTGATATAAGCCATTGATGCAGAAGTAAGCAATCAAAAGGAAAAGAACTGATTGTGTAGGAAGTTAACTGTGTGACTTAAATTTTAAAAATATTTCCTTTTATTACCTATATTAGCTACTGGACTTTTCCCGACATCTCAAACCGTGAACGTGTGCTCTGTAAAAGATCATCATGCAATGGTTATAATTATTTTTGAAAGAACATAACATTTTCTTCTTGAATATATCTGTTGAATTCCAGCTGATGCGTGCTGCTGGAGATTACCTTTGTTCTGTTAGGCCGATGAGCCTGTCCTGCAGACTCATCAGGGTGACCTCGCTCTCTGTTCCCAACATTTGCTTATTTACACCCATCACAACAGTTTGCCAGTGCAGCTGAGGACCTTTTTCCAACCCAAAAGTCACAGAATCACAGAGTGGTAGGGGTTGGAAGGAACCTCTGGAGATCATCCAGTCCAACCCCCCTGCTAAAGCAGGTTAGCCTAGAGCAGGTTGCACAGGAATGCATCCAGGCGGGTTTTGAATATCTCCAGAGAAGGAGACTCCACAA
>VZSC01004564.1:18650-56087 GCA_013398225.1 Steatornis caripensis
TGTCCACCAGCACTCCCAGGTCCTTCTCCGCAGAGCTGCTCTCCAGCAGGTCAGCCCCCAACCTGTACTGGTGCGTGGGGTTGTTCCTCCCTGACTGCACTTGCCCTTGTTGAACTTCATCAGGTTTCTGTCCGCCCAACTCTCCAGCCTGTCCAGGTGACGCTTAATGGCAGCATCTTTATAAAATGCTGTAATAACATCTAAGGGCAGCGTTCAGTTTCACTGATCTTACAGTAATATGGATAGAGGTTTAAATACCTAATGGTATTTCTGAAGAAAGTGGTTTTACTCTACTGCTCACTCAGCTGCCCAGTAACCACTGTGTACAGAACATGCATAGAGTGGCAAGTATTAATCTGTGCCACTTTGTTTCTCCTGACCATCTTGCTAAGCGTCTGAATTTCAAGGAAGATCATGTAGGAGAATAAAACCTGATCTAATTTCAGTGTAAGTACCGTAGCATAATACTTGCCACATATCAAATGTATTTTGCTCATTTTTTTTTTCATCTATATCTTCAGGAGAATATTATAAAAATACTGAAAAGCTTTTTTTCCTTTACTAGATTTCTTAGGGTCAAGGTATTAAATCATGTTTAGAGCTTATTACTAAGTCTACCACTTGCTCTTTGCAAATATCATAGGGGAAAAAAAATTAAGGTACTGAACTTAGAAACATTTGCAGGCAAAACATTTGCCTTTCTGAAAAGTATAAGCTCCATTGTTGTTTTGAAGTAAATTTAGAAGACACATTTGTATACTAACTAGTAGATAGTAAGTAAAAATCACAAGTTCATCCTCTTACAGTTTTATTTCTTTATTCTACAGTTACCAAAGAAGCATATACAATTTTTTTCTTACCTTTTTTTTTTCCCCGTTGCCACTTTGTTACTCCGGTTACACATATGCAAAGTACAGAGGAGAAGTTCTAAATAGGTAGCAACATAAAAGCACTCACTAGAAAGAAATCAAAGCTATAGTGTAGAAAGTCCCATACCTCTCTGATGAAGATATTCCAAATAGGAGTGCTGACAGTTGCACGGAACAATGACAAAACACATCATTTGTTACAGGACAGAGTCAGCTGGCCAAAACCCTGATCAACTTTGAACCCGGTCTCGGCCCCCATCGCCAGATTCAGTGAAGAAGCAATATTTACTGCTCAGTTACTAATTTTAACCCCATCAAGAGACAATGTCAAAGTGTTGACCATTTCACTAAGGCTCTGAAAAGCTGGCTCTTTCACGTATGACACGCAGTTTGCACAAAGAATGAGTTTCTTTGTAGGAAATGCAAGTCTATTTAAAAAAACAAGAAACAAACCCCACATTCATCTGTAATTTGATACAAGATTTACATCTTTACTGCTTTTCTAATTTTTTTTAATTAATAGAATGTTTTAAAAGTTTTCATTAGCAGTTTACCATTGTCTATTCTACAATGAACTGCTGGCAACAATTTGCCAGATAATTTGAAGTCAAAGTCCAAGTTTTGACTTCAGTCTCTTCTTTAATGACAATTAATTCTTTTCTATTGTCATTTGCCAAACAAACATTCTTTTTCCTCTTTCAGTCAGGTTTTAGTTTGACATAATGTCTAAGAAGGCTTTTTTTTTTTTACTTGCATCATGCTATTAAACATTCTTCTTTCAGATTTTTTCACGGTACCTAATTGGCATGAGAGGAATTTTACTGCCATAAGATCACTGGGAGTATTATTAACTAATACCTTTGTCATTCTAGCAGTTATCATCTTCAAATCATTATTTTTAATCATTGAAAAGAAGCAGGCAAACAGAAATATGCACTTAAATGGCATCTGTTCTCTTTTTTCTATCAGTTCTTCTTATCTATATGCTGGTACATAAGCACTTATAAATGAGTCTGTGTGGAAGCAATGGTCTTTGACTGATGCTCAGCAGCAGCAAATATACTCCTGCATAATGAGAGAGAGAGATAATAGTTTGTCCTCCTAAACTTGTGACAGGCAAAGGGAATTCACAGCTGAGGGAGCTAAATACAGCTGTTCTTATCTCAGTCAGAAACACTCTCTTCTAAACTGCCTGACTGAGCTTCACCATACCAGTAGGTTTCAGGTAACTACATCCCAAGATAAAAGCTCAGTTATCGCAGCTGCAGTTTGAAGACTTGTTTTGCAGTCCCAAGTCAGCAACAGAGTGGGGACTACGGGGAGTGGCAGAGATAACTGAAAGGCAAAAAACCCAAGAACAAACAGACCAGGTTTCAAGCCCAGTATGCTGACCAGGGTCAGGGTATTTAAAATGGACTGAAGAGAACACTTCCATCACTATTTTTTCAGAGTCCTTCCTCTATTCTTGTTCTCTTTAATCCCTAAGACTCTCACATCACATAAATTAAACCTCCTGAAAAAGAAATGTAATTTTCGGAGTCCGTAGTATCATCAAGTCTCCTCTGACACTCCTTTCTTAAATAGGAGTGGGCAGTATTATCTGATGGCATTTCATAAACAGGTCAGAGCAACAGAAATAGAGGTGAAAGGAAGAAAAGAGACCTTTCTGCTGTGCTGAAATACTGTGGTCCTCTGACATTCTGGTTTTTGAAAACATATCTGGGAACAAGATTTGTGGAGCTACACACATGCATCATCCATCTAAGAATTGATTTTGTACCGACAGAAATTAAGTCTTGGTTATTTCAGACAGCTTCAAGATTAAGGAGATACAATTCGAGGCCACAATTTTGGATTTCAGCACTAAATGTCTGTGTGAATCCTGCTTCAGGAATCTTAATCCTTTACAATGTCTGGTCCCTGATCCTATTTGTCTTGCCAAGGCCTGGCAAACTTGTGACAGTGTAAGGGTATTTGAGAGTTCTTCTCGCCACCTTCCTAATCAGAAGAGTAAAGTATTCTTGTTCAAGTCTGCCTTAGTGTGCCAGCCAAATAGACAGCAGAATGCAAATGGAGACAGAGACAGAAAATAAATGTGGCTGGGGAAGGAGAAGGCGACACAAGAGAGGAAGGGAAAAGAAGGAATCCATATTACACGCGCAAATCTAATGTTGTTAAGTTTAGCTGTGGACATACCTCTCTGACTTTTTTTGGTCAGAACATTTTTCAGAATGAGGTTGGTGAAGGTCCGCTGGTGTTGTGATGATCAGAGATGGTAAGAGTAGTAGCTAGGAAGGTACAAATCCCTGTCTTCGGTTCACCCATTCCTGCATCTTCATGTTGCGGTTTAAAGCTGGGCTGGCTATTAAACAGATGACAGATACTCTTTGTTAACCCCCTCCCTCCTCAAAAGGGGGGAAAAGAGAAAAGGGAACGAGACTTACAGGTTAGAAAAGTTAAAACAGCTTTAATCTAACTACAATAATATTGTATTATAATGATAACAAGAATAATAATGAAACATATGCAAATATATAGAAAACCGATACCGAGCTCCCCGATAACAACTACATCACGTGGACATTCCGGAGCATGCCACAGGAAAGTCCTGGGCAGTACTCACCAGCAGGTGGGAGCTGGATTCAGGAATGCACAGATCAGGATCAAAGGCAGAGGAATCAGATGGAGTCCTCCTCATCTGCTTGAGCAAGGAACTGGACAGAGCTAGAGAGCAGTATCCTGCAACACCACTAGAACCCCCACTGACAGCCTCATGCTGGGCTGAAATAGGATCCTGGGCCATAGGTGTGGGTGGAAGCACCAGGTGAGGCTGCTTAGGAGAGAGAGTGACCCCCACGATCCCACAGCCCTACACTGAGCATGATGTGTATGGGGTGGAATACTGCATTCTGTCAGTTTTGGTCCTGTCCTAGGTCAAACTAGGACACATCATCATCATCATCAAGCGAAGGTCTACAAGAGGTAGAAAGCTTATTATTTTGTTCCTCAGTTTGTCACAAGAGTTTTGATACATGTATGTGTAGGTCATCTTCTTGCTCATCTGACATAATCCTAAATACAGACCTCTGAGTGGGCAGATTTAGTCCATCTTTAAACTATTGCTGAATATTGATGTTTATCTATTAGCTAAGTTAGATCTTTGTTTACTAGGACAACTCACCAGACTTCCACATATTTCTGAGCATCTAAGCATATTTCTACCACTGAGTAACATGAACTGCTAGACAGCATTATGTTGGAGTCCTCAGAGCTCATGCAAGAGCCTCTTAAATATCTTTCTAAAAGTAAGCACAGGGACAAATTAAAGAAGTAGACTTGCCCGCTATAAAGGTAGCTGGAAGATGGCAAGCTTCCCTAGAAAGAAAAGAACAAGACATTGAAGGAAAAAATTAGATTTTCACCTTCCACTACATTGTTGAGACTAATGGAAATGAGAATATGGAAGTCTGGTTAGAGATCAGCTGGGAGCTCAGTGGGTAGTATTTTCAGTTTAGTTCAGTCTTATGGGTGACAAAAAGGCATCGTGAACTACAAAGCAAAAGGGTGCTGGCTCATCTGAGACCCTTGTTTATAACTGCAGTTACAGGGGGTTTTAGGAAATAACCATTTTGCATGCATGCAAAAAGCTCTCAGGCAGATATAATCAACTTAAGCACCTCGGGAAGTAGCTCTGGCTCTGGTTTAACTTGATGAGACCACTTACCTTTCTGAAACGATGTATTTCAGTCTTTATAGACCAAATTCCATTCAACCCTCCTGCAGCAGCTGTTCTAAACCTCAAAGGCCTTTTCTTAGCCAGGTCTTTCATTTGGAGCTCTTTTTTTAAATCGTCTAGTCTACCTACATAGCTCAGTATTCCTCCAGATCATAACACTGCTTAATGTAACGTGATGCAATGCAAACGTCAGTTTGAATCACTCCTAAAAACAAATGATGCTTTTTGGGGCAGCCTAGGAATTCGAAATGGTAAATAAATATTCTGCCGTCAGCATGTCTCTGCATCAGGCTGATCAACATTCTGGCCTTTCCCTGCTGGTGTACTCTGAACAGCAGCAATTTTGGTTTTGCGTTTTAATAATACTAGCAAACATTATCAAGAGGGCTAGGACTTTGATATGGTAAATATTCAGTCTCATGAAAGATGTTATCTTTGGATGAAACAGGATGAGTACCGTGCATCTACAGGAACAATTTGAAACAATGTGGTCTGAAAAACTATTTAGGTGATGTAAATAGTATTCTTCTTGCCGAAGGAAAATTTAGTCAGTTACTGGACTCCATTGCAATGTTTTGTTAGCAGTACATTCACTTAAACTTGGCCATTCTTAAGATCACTCAAGCAGTTTGAATAATTTAATGGGATGAAAAACATACACAAATTGACCAGAGGAAGGTAGCTTACTGACTGCCAGAAAACACCTTTAAACTTTGAGGTTTACTTGCAGAATTTGTAATTCCTCACTGATTTAAATCAATGGTAGTACACTGAGACTCAGGGAAGATGAGCTATATTGTGATTAACAACTACATTTTTAGACTGCAACTCTCATTCATGAAGATGAATGAATTTTAACCTCTTGTGATAAGGAATATATGGATTCTACAACCATGCTTGGGTCCTGGAGGACTTCAAGGTAGAGAGTGGTCTTCTCAGTAGAGTCATGCCATATTATATTTCTCCCATGGCTGTTTGACAGTACAAAATAAAATATTTCAAGTTTCAAAATACTTTCACGGATTTTACTTCCCAAAGTAAATTTCAGGCATAGCTAGGAATTTGTGCAAGATTGCCCATTAGAAAGAGACCAGGGTCCAATAGACCCACCACAGGACCCAGCTGAGCCCATCAGACAAACTGGTGGCATCCCTGTGAAAATGTATTTTTAAAAGGACAGAAAACACCCCACAAGCAATGGAGGAGGGAACAAAAGAGTGAGAAAGAGCAGTGGGAACATCAAGGCCAGAAGAGGAGAAAGAGGAGGTGCTCCGTGGCGGAGCAGTTATACTCCTGAAGAACCGCAGCCCTTGGAGAGACCAAGTCAGAGCAGAGGACAAATGTGAGGAGGAAAGAGCAGCAGAGAGGAAGCACTGTTTCTTGATGGTAACCACCCACTCCCCATCCTCCTGCACCACTTGGTGGGGGAGTGAAGTCGAGCCTGGCAAAGGCAGAGGAAAGGTGGTGTTTTAATATTTCTTTTTGTTTCCCCCTACTCAAATCAGTAATTAAATATTTATTTTAATTTGCAATAAATTAATTTTCCCCAGGTCTAGTCTGTTTTGCCTGTGATGGTAATCGGCAAGGGATCTCCTTGTCTCTATCTTGGCCCACGAGCTTTCTCACCCCTTTTCTTCCTGTTTTCCCCCCACTCAGCTGGCTGAGGAGGGGAGAGTGAGAAAGCAGCTGGGTGGGAGTTCAGCTGCTTGCCAAGGTTAACTCACCACAAACAGAATCATCTTTTCAGAGGCACTAGAAGCAGAGGGGAGCATTTTACCCACCATCCAAGAATAACCAGATGCTTCACCATAGCAAACGAAGAACATTTCAAATGGGCTTACTAGCTTTTCCTTGATACAGGTACTAGAAATATCATGTCAGGGAGGCTGTTCCACAGATCAATAACAAAGTCTGGCCATGCTGCAACAACAAGAGCCGGCGCTTTCCAAAGCAATATCCTCACAGCTTGATTCACTTGTGTAAATGTCACCAGACCTTAATTTCTGTGTTTTGTTTTGTTTCCTTGCTTCAGTGTTATAAAAACTCCTGGCAGATATATGGGAACAAACCGCTAATGTCAGATGTCTCCATAATAAGATTGCAGCAATTCTCTAAAGTTCCAGTTTCCAGAGGTACAGAATGTTTTTCTTTCTACCCGAGAAAGGGCAAGATTGTTATTCTAGTGCAGCCCAAAGAACAGGACAGTACACATGCCGAATCCCCTCTGGATGGCACTATGGCTTAGAAACATCTTTTGCTGACCAGAGGGTAATTCAGTAAAGGTATAACTCAGCCATCCTGGCCAAGTAGAGGCAGTCCCAGCAGCTGTAATCTGCTTTGTCTCTAACAAACAGACCTTCTACTATTGGAATTAAAAAATTACTTGTGAAGAAGACGTTTCAGTAGAATTTCTTAAACTGTCTAGCCAAAGAGAAGCCTTAATAGCAATTTAGATTCTTTCCCTTCAGGTGTGTCTTGACCGAACTTCTTTACTTTCCCAAAGTAAACAATCAAATCAGAAAAAATTCTATAATGTGATTAAGACTCAGCTTAAAACACTTGGTTATATCCAGCAGGACTGTACGAAAGCTTATCCAAACCCCACAATTTCAATTTCCAAGGAAGACTTGCTTAATATTTCTATCATATTTCCATATTTTCATTTGTCTGTTTACTCTGCAAACTGCAGATTTAAAATAAAAGAAATCATGTAGAGCCTACAAAAAGACTGCAATTCTATTTAAGTTCTGTAAGACCCAAAACAGTTCTCCCTGATTTATCATCTTCTGCTAAAGCCAAAGGCCTAACCCAGCTGATGCATTCATTCAGGTCCTGCACAATGGATTGTGGCTTTCTAATTAGTTGTACAGATGTTCCTGCATCAGGCTTAGGCTAAATTAGTGCCTAGAAGCTCAGCTCCAAACAAGAGCTGCTAATGTTGAATGCTGTGTCAAAGATACATCATATGCTGAGAAAAAGAGCTTTTTGGACTATGGGCAGAATTATCTGATAACCTCTTCCATGGAATAAAGTGAGTTTACAGGTTACTACAAGTCATCAAAAATTGAAGTGCGTTCAGTCTATTTTAAAAGGCCAATTTCCCTTTCATAACAAGGAGGCATTGACCACTGACATTCCCAGTTAAAGTAAGATACTGAAATTATGGCCCAGAGCAAGAAAATCGTTCCTACAGAACAGTATGGAAAATGATTCAAAGACAGACAGCTGTAAGAGGCACAAAATGGTAAGTGGGGAGTCCGGGAAGCCTCCTGGCAATTTTTTTTTTAAATTTCAGTAGTAGACAAAATTTAAAATTTCAGAGCATATGCTTAATGGTTGATGGGTTACTAACAAGCTTTGGACATTCTGCAAGGAAAGCTACTAGAGTCAAAGTATTGTCTTTCTTCTTTGAGGTCAACCTCAGATGTGGGTATAGTATTCCATTCACAGTAAAACATATGCCCCGGTACTTTCCGCTAGATTTTAAGAGCAGGAAAATAAAAAATAAAATTTAAAAACCACAATGAAAATAGCAACAAAAGCAGAGTCAAACTGCATGTATGTTAGTAGCTTATATATATTTGTAATTTATATTTTACTCCACTTCAGCGTATTTCAGTAATTTTTAACTTCCTGGATCTGAAACTTTTTCCATTCATCATTATTTACTCCCCTTTCTGCAAACCAGTTACTTGATTAGTTTCAGAAGCCTCTATTAGTGTGTGATGAACTGGTGAAGAAAACTGTATAGAAACAATCTTTGCAAACTGCTATGAAAACTACCTGTTCCGTTTTCATTCCATACGAATCTGCTTCCTCATCTATGACCATTGTCTGAGCACTGTCTCTGTATACACATGCGAGTCCTCTTCCTCGATGACATGTTCACTGTGTCAATGCAATGCAGCTGTTCTGGAAGGAAACACCTTTAGGAGGAAGCACATATGTATCTTAAGTTCTGAGAACACTCTCCGGTAGCGGAGAGAATACCCGCAATTTAACACTAGCATCGAGATTATATAGATTGCTTACAGTATTTTCCATGCAAAAATAATTGAACCTTCAAATTCTTGTAGAAGTCTTTGCTGCATTTCCGTTGTTGTTGTTGTTCCTAATAAAATAAGGAAACGTAGTTGATGCATCAAATCAACTCTGTGCTGTACTTCTCAGTCTGTAATTCAAACGGTCAATACAGCATATGACACAGGTGAAACACAGAATGTGAAATAATATCTGTTCATGGAAATACTACGGACTGCAGTTGGACTTACAAGAATACCTAAGGGGGTTGAATGTCCACTGTTCACTGTTTTGAGAAAGTGCTTTTCCATTGTAGGTGTGTCGCAACATGTGCAGTTAATAAAAATTTTTCTACCATAAGCCTTAGACTGCTTCTGACAATGTCTCCAGAAAAGAGACTTCTTCCTTACCCACCTCTAAGTTCTAGTAAGGGCTCCACTCAAATTTAAGTCTGAAAATGAAAGAATAACATGAACAGAAGTTTAAAAAGTATTTGGAGGCAATTCAGAAGGAAAGAATTGGTCCCATGTGAATATACAAGGTTAATTAAAATACTGGAACTAGAGGTTTTCCCTCAACTAGACCACTGATTAAGCTGCTAAGAGAATACTGTGCTTATCCTCAGCATTCAACAGCTCTCAGGAAACAAAGAGTTCTAAATATAATTCAAAGTCCAAAGAAAGATGCCTCTGAAAAAGAGCTTTTTCAGCTTATCACAATGGGGATTACATTATACGATGGCTTAAAATGTCATGTTCCCTTCCCGGTAAGAGGTTCATTACTCACAGGTTCATTAGTTCTTTAGACACAAACATTACAAATACACTGACTCGTACTTTAAACTACAGCATTAACAGACAAAACAAGCAACAGTGAAACATCAGTAAGAAAAACTGACCATTTTTCTACATTACCAATGGTAACATCTTCATTTTCTGACTTTTGAGTCATAAACAGACACCATTTTGAAAGCCTGATGCAGTCAGCCCCATGGTTTTTGGATTTTGTGTTCCTGTATGAACTATGTGAAATGTTCATGATATAGAGTAGGTCACACCAGATAATCTCCTGGAATCTCCTCAATATCCTCAGCCAGCCATAAAAGCAACACGTCCATTCTGGAAAGTGATACCTAAAAGAACATAAACCTTTCAGCAATAGGTGTTATTTCAGTCTCACCAGCTGTTTACCCATGTTATTCACTGACTATGGATTTTATCTCCTTAAAGCATGCTTCTTTCTTAAGCAACTTCCTTCGTCATTAAACTAAAGGTGATTTGTTCAGCTGTCCTAGGCACAGTGAGTACACCTTAAAGCACTGCCACCAAGAAAAAGAAAATTGTTCTTTGTAAGAAAAAAATAAATAGAAGATATAGACTTTCTGGGAAAAAAAATGTATCATGGTCTTGCTACAAAGAAAGTTAAGAACTCCATCTTACAAACAAGCTATGTAATTAGTCTTTACTTGTGAACTGAATCAGAAAGAAAAAATGTACAACCTTCTTTCCCATATCTCAAATATCTGTCTGCATCAAGTCAGGCCAGAACTCAATTTCCTCGAGACTCTTCACAGCTTTGAAGTAGAAGATACTGGATACGGCTTCTATTTTCAGAGTCCTGACTTTATGGTTAGGTAGTCATTTCATTCCATGTCTTTCAGAAATAGCCTGCTCAGAACCCTGTTTATAAATTTAATTTTGTATGCTCTGCAAATAAAGGAAAATATTTTTAACCAGTAAGACAAGGTAACTTTTTAAGTAGAAGTTTTTACACATTTGATCTTCTAGTATATTCCCTGTTTATTACGAAAATTGAATAAATTATAGGTTCTGAACATCTCCTTCCCCTTCATTAACGAAAGGCTGATTCCTCACTTATGTCATTGACCGAAAAACATTCTTAGTCGCAAAAGCTATGGTTACTGGTGTTTTCAAGTAAGTCCAGCTCTTGGCCTTGTGTCACATTCTTCAGATGACCCTTTCCGTGGGCCTCTGTGCCCCTTCACGTGGTGCACAGGACTGTGGGAGTAGAGACCCCTCAGGTGACTTCAGGAGCGGGTACCACGTCTCCGAGCAAAGTGAAGAGCTACTGTCCCAGGAACATCACAGCCACATTGCCAAAGAGCTACAGTCTAATTAGCTTTAATGTAGACACCATCCTACTTCTAGTTCTGGTGTTTGCTGTGTCAGCAGTAATTTGAGGGTCTGTGTGCTGTGTAGATTTGCTAGCACCAACTATAACTGAAGTCAGTGAGATTCTTACTAAACACTGAGATAAAAACTGACAAATAATGAAAGGTCATATTTGACAGTGGGTTTTTACTTCATATGACATTTCTAAACAAGACAGAAAGACAGATCCATATTCAAAATAACTAATATTCATCAACAATTAAATTTTTGAGACTAGTTTATTTTTTAACAAGGTAGCTCTGAAGATATTTTGACTTCCTTCCTTCCTCCCGCCCTCCCTCCCTTCCTTCCTCCTTTTCCTCCTTTTCCTTCCCTTCCTTCCCCAGCAGTTGAAAGCAAACATTTGAAACATTTCCGATTAAATTTCTCTGCAAAATCCTTCACTTCTCAGAGAAGATCTGAACAGTTCAGCTCTCAGGCTTAGTTTATATCCTTTATCCAACAATTTAAAGCAACTACTCACGGTCCCTTAAAGCATACGAAATGTCTTCCATAAGTTCCAACCTTCAGATCCTGAAATACTCATTCTCTACTTCTACAATCAATTCTTACCTCGTATCTCTCTTAGCATAGCTTTCTCTGACTCTCCTTGGCATAGTCTTAGAAAATCTTCCTATCCTATTCGTAAACTTTCACAGACCTCTTCATACAACCTTCCTGGTTATACTGCTTGAGCTTTTCCTGAAGTCCATGCAAAGAGACACAAAACTCATTTCTGCTTCTACTCTTCCCGTTGAGGAACTCATATCTGAGATGGAGAAGGCACAGACACCAGTCTCTGCTTTTTTGGGTCACTCGTCACATGGCCTTTCCCAAAGGAATAATGACTCTTAGAATGCAGCTTTGGTTTACCGCACAGAAGACTATCATTTCTCTGCTGGACTATGAATCATGAACTAGTGGTTTATTTTCAGTCTAAATTATCAGCTAATTATTATGTCTCAGGCAAGCAATAATCCCTTTCATAAAGGAAAGCCTTCAAAGGGAATATTTTCAATTGACAGCACAAAGATCTTATACGTACAAAGCAAAGAAACGTTAATCTCAGCTTGGTGCAAGATTTCTCCCTTGTCTAAGCAGCGCAGAGCCTCAAGCAGTTGAAAAGGCCCCGGATACAGAGATTTTCATTTACCCCTCTGCTATAATCCATTTAAAATGTACAGTTGTGAACATGGCTGATTGATATTTTAAGGGCAGCAGTCTGAAAGTGAAATTGTGAGAGGCAAGATAAAACAGAAAGACAGAGAAACAGCAGTGCTGGTAAAACTGAGCCAAACTCATGACGAAAAACACAACTTGCCCAGGAGAACAGTAAAATAGATTATTTTGGGTTAGCCGATAGCACTGGCCAGGAGATATTCTGCAGAATTAATTCTACACATGAAGTTACCCTAGTATTTTTCACCAAGCAGGAAGAATATAGATATTCTGTCAGATATTCATTTCTGGTTTCGTTCTGAAGTACTGCACCAACTGGCCCCGAAAAAATGCCAATATGGACTGTGGGGTTGGTGTGGAGGAAGAAAGATAGTAGTCTCCTTCCTCCCTGTGAGCCACCAGTCTCTGAGCAGAAGGCACCACTGCCTTTCTCCCAGACTGCAGGAGACTGGAGCGATGCCGGAAAGTTTGCCTGCTGGGTTTTAAAGCTTCCTGTTTGCCCGCCGCACTAAGCAGAGATGCTAGAACGACGCTAAGTAGAGCAGCTGACCACTAAGGCTATGTGTGCAAGGCAGGGCAGCTGTGCCTACAGCACACCGCCAGCCTCGGGCTGGACACCGGGGGAGGGCTGTCCAGAGCATGCTGATGATCCACCTCGGCTTCCTGCCCACAGAAATCACTGGACAAGCATTTTATGTAGGTCCTGTCACAGTCTCCCTTGCCTGTCTGCTCCCAGTACTGAGTCAGGATGGAACTACACCCTGCTCTGGGAAAGAGTAAGTACCAGCATAGCTGTACCAAAGATCACAGTGCTTGGAAAAGCCCGTCTCAGCAGAGCATGGCATAGCACTCTTCATAACGTCAAGGGGTCCTCAGGAACCCACATCAGTTCCTCTCACCCCTTCAAAATTTTCTTTTAAACTCAAACCTTTTGGCCTTCATTATCACGCTTTGCCAAGCAAGGATCAAGGGAAATGATGCAGCTGCCTTTTTAGTCTGTTATGAAAGAAAAATTCCAGGATTGTAATTTTATTTTAGTGGTAGGTCATAGCTTCTTGATCCAGCCCTGCCTGTTTCTGTGTCTTTGAGCTTTATTTCGGTGCCTAAAATGTTGAGCTGTTCATCTGTCTGGCTGATAGTTCAAAACACCATGTAAGCATCACATTTTAGTATGATGGTTTTTTGGATTATTAGTTCAGCTGATGCAGCTGAGTTTCCCCAAGGGGGAAGTAGTGGTGGGAGGTGAGGCAGAGGAGAGAAGAAAAAAAAAATCATTTAAATCTCTAATGCATGTGAAAGATAGCAAGCAATGGTATCACCTGATGCTAGACCTTGCTGGGATAAGGCACTTCAAGGGATTGTTGAGAGGTGAGAAAAACTTTTACAAAGTCAACATACAAACTATTGGGGAAAAAAAACCTACTAAAAAGAATGTGAAAATATTACAAGATTTTACACATTTTTAACTAAGGATTAGAAATTGCATTGTAGCAGGTGTCTCTAATCTCTCAGGTGTTATGTTTTAGCCATATAGTCTATTCTAGAAGAGTGGCAATTTTCATTCACTTGCATCTCTTTTAAAGTCATTAATTGTCGTATGGCTTCTAGTTGTTTAACTCTCTACCCGGCATTGAAACTTGTTTAGAAAAAGGGAGCTGTTTCAGTGAACAAAGACAATCCGTACTAGTTCCATACAGCGGTATAAAATATCATTCTCTAAAACAGTCTTGTAACAGAATAAACATGCCTCCAGGGCAGAGTTCACGGGCAAATATGCATTCAGCATTAGCAAACCTGTCCTAAAACCTAAAGGAGATAGCTAAGGATAGTTCTGTTGTGTATTCCCTCCACTGCAGTTAAATCAACAATTCCAGTCTCTCAATGGAAATTGCAGTGATGCCCTTGATCAAGTTCTGAGAATAATGTCCAGCAAAGTGGCTCCTGTTCTCCTTCCTAAGGCAGCAATAGGATTGTACTGGCTCCGTGTTAACACAGATATTAAAAGGTTTGCTCCTGGAGAGTAAAACAAGATTTTCCCATTTAGTTAAATCATCTTATTGGGATTTTAAAGCACTCTGTGTTATCAGAAGGCAGCAACAAATCTCTAACCTGACAAATGGTACATGCATGAAAATATTTTAGTAAATAATATTTCAAAGCCCTTCTGCACATTGTTGTAGAGTTCCAAATGCATGGAATCAAACCCAGTTCCCAGTAGAGATGATTACTGTTAAATCAGGAGCATACGCACCCATTGCAACAGACTACACAGATTAAGTAGCAGCTACTGATGGGAACAGTGCTGAACGTTCGTTGACAATGAACAACGACGGTGTGATCTCGCTATTTTACTATGTGCTGAGAAGGCTGTCATTCCAAAACCAGTATTTATTTGGTGCAAACACTGGTGATACTTCTCAGCCATGCCAGAACGTACAGCTCTTAGGTATAAAATGATTTTGTTCATGAAGTTGCAGCCGTAGATCAGCTTAATTCTGTTGATATTAGGGGTGCAACACTGCCTTTCACTGAAACTCTAGTCCTGTCACCTTTTAAATAAAATTAGACCAGCAGTCTCACTACACAGACTAAACTTTGCTGTTAACTTTATTTATTCTCTGATAGATATTTTTTTCCCCACTCATTCAGACCTTAGGCAGTGCTGAGCCACACTTGTGACTATGACTTAAGTTACTGCAACTATGAAGGTCTCAGAATCTTCCAATACTGCCTGTAGGACAAAATACAAATAAACCCAGCATTAAGATAGTGTGCTTTGTTATCAGCAACAGACCAAAAACAGGCAACAGATAAGCAGGATAAAATTGCTTTTGTGTATTACCATTACTAACCAAAAGATATCACTGTACTTAGTTTCACACCACTTTCCAGAGAGTTTTCATATTCAGAGGATATTGGCCAGGTAGCTCTGCTCCTCGATACTTCTTGAGGTGAACGCTGCTCACTAAGTTCTTCTGAGGATCTATCTTAATTAATGACTGTTTTATTTATATTAGTAGGGAAGTTCCAGGCACACAACTGTCAACTGTCTCCTTAATCAGTATAGTTCCCACTAAAGAGATGCACACATTTTCCTTCTCAGAATTGAATGTCAACAACGACGTCATTTGTTCTAGTTCTCTGGCAGGTCCTTCTTTAAAAGAAAGCTGAGTACTTTGCATTCATTAATTCAGTGTTAATTTTAACAGCTCCACGAATACCATTATTGACATCTTATGGATAGAAACTGATGCACAGGGAAAATACTCATCTCAAATAAAAAAGAAAATATTGAGTCATGGGGATTCAGTGGTAACATAGGAAAAGGAGAACCTTAAAATTCCAAGTCTTAAAGCTCATATCTAATTCTTGATTCATGCTCTGAGCATAGTTCCCAGCATTAATCTTAAGTGAGGGGTTCTCATAATGGTCTCTATGGTAAATAACATCTAGGAGCAGAGAAATAAAGTCAGTATTGAGGTATCAGTGTCCCTATTTTTTTATCCATTTCTGATAGTAAGCTCAGTAATGTATCTGAACTTTTGCCAGGTTATCCATCTTAACATGCCATAGGAAAATGCATTAAAAAACCCAACGACTGTTGAAGACACTGCTGCTGAGAGCTCACTGACCTCAGCAGCAGGGCCATGTAAGAACATCCCAAACAAAAATTGTTCTCAAGGACATTTTGTCCTTTGTGTCCTTGACATCCTTAAGAGAGTGCTAGGAAAGATCTGCTGCTTATTTCCCATTTCTTGTTAGACGACTTCACACCAGACAGAAGTCTCTGAGGGGTTCTTCAGACAGCAGCAAGCTAATATACTGCATCGTCAGTCTGCTGGTGGTGTGCCGGGAGGAAAGGTCTCGTTTCTTATGTCAACATCACTTTCACAACGATCACCTCTCACCTTCCACAGTTCTTGTCTGCAAATGTGTGAATTAATCCAGGAATGAAAAGTGCAGAAAAAAAATGAAGGCGCAGAAGCAGCTAAAATGTTGGATGGTACAGCGGAAGTTCAGGAAGACAGTGATTTCTAATGCAAGGAAAAGAACCAGGTGTCAGATTTGCTGAGGAAAGTTATGAGAAGATGGTAGCCACTAGCTCTGAACAAGGAGAAGGGGTAGGGAAACCTGAAGTAGTTTTTCTCACAGGAGGGAATAGATGAGAAAACAGAAGGGTGGCAGCTACCGTGACACAATCCATCAGGGTCTGGTAACAGATTCTGAAAATTCTCAGTTACCTATATGTACCTAACATTAACTAGTTGGGTCTGAAAGCTGTTACCACATGCTGGCTGCTCACTGGCCTGTGTGGCATGACTTCAGTGCTCACAGCCCCCTTCCCAAAAGAGGTGAGAGCATCACGGAAGTCACCCGTACCAAGGGCAGCCCATTGGGTTGGCAGTCTTGGGGCATGAGGGCTGGCTTACTCACTCGAAACAAGCCTCAGGGCAGGGCCTTAGGGCATGAGAGGGAATGCAGAGAGCACTTTACCTAGTACTTTGGGAAGCAGCAGTAGCTTCTTTTTGAATGGGATTGTTAAATACCCACAGGATTCATTTGGACCCTTCAACCTCCTAATCCACATTTTGAAAGAGCTTTTCAATTTCTACTGCAGATATTATTAGCAAATAATAATAATGGATATTACTGAGAAATATTTATTTATAATTAATTTTGTTTCCTAACAATAACAAAATTAACAAATATTACATAACAAAAACAAATATTATAAAATCTAATATTAGATATTACTAAGATAAAGTAGTTGAGAACTCTTAAAAATTTACTTCTTTATTCTGCACTGACATTTAATAACTTCAGTCAGCAAGGCTTGGGTCCACCCCAAGTCTTAGCAGTCTTAGTTTTGTAGAAAACAACATACTTAGGCCTGTCAATGATAAATTAATTCATTTTAGCTCCTTACAAGCCAGGCATGTATTGCTGAAATTCACCCTATTGACAGTAATAATGAAAAATATTTACCTTCAAAATATAGACGACAGATTTTACTTTGAAGTCTGTACATAAAGGCTTTGCCTAATTCTCTCATTCATCAGCTACTTCAATGCTGTGGAAGCTAGAGGTCTGATTCTTTGGAGCTAAAAGCCATTTAAAACATTATGCTCTCAGAGGTTTGGTGTTCTGAAACACCGCAGTTCATTGTACCATTCGTACAACGGAGGACATCAACAAGCTAGAAGAAAAAGATAAATAGATTCTATTATACCATAAGTAACCTTAATAATTTAAGTAACAGCTGGCAAGACATAATACCAGAGGTAGTTACCAGGGAAAAAAGAACACACAATGCTGAAGGGAATGTAGATATTGCTGGGATGCCTCACTTTAATCTGAAAAGGATTAAAGAGGCTGCAGAAATCTGTCATTTTCCAGAACTCTGAGATGCTTAAAGCATCTTTGACTCCTTTCCCAGAGTTTTCATGTTAACTGCATCCCTCTTTCGTCACCTTTCCACGCTCTATTTAGAATGAATTAAAAAGATTTCCTGGTACTGACCACACAAGGCAGATCCTCCAGTGGATCCGGAGGGATCCAGAGAACAAAGGCTGGGGAACAAAACATATTTCAGGAGAATAATGAGGAGTGAATTTCCCCTGATACTTGCTTTCAGTGCGAGCCCTGCTCCCTGCCCTCTGGCACATCGAATGGAAAGTTACAACATTTTCTAAAATGATAAACAAGACAAAGAAGAGGGAGCCACAAATCACGACCATGAGGGATCCTGGAAGGTGAAAGAGAGTGGGATTCACCAAGCACCAGTGCCGGCAGAAATGAAGGAGTTGTGGGGGAGAGCAGGACCACTTCTCTTGGCAGGAACAACCAAGAGATCTTTCACTAGCTCACTGCTATAAAACTGCTTCCAACAAAAATGGCTCATGAAGTGGAATGTCAGCCCCAGAGCTTTACTTCTTTGAGATGACTGGCGTTCTATTTACACTGTTATTTCAGGAAGGAAACAGAGGGAAAGAGGAGAGGAAAGGAGGGAGTCAGGAAAAAATTTAAAGCAAGTAAAGGCATTGTTCTCAGTCAGAGCAGCTTACGTGACCATTTTCACCAGAATGAGTATTATCATCATGGTCCTAAAGAGAAAAGAATGTATGGCATGTAGAAAATAAATAACATCAGGAAGTCAAGTAGCCAGGCACTATTTATTTTTTCACAGTGTAACGAACTTCACAGCAGATACAGTAAAAACAATGCATTACAACTGCTTTACAAAGTTCAGTGTGGAAACTCTCTTGATTCTTATCAGTTTAAGAGACATCAGAGCACAAACATCTAATCTGTTCATTTTGCACAAAACACATGGTGTTCAATGGTGTTTTTTTAATTTATTTTTATTTTTTAAGAGTATGGCTTCCAGAGTTTTACATTTAGAAGATTACAGCCTACACCTCAGAAACATCTGTATGAACCATGCACCAGAGTGCAAGCACATTTCAATTCAATGCACGAGGACTAGTGCAACATTTATATGAAAATTCAATAGACATTAACATTCACAGTACAGTCATGAGATAAAAAACCTATCCTTCAGACTACTATCAGTCTTCTCCTGGCAACAGTTTCCCGAGATTTTATTTTTTGTAGAAGTCCTTATAACCCAGATCCCTCCCATAATCTAACTTCAGAAATCGTGTTTTCAAAGACTCGAGCAGTCAAGCCCCTTCTGATAGAGGGCCACAAGCACCTCCTTTCTGAGCTCGTTAGCATTATTTCTGTCATCAGTCTCAAAGTCTCACCAGTCCTCAAATAAAATCAGCTTTTAGCAGCTGATGTACTATTGTGCATGAGGTATACCGCTGTCAGAAAAAAACCGTAGGGTGAAATGCCTCTATTTGTTTTCATCTCTCCCCAGACCTTAAGAAAAAAAAAGATTCAAAAAATCCCACAGGCAAGAGAGAACAAAAGGCTAGAAAATCTTAAATCCTTAAACCTTAAATCGTATTTGAACTTTCTTGCAATATTCTATAGCAATTTAAAATTTACCTTTATTTAAAGCACTATCAGTGATGCCTAGTTACTCAGTTTTGGAGGACTTCAAACTGAAAGCTTAAGGGATGATTTTTAGAAAGGTCTAAACATTCCCAATCTGAAAAGCAGGTCTTTTTCCTATGTCTTAGACATCAGAAAATGAGGCATTCAAAAACTATGGGTATACTAAAAAGTGTAAAACTCCAAGTGGATCTTTTACCATGGTAGCAAGAGAGTTCTCAAAATAAAGAGCAGAATCCATCTACTCTGCAAATGCAATCACAGCAACTTCCTCAGTACTAAGAAATTTCCACCTACCTATATATATAAGTCAACTCTTCACCAAAGAGGGAATTTTCATGTTTACCTTCAGTGATATCAATGCTTGTCTTCAACCAGAACATGTGTTCTCCATTTCTTCTTTAGTAAAAAGGACTTAAATTACAAAAAGAATCCGCAAGACACATCAAATGGAGCCATAATTATTTTAAGATTGTGAACCACTTCTACATTATAACTGCTAATCTAAATGGGCTTTTTTTGGTCACATTTAGAACATTTTTTTTTCTTTTTTGGGTGGCGAGAAGCTTGTGAAAATGACAATCAGAATTTGATGTATATGTAAAAATTTTCATACCTTGCTTTCTAGTCTACATATGGGTATACACACATATGTCTTTATCATTGCCAATATAACTTCCACCACACTCTCAAAGTCTCAGCTGCACGGGATTTAGCCAAGAGCATCATCAGTTTATCATCTCTAAAGTCTTCTGGTTTAGTCATGCTCATTAATAACGTTGTCAAATGCTAAAATGATTATATCAATGTTTCACTCTAATCCAGCAGACAGAATTTATCAAAATGGAGAAGCAAATAACAATCAATTTAATATCTGCAAATGCTTCAGTTTTGGCATTGCACAAGACAAGATTAAGGTATTTTAAGAGAGGCTGAAGAAGTCATGGCTTAATCACATTAAAAGCCTGTGAAGATACCTTGATGTTTCTAGGTAATTGAATATAATAATGGATGAGTGCATACCAAGGCTATTGGAAAAGTACCAAATAACTGAGTAGAACTGTAAATATCGGCACACTTATAATAATAATATTAGGCTAACCGAGGAGGCTTCTGGGAAGAATACTGAAATGGAAGAATAAATTTGAATCAATATTATGTATTTTACATATAATCCTTAGAAGCAACACTGAGAGATACATAATTTACCTTAATGTTCCGTATTTTTTCAGTAAGTTATCCACAAGAGCTTTAATAAATAATTTTAAAAGGAACACTGATGCACAATATTGTAACTTTGTCCACTGGTGCCAAGACACTATCAAATTAAATGCCTGGTCTGAATGTTCACTTAGGTAGTTTAAAATATTAGCATTTTTTAAAAACAGAATGGAAAAAAAAAAGGATGCACTAGTAAGGGGCAAACTGTGAATCGCTGAAACACTACATGAACTATAGATGCTGAGACAGAGAGCTGTACTGAGTGTAATTGAGTAATAGAACATCAAGATAATAAATACTGGGACATGTAATAAATGAACAAGTATTATTTTTGAAGGATATTTCTGTAAACCAAAAGTTCATGAAGGCGTTTAAGAAATGATTCAGTGATAAGGTAAAATAATTTACAAATTTATATGCTATAGCAATTTAAACTGTAAGTAAAGGTCTCATAACGCAACCCTTCATGCTCACACAAAAAGTCTAAGCATTCACAGTGGCTAACAGTGGGAAATACAAAAGGTGCTGTGAAGATGCATAAACCACTAAGATGTTTTTCAATGACTAAAGCGTGAACGCAGATTTTATATTTACACTGGGCCTAGCAATCTGCAAACGTCCGCATTTACCTACCTCGGAAAATCTGAGCCATAGTGCAAGCGCCTTCATTGTTCCTGCTCAGTGGCAGAGGCACAAACATGACTTCACCCGTTTAAAATGACTGTGACCTCTTTTCTGCAGATTTCACAAGCCAAAAAACTCCTATTTACTGTCTTCCTAAGCAGGAAAAACAATTCAAGGGGAAACAGAATTCTTCAGTGAAATAATGACTCATCCTCACTTCACTCCAACCACCCTCAGTTGCTGGTTTTGGTTTTTGTCTTTAAATATCGAATTGGCAAAAGTAATACATCCTCTGTGGGGGCAGTACTGGTCACTGCTGCTAACAGTCTTCAACATTTTCAAGTCTAAATGACAAAGCAATCTTAGTGCAAGGGAATTAATGCAATCTTAAACTACAAGGGGAAACCTTTTCTCTTGAATTCAGCAAGACTCAAACCATGATGATAAAGATCATTCTGTGAAGCTAGAAACAGACAAAAGAATTGCTTCCCACCTGAAAAATGTCTGAGTCTCAGGTAGGCATGCAGAGATGTATGGAAAAGCAGCTACTACAAAGAATTTCAAAAGGAAACTTTATTACTGCAAGCAGACTCACGTCTCCCTTGATCCTGTCAGCTACTGGGACTCAGGCCCTCCTGTCAGTAGCAAAACTGTGCTCATTTACACACGGCGAACACCTACTGTTCTGAAACTCTTTTCCTGACTAAGAAAAGGAAACTGAGAGGAAGAACAAGGTAGAACAGTTTACAGGTCTTCTGTCTTACATCCCCTGTGGCTCTCCTCACACAGCTCAAGTAATGTTGATCTACCATAAGCAAAATTTGCAGGCAAAGGAAGATTTGTCACTGTGAAGGGGAACGAGATTGCCCAGGAATTTTACAGACACTTATTTTCCCTTAAAGTGCCATAAGGCTTTTAAGTTTTTTTCTAGAAACAATATATTGCAAGTAGGCAACAAGACTCACCTACAGAAAAAAGGGCTAAATCCTTTAGCCTGTTACAGTTTTAGCTAATCTATCTCCATGGGCTGTCTGAGGTTTCCTCTAAAGCATTTGTAATGCTCTGGCTTTCTCAGTGAGATTTACTAGTAAATAACCTCAAAAGCTTAGTATTCACTGCCTTTTCACTAGCATCATAACAGATCCAAAAGACAACTCAGAACCCCCAACACTGAGCCCTGTGACAAGATTTAGACACCTTGCCCAGGAGTGTAATCTAAACTCTCCCCTTATACCAGATGAAGAATACCTCAGTGCCTTGTAACAGGACAGTCAACTCAACGAACTGCTCCCGTGTAAAGATAAACACCAAGTACATCGTTCTGGAAGTCACAGTACACATCCATCTTCTGAAGGAAAGCATGTACCCTGTTTCAAATTATAGTCTAGCAGGCAGAAATCACCTTTCCTTTTAACCAGAAACTGTTACTAACCTCCCTGGAGTACACCAGCTATCCTACTTCATGCCTGACGTGATCACAATCCACCTCTCCCACTCTCTGAAGGAGAGAGGGACCCAACAATTGAATGCAGTCTGGGTCAGGTTTCCATTCCCTAATGTTTTAGCTCTAAAGCTCAACAGTGGTGTAGACACCTGGATACTGGCTCCTTCCCAGGGTACTAACAAACACTCAGAAATTTAAAAAACAGTCTGATCATTAATAATAAAAGGAGAAAAAGATAACTTTTTTCTGATTTAACCTGATTTCTGATTTTCTGTCTGACATTTCACCAGAACGATCACTCAAGATAACTGTCTGTTGCTCATTCGGTCTGTAATTGATGTAGAGGAAATGCACAGTTTTTGGGTTTTTTATTAAAAAAACAAGATCTAATTATGTTGCAGGGAAATCAAAAGCATTATCACAGGTAACAGTGAGAAACCAGTGAGAAAACTAAATATAAGTCACTTAGATCCATGACACCGGATTCTGGAATCATTTCCCCCTGCAGCCTTTTCTCCCCCATCTTTCCCTTTCCTCCACACCAGCTTTCAGTGCAGATTCTCAGCAGAATGAAATATGCCCATTATAAAAAGTCATCCCTTTGCCCCCAGCAGCAAGCTCAGATCACCTGTCTTGGACCAGAACAAATGATCATGGTTTTGCACGTTCGGTCAGATGATCCTACCCATCTGGTTCAAACCAGTAAAGTTTGCTTTTGCTGGCACAAGTGAAGCAGAAGCAAGAGATGACTGAGAAAAGAAGGAGAAATCTATTCCTTTCATTGACTTAAACCATTTGGGTAGCAAGCCCACGGCATGAACCAATGCAGAGACCTTTTCTAAAGCTCAGAGAATTTTCTACCTCTCACCAAGAGTCAGTCTTCCCCATGGCACATTCATTGGGGCATGTAGACATTCACTGAGCTTTTACAGAAATGGAAGCATGGCAAATTTTTCTAATTCCTGGCCTTGTATTCTTTAGCTGAGGTTAGTTTCCATTTTCTGTATCTATTATAATGACTACAAAATACATTAGTATTTTACAAACATAAAAGATCACATTTTACGTATAACTGAGAGAAACTGCAATGAACTAAAAAAAAATATATTAACAACTGTTTTAAAAAATAAATTAGATATATTTGCACTAATTCTCAGGTATTTGGAAAGAGTAAACTGAAACGATGACTGATGCAATTAAACAAAACATTACTTTAGGCAGATAGAAATTTAAATCCAGACTTCTCCTGGTGGGCTTTCAACTGAAAGGCCAAAGGTGTTCACAAATTACAAAGCACAGTTCATACGTGAATTCTAAACAAATCTTTTACTACCATAGCAAGTAAGAAACAGAAAATTATAAAAACGATGTTAGGGGTGATTATCCTTCAAAGTCTTACGCAATCCTACGCCTCTGAATGTCAGAAAACAGGATAAGGTTAAAGCCTTTGAAGCACACCAACACATGAACACAAAAGCTCATGCTTCGGTTGCACTGCCACTACATAAAACAGATTCGTTCAGACACGGAAGACATGCACTGAAGATCAGTGAGGAACAATCATAGACAAAACCTCACAAAAAAAACCCCAACACGTTGAGCTGTGCTCACTACTAAAACAGACAAGTGGTGAACAATAATACAGAAATATCAAGGAAAGGATCTTTTTCTGAAAAATACATTTCAGGAGATGCCTAAGATAGGTGCAGTATAATCAGTTTCCCCAGACTTTCACCTCCCTGCCTTTATGGCAATTTCTCTTGTCATGTCCTTCTCTTTCAGTGAGAAAACTTTTTACTTAAGAAGCTCTGGCTCACATCCTTAGTGTTCCATCATTTGAGCTACTGAACACTTATTACTGAAATTAGTGCAAACTAAGCATGTGTTAATGGCATCAATTCAAGATAGCATCACTCTTTATGACAGTACATAAGCACACGCTTCTCTGAATTCTGGTCTAATTACAGTACTAATTAAGAAAACGTTTAAGCACGTGCTTAAGCAGTAATGGTCAGAATAGTATGACTCCAAATACTGTGATCCCAGCTATCAGTAAACAAGCTTTTATTCAGGTAGGTTTGAAAAATGATTGCAGCATCTAAGTCCAAGTAATTATAGTCTCTGTTTCTTGCCTTTTTTTTTTTATGTGTATCAGATTTCTTGTGTTTACATGCAGATTAGAAAGAAAACACATAGGACTAAAATAACACATTTATTACATGCCATGTTACAGTTCACTGCATTCTCATTTCTATTTGCACTCACAGTACTACGGGAAACTAAAATTATTTCATCAGAAACAAATGAAGTACACAGAAAAGTTTGTCAACAGACAGAAGCAAGTGTATCCATAAGCCAAACAGCCATAACACTCAATAGCTTTAATACTCCATTACATTGTTTCATAGAAATTAGAGATGAAAGACTTCTTATCCATCCCTTGCCAATTCAGGATGTTTTCTGTTCTCCAATTCAGTCACTGGAGGCTGACTGGCAACTGACAACCACATGAATAGAAAAAGCTAACTAGATGTGCCAGAGGAGAGCAGGCTGTGAAATTTGTATTTCCCCTTGTGAAGTGCCAAGTTCTTTCAAGTTCCTTTTGTTTAAAGGTGAATTAATGAAACTCAGGAGCTCACAAAATCTGGGTCTTGTATTGTACAGCAAGCAGACTGCTTTTCAAGTACACATCCAACATACTGCTGCTGAAGCAACCTTCATGCCTCCTACAGAGGAACGTGTTTAGTGTGCTGTCAAAAAGCATCAAACCACACTATGGAATTAAAGCTGACACATTTCCATTGTACTGAACATTTTCTGAAAATGAGACTCTCAAGAAACAATACATTACAGTAGATCAGTGTTGTTAATGATGCTGCACTTCCACGATCAGTCTAACAGTCAGAAGTTGTTGGTGCTCAGAAAGGTCATGCAACAAATAATGTCAGCCAACCTCGACAGCAGGCTTTCAGATTCTCTCAACCGCCTTCATATTTCATCAGCCAAATTTAAAATAAAGTTTTCATTAAAATGGGATCTTCTCTGTCACCCTTTCTTGCAGAATCACTGCACATAGTCTTGCATTCTCTATTAAATGTTGGGGCTGAACACCGCAGTAACATTTCATCTGAAATGCGTATTGCATATCATATCTTATTATGTGTGGTACCAAGTAGAATATAAAAATACATTAATCTTTTCTGAGAAATTCAGAGGAGGAAGCACATTCAACAGAAATATTAGGGGTCCTTCATGTATCATTTTCTATTATTAGCCATTAATCATGTCTTTATCTCCAGTAGGGAACATCCTTACCTACAGCCAAATGCTAATCCCATTAATCCTCTTTAAAGATCTGTAAGGTCTTCTGTGTAATTCTGACTTTTACTTAATGCATATCTTAATTTTACAGCGATTTTTGCAAGCTCACTTGAGACGAGTTTCTTTTTGAGAAAGGAGGAAAAACTGCACTTTTCCATAATGAAGACAATGGATTTAAAAATTGAAATGAGATACTAAATGCTGCCAGACAGCAATAATCAACACAGAGAAGTCAGTCCAGAACGGCTACTAGTGAAGAATCCTACCAAAGCGAACAGAAGCTCTGGCCACAGAAAGGCTGGAGAGCTGGTCCTATGACTTCTGGGGAGATGCATCCTACCTTGGAGAATGATCTGTGACGCATGAGGATCATTTTTACTTCTCCCTCCTCCCCCTCCACTAACAGGGCTGTTCTATTAGAAATAAACAAATATCAGGGAGCTAATTACACAGCAAACCATAACACAGGTTTAGTAAATTCATACCATTCGGCTTTGGCTCAGTGAGTAGCATATGCAGTAACAAGCAGAATCGACAAAATCATACCGTATGTGAAGTGGAGCTGGTCACACACCACAGTCTTAGGGCTTGAGATTTAACACAGTGGCTTTCAATATAATTACTATAGCACTCTTACCAGTTTTCTGATGATACAAATTCTACCGAATGTAGTTATGACTTTTTCTCCAGCCCTGAGTATGAGTCAGACACAGGAGAGGGGAATGGGGAGGGTGTGAAAGGCATTATGCTTAATGGCGAGAATCTCAGTCAGTCAACATCAGTCTGGTCTCCACGTAGTGAGCAAGCAGTGGCAGCGGGGTAGGAATTTTTGAAAGCTGTAGCCCTCTTGGAGAACTTCGGAGAATTCACAACAGTGAAGTAACGGCAGGTGGTGCACAGACATGAAAGTAATGTAAGGTTGAAAGCCAAAAGCCTGTATCAATGGTCAGGATAAGACAAGCTCAGAATTATCTTTGGGGTTTTTGCAATATATCCATTTCTTGCTGCTCTAATCTCTGCATTCTGTGTAAATCTGAATGTGATTAATTATGACTTACTCTTTTTAACACGCTGCAGAGAACAAATGGCCGGTTGAAAAACAGAAAAGTTCATTTCAACTTTTTTTAAATAAGGGATTAATAAAATTATCACCTTATGGACGAAATGAGATGAGAATAACTAATCCCATTGTATTAAGGCTTTCTTTGTAAAGGTGTAAGAGATGCTACAAAATTCATCTGCGTTATCATTTAGGATTAAAATTGCAAGCTCATGTAGAACTGTCCAGTTAAATAACATAGCCTCTTGACTCTGCATTTTGTTAGATCTGGACAAAAATATGCATGTGTTCAGGCAAGTTAAATCTTAGGGATATTTATTTTAAAATTTTCTGTTCAAAATACCAATATCAGTTCTATAGTTGATCACAAGAGGGAGACTACATCACCATATTTCTTCTCATTGTTTCAAATTTTCAAAGCATCCAAGCAATTTGAGTCATTTTGGACCAGCTCTAATCTTTGACTGCTCACTGGAAAGTGTTAATGACTCTTCAATTAGCATTTTTTTTTCTGAGTTTGTCAAACCTCTGATATTTATAGGTAAAGATAGCCAATCCAGTAAACAAGATTGAACAATGCAAAGGCAGTTGGAAAGAAGATGCGAGAATAGGAGTCAATTTTTGCAATACGGATGTGTATTCTTCCTTCTCTCCAAGATCCTGTGCGGCAGTCTTCAAAACAACAAAAGAAGCTAGCACAGTCTTTCCCTTCTAGGCACTCATATCCATAATCATCATCACGTTCAGGGAGGTGATTAATGTTATTAATTGGAATTAGTGTTGATCCAGGTCGAACAGCAATTGCAGGTAGTTTCTTAAGAAAAACAGAAAAGAAAAATACAGTTTTGCGAGTTTTTATCCTCATATTAAACAATTCCTTAGGCTTTCCATAGCAAAGGCCAATATAAGCACCTTCAGTACAACATACAGGAATTTTAATATTAAAGAAAACAGTTTGGGGAGCTTTGCGAATTATGAGCTGCTGTATGTAATTAGCTCATACAGGCAAAAGATCATGAATGATTTTCACCTGCCACAGTGGAAACTGGGTTGTGCTGGGATTTGGGAATAGTGGATAATT
Organism: Steatornis caripensis; assembly: GCA_013398225.1. Lineage (NCBI taxonomy): Eukaryota > Metazoa > Chordata > Aves > Caprimulgiformes > Steatornithidae > Steatornis > Steatornis caripensis. The sequence goes on from VZSC01004564.1 coordinate 46,397, forward strand.
AGTTACACAGACAGGGTTAGCTGATCCCATCTACACAACACAAATGAACATTTTGAAGTCAGTCACAGCTTGACAACTGGGTCACAAGCAAGTCCACAAGCAGGCTATAAGCATCACTACCAAGGGAACGATGGCTCTCCCATCATCTGGAGGCTTTAGAGCGAGACTGGACGTGTTTCTAGAAGCTACATTTTCATTAAAAAAAAAAATCTAATAGGATTAGTACAGCATCACTGGTGAAGGTTAAGAGACTGAAACACATAAGGCCAGGCAACATCATCTAACCCTTTGACGTTAAATCCCTAAGCAATATGCCCCACCTTTGGAAACCATGACATGAGACTCCTTAGGAGAACGCTATTCAAGCCAGTGAAACTGACTAATTCAGTTCTTAATTCTTACTTTCACTTTCCATGGGCATAATTCAACCCTCTTGCAATCTGGTAAAAACTCAGTGTAATAGACGTGAAGGTTGAGAAATAATTTTCATAGAACAAATCCGGGTGCCTTATTGCCTAGTACTGTTTGCTATTCCCTTTCTTGCAACTTCTGCCATTTCACCTTCCTTTTACTTGCACAACCACAGCCCATCTTTCCCTCTTCTATTATTTTGTTTCCACACAGTTATTCACTCTTCATCCTTGTTTTCCTGAATATTTCAAAGACATTCTCTTTCTCTGTCTGCCCTTTTTTTCTCTTTCTAAACCTCACAGCCTTTTTAAACTACTCCATAACCCTCTTTCTTTCACACCCCTGGCCCCTCATCTTTGGCATCTCTTCTAAAATCTGGAGATAGGGGTTAAATCAACACCACTCTTACATTGTCTTCTCTCTTTTCTACCATCTCCATATTTTGTCATGTAAGGAATAAATACCGCAGGAAAGGATGTAGTCAGAACAACTAACTGGGTATGGAAGTGTGGAGAAGAATTTCTCTTGAACAATTATACATGATAGGCAATAAAAACCATGAAAAAAATATGAAAAGCAGGAATCTACATAGTTCAGATTATTCTAATGTTTTAGAATCCTGTTGCCCCACTTCCGCGGAATTACTTTGGCCAGTACGTAGAGCTCTATATATTGTTAAGGAGGCACTCTATTGCTGCAGGGACATTTTACCCAGTGTCCCAAGGGAGGATGTTAAAGCAGCACAGTACCCACCCTGTTTTAGGATGGCTTTATTTAATAAGCGTCTTTACCAGCGGAAGTTTCACACAGGCTGCTGTTTCAACACTTTTTAGACATGATGACCTAGGGAGCTAATTATCATCCTAAAGGACCTCATTATTCTTTTCAGTTATAAAATACTGACAATACTAACAAACTGCAGTTACATGCTTCTACTCTAATTTGAGGCACTACAAATGGGACTAATTTTTATAAAACATTAAAAGTAAGTTCAAATTCTTTTTTGAATTTACAGAACCATTATTTTGTTGAAGATATATAGGGAAAGGTGCTTATTTCTGATTCAGATCTACTCTGGCTTTACAAGAATTTTCTGGCTGTTGATTCTGCCAATGTAAGATTTATGGCATGATTCATTTCTACTAGCAGGGTAAAACAGGAATCTCCAACTCAGAAACACCATGGGAGGAGGAAAACACGACAGTACTGGTTCTCACTACTCATGTCACCAGCACTGACTGAAGCTGGCTACTGAATTGCAGATTTGAAGCAGTGGCCTGGGGGAGGCAGAAAGACAGTGTCATCTTATAGATCTAACTACCTACATGGAATACATAAAATGTATGTAAGAAAGAGAGTGTGAGGTAAGAGTGGAAAAAGGACCAACACCTCACAAGAAATTGACCATATATCAATCAGCAGAGACTTAAAAAAAAAAAACACAACACGTAGCTACAGTAGTACATGCTGGTTGTTCATTCACATGCCTACTGATATTGTAGATAAAACTCCAAGTGCTGTGAGAAGCATTTATAATACACTTTGATATGACCAAAACCAAACTATTTTGCATTAACACTAATACATGTACAAAAGAAAGCCATTGTCTCTGGAGATCATAGCACAGGTGATGCATTCACTTTAGGTGAAATGATGATCAGAACAACAAGATCCACAACTAATTAAGTTTAATCTTTTCTGCCCAAACTCATTATCCTTACTAATGCGGATTTACATAAGCCAATTCATACTACCTTTCTTGAATGATGCCAGCGCATATTTTGTAAGATAAAACTGCTGTAATCATTTGTAAAATCTCACCATTTTTTCACAAGATCATTTATTGCAGCTTATTATCATCAGTTCTTGGAATAATAAGCTTTTATTGCATTTTGCAATAGAAATAGAAGACCTATGCAAGGCAAGTTTTCCAGGGAAAAACACCTGTAAATGAGAACTTTTCAGAACGCATTAAACTGACTATTTTAATTAAATTGCTTTCTTGAGTTACATATCTATAACTACAAGATAAAAAGACTGAATCAAAGCCCTTGACAAAGATAAAGGGATAAAAAAAAAGAATTTGTAATTGTACGACTTCCCGTTAATTAATCAGATGGCTTTTGTTCTATTTGGAACAAGGAATTTTATAGCTTTTTATAAAACATCACCAAAAAAATCTATTTATCAAATTATAATCCTTGCATCTAAGTATATTAAATTTAATCTTCCCCTTTCTTTAAAGAAATATGTTATCTAGTATTGTCTTATAGCCATAATGTGCTGAAACCTGTTTAAGGAATTCTGTGTGAAAAGATGGTTGTTTTCCAACTACTTAGAAATAAAAAGCATGCTTTAAGAACACAGTAAAACATAACTGAACCTTGTATTAAGTGTTATATTGCTAATTTTAATCTTAGTCCAAACTTCACCTATTTATTCAATAAGTGTCATAGTTTCTCTCTCACCATTATTCTACATTTTTAATTGTCTTGTGCACTGAAAATCTCAAAGCATTTGGCAGATTATTGCACAAATAGCTGCCATGTGAACAGATTCTGGAAAGTCTCGTTACTCCATTCAACAGAGTATGCTTGCAAACCACTTCAATGACTTTTGATCTGTCAGCAGTTGATCTTTAATATCTCCTTGGTTTGAATAAGCAGTATTTCCTCCTCTCTTCCTTTTCTCCTTGTTGTGCATGCTGAGAGCAGACCTATTGCAGCAACCCGCTCCCTAAGTGTTGTTGAGACCGCATTGCAACAATCACCTAAAATTGAATCTGCTATGCTAACACTGGGAAGTCCCTCAAATCCTGCATCCTCTGTTATCTTTTACCCTCATTGCTCAGCTGCGGCCATTGCCAAAGCCTGTTCTCCGTCCTTTCCATTGTGCAAACATTTGCTTCTACCACTGAGAGGAAGGAGGTTTGAGGTTTCCATTTTCCAGTTCTTCTGGCTGTGCTGCTTTCCCGGAGGATCACAGTGATGTCCAACCAAGGCAGCACAGGGTAGTATTAACCCTTCACTACTAGCCTTGTCCTAAATACACAACTGATCTGCTCAAACCAGCTCACCGTATGAAACGTATTTCCCAGTTATTAAGCCACAGCAGCCCCATAGTGCCCCCTTTAGACAGTCTCCGACAGCAGCAGTACTCAAAATGGATTCACCGGTGCTTTCCGACACTACTTGCACAATGGATATGGTTCATAACAGGACTTCTGCATTTCCATATCTGGGCTTCTGTAATTTCATTTCAATTTCTGTTTGATCTTACATAGGTGGTACATGATGAAATGATCTGGAAGGGAGCTTTATAGCATTGTCCTTCCTCTTATTCTCTCCAAAAGATGACTACAATCAAGCCTCAGATATTAAGACCAGTGTTTGAAAGACTAAGCTATTTAATGCCTTTACCTCAATGTTTTATTAGTATAAAGATTAGCTTTCACTATTTGTGCTGGCTTCCAACAATAGATTCTTTGGAATTTCCAGTATTCTTACTACACGAACAGAAAGCCTCTTAAAATTGAATAATACTTGCTCCTGGGACATGTGGGGATTCAAACCATACAAAAATCAACTTGTAAAAGCAGAAATTTCATTTTACTAGGAAAAAACACAGTAGTAAAAAAAAAGAGTTAAAGTAGAATTTCTGAAGCAGAAGGGAATGAGAATACTAATCAATAATAAGCACTTTTTCCGTTTCAAAGCTAGCGAGCTAAGACCCAACTTAGGTGGATACAGACCCAAACAAATCTTCATACCTTCAGTCCATTTACATTATGTCTACTGCTACAGTCTTATCTATGGTTCTCTGCCAGGTGCTGTTTTCAGAAGCACAGTGCCCAGACAGAGCTGTCCCCACGGGCACACACTCCACCAGCAGCTGTATAAGCACCAAAGGCTTGAGCATGGCATGGAAGCACAGAATATTATATCAAACCACTCTCTAACTTAGGCTCATGTGTTCTGATTCACATATGAGTGGAATGATCTAAAACTTTTATTTCTTAGTATCATTTACAGAAAATGAGTACAAGCCCCCCAACTGTAAAAAAATTATGAAATAAATATTAATGTTAACGATCTCTGAACATTAGCCCTTCTACTTAAGAACGAGTCTCTCAAAATTAATGCTACAATAAAGACCGTTCTGCATTTTTTTTCTTCTTGTTTGGCTAAACTTACTGATGGCTTAGATTTTGCCGCCTTCTCTTTTCCTTTGTCCCCTTTTCTGTTGCTGGTAAAGTAATGCAAGGTGCCATACTCCATCAAGGCAGCAAACACAAAAATGAAGCAAACTGAAACAAAAAGGTCCATTGCTGTCACGTAGGAAACCTTTGGGAGTGACTTCCTAGCAATTGTACTCAACGTTGTCATGGTCAGCACCGTTGTAATGCCTGTTTGAGAAAGAAAGAAAAAAAAGAGAGGAAGAGAGAAGTGTGTAAGTAATCCAATAATATTGTCACAAAAACATCCTCAAATCAGCCCTTAATTCACTCATGCGGCCTACAAGAACTGAGCCACAGTAAGGTTCACCGCTGATCACACCCACCCACATTGGTGCTATTACAAGAAGCCACCCCTACTGATCCAGCAGCCACGGTGGGATGATACAGAAGGCACCACATCTCACCTTTTGTTTAAATCTCTCCATTTTCAACACACACTGAATAAACAGTGACACTGAGAAAGTTTGTGTAATCTTTGTAAAGGTTGTGTAATGTCTGTAAATCTGTTACAGAATGCACGCATAAAACAAACACAATAGACAAACAGGTACAAATAACCACAGAAATTTTATAAACACCAAAAAAAATCCTTTGTCTCTTGAAAGATGAAAATGTACAACAGGACACAGTCAGACAAAAAGGTGTGTTATTAATCAATTATTTCAAACTTCCAGAAAACACAAGGGAAAGGAATAATATTTTCAGTTGTTTGCTTCTAACATGTAGCAGATCAAACTACATGACTTTCACGGCCTTTCTGGTCTCATTCTCTAAATTACTAGATATTTTTTCAATACTGTGTCTTAAGTAATAGAAAATGTTTCCCTTAATTCACTTACATACAAGTTAATTAAAAGAACAAGCTGGCATTAATAGCAAAGTGTTCAGAATCTCAACTATACCACTCTTCACTGGTTTAACATTTAGAAGGTGTTAACACTTTCTTCTTATATTTGATGCTTCAGACAGATGTAAAGCCTTTTTCATAGTAGTCCAAAATTAAGATACGACTTTTCCCTTGGAGAGTAATACTTGAACACAGAAATAATTTGTTATTTACATGCATGCACAGGCTTATTGCAAAAAATGTGTTACACCAGCGTAAGGTGGTCTATGGCTTTTAAATCAAAGCATGGGATTAGGGGTCACAATGGACTGATTCTACAGCAGGAAAGCAGTGGTGATTTTGCAACAGATTTCCCCATGAAATTGCACACCTAAAAATGCCAACAAATAACCACAGAGTTTTTCAAAAGTGCTTCGCTCTCACTAGATGCTTTTGAAAATCAATTAGGCATTTCTTTGTATAGTGAAATATCTAATTACCTTTAATCATCTCAAACCTTTTGACCTTTTGACCACAGTCAGCCAGGATCCTTCAACGTATATGGAAGACAAAGGCCCAAGCCTTTTCAGCGTACCTGACTCCAACAGAGCCTCCAGGCGGGAAGTCACACCCACCATTCCCCTTATTGACTTGTGTTCAGAGAGGACAAAAGGAGACGTGGACTTTCCCAGTCCTCTGCAGTATGTAAAAGGTATACAGTGGGTGGTCACAGGGAGCAAACCTTCCACAGCATCATGACTGCTTGCCATGATGGACCTTGATTAGTTTTGGCTTTCTTGTCTTAATTTCTCAGTCTTTTTCTATAAAATTGTGTCTATTTGACCAGTATTCTCTTTCTTCTTCACCAGAATAACTGCATGTGAGAAAAGTCATCCTACAATCTGTCAAACGATGGCTTCTGCATGTTCACACAAAAGGAGCTCTGAGTTAACTGCAGGGAGCTGTAAACACGATATTGCGAACACGCGTAGTACGTCTCAAGCAGACGAAGGTTAGTACTGCCAAAGTGGGAGCATGAAAACTCTAGCTTAACTGTGAGATCAAAGGCAAATTTTCTAGGTTCATGTCATAGAAAAAGGACTCTGTAAAAAGAATAAACTGAATACAGAACTAGTAGGATATCAATACAACAGTTTTTCCTGTAATAGTTAGTGTCTTTCCAGACGGTACCCACAATGATGTGCAATGATTAGTCAGTCAGAGAAATCTTATAACAACTTTCTAAATCAAGATTTCAAACTATCAAGAGATAGTTTCACTAATCTATTCAAGATTTTAAGCTCTCTTCACTAAACGTTGCAGTACTTTTAAATAGCATAAAGTTAAGATCTAAGACTCGGATTTTCTTCCCTTACCTTTTGATTAGGCTACTGAGTCAGGCTCATTTTTGCTTACTTTCTTTCTTAACTCATTAATCTTGCAGGCTTGACTGCACAGTGGTCCAGTTTCAGTGGGAAAGGCAGGAAGTTAAAGCCTGGACTCACAGTGTATAAGCTGATGAGGAAAACTAACTCACATCTCTCACTTGCTAAGATACACTCTCAGCCCTTGATATTTCCCTCAAAACAGACCATATTGCCATCACCAATTTTACTAAAAGCATCTGTCACTGCTGAGCTTGAAGTTGCTCGTGTGCATCCTGTGCGCTCCATGCACCTCTATCATGCTTTATGTGGGGACTATGACTCTTATCCAAGGTAGTGCATGAATCCTAAACAAACACGGGAGACTGACACAGTGCTAAACAGGTCAGCCAAGATGACACTAACACAGAGTTACCTCTGTAGCAGAACTTGCAACGCACTTCAGTACTGCTTGTAGTAAAAGCAGGACAGTGAGCCACGTTTTGTGAGTTACATGCTTAACTGCTTGAAGTGCGACTTTGGTTGCAAATTTTCTGTCCTATCCTGGGCTTAAAAGAACAACAGAATATTTTCTATTATTAAAAAAATCAACAACAACAAAAATAAAATAACAAAACAAAAACAAAAACCCAGATCTTCACAGTTTTTGCCTGTGTATCAATGACATCTTTTCTTCCATGACCCAAATGAAGTTTAATCATACGTGTCAGACTAACGATTGCCATATTGCAGTCCCTGCAGATGACAAAAAGAACATAAAGGAGAAAAAAAACTGTATTTATGTGAACAACAGCAGATCCACAAGGCCTGGATCAGGATTTCCATTCTCAACAGTCCCTCCTTAAGTCCTGCTGTGCAACCACAGCAGGATCCTCCTACTCTTAATCTTGCAGTTCAAGAGAAAGGGTGAACAATGGTCACAATCTGAAGGTGAATAAACTGTGGTTAATTTACTCCTTGCTGCAGATTTGTATTCCCGGGGAGTACCAGACCCTTCAAGCTTGAAAAAAGACATTCTTACCCAGAGAAGTCCGTGCAGGGACTGCATCCTTATTGATCCAAAAAGACACCCATGAAAGGACAACTGTGAGTATACAAGGAATGTATGTCTGAATAGTAAAATATCCCATACGTCTGCTGAGATCAAAGAAGATTGTCATAATAATATAATCACCTATAAATTAAAAAAGAAATAAATACTTACACGACTTTGAAAATGTTTTTCGGTTGTATCTTCATCTGTTAGTCTTGTTCTACATAGATATTACACAAAATAAAACTCGACACTTTGCCTTACCAGACAAGGTATGAGAAATTTCAGTTGTATTTCGTAACCCTACAAACGCAAACTGATACAATCTCCAGTATTTTGGATCTGCCACTTCAACAGAAGTTTTCTTCCATTTGTATTCAATTTCATTTCTGGGATATCCGTCTAGAACAAAATAGAGCAAATCAAGCATTCAGCTGCAGTATATACCAAAGCATGTTTTGTGACCTCTGAGGTGGTTTATAAACTAAACCATGGCTATACATAAAGTGGATCAGAGAGAAAGTCAATCTATAGTTCACCTGATACACTTAAAATTTAACCACAAAATATCTAGTGTCATTTTTAAGCCTAGCTAAATATATCATTCATCAAAAACTATGTAAATATAAATGATTAGGAAATATCTACACAATATTCTGGAACTCAGATATGAAAAACTGGCTCAGAATCATCACTATGGATTAATACACAAATGTAATACACATTATCATTAAAAGACCATAAAGAGCTTAAAAGGACAGACACTGACCAGTCACAATTTGATAAAATTACTATTGATGTTTAGTGAAAAATTGTCTTATTCCTAGAATGGATTTTTGCGGCCTGATTCACTGTTCAGTACTTCAAATTTAAGGAAGTGTAACCTTCTCAATTTTCATATGTCTCACATGTTGCCCCACATTATCTTGCAGAAAGTCAAATGAAATTAAGCACGACTCGGTTGTGTGGCACAACTGTTTAATCAATGGAGCTACCAAAACTCATTTAGCTGGAGGCACTCAAGAAGGAATTATTAAATAAGGACATTAATTTAAAAAGTATCACCGAAGTTTGATTTCATTGCCTATTAGGTTTCACATTTAGGAATAAGTTGTTTAGCTGTGCTGAGGTGGTTTGGGTGTCTTTTGCCAGTAATAGCACAATTCCCTTAGGAACATTTTTTTTTTTTTTACATATAATTTATATTCAAGGAATGAAGCCTGAAAGTTGTGTTTCTTGCTCACATAAATAAGTCTCACTGAAAGGAGAATGACTTCTTATACTGATTAAGCATTTACAGGAAGAGGTTGTAGAAGACAGATCTTATTTTTCCTTTTAAGTATACCACATGGAATTAATTCAAAGCTGGCAAGTCTGGCAGGCATAAAACATAAAGTTCTTCCAGGGCAATAGATCTCCATTAGCTGGAATGGGTGTTGTATCAGACTCCTAAGCAAAAAAGCAAGTATTTTTAAAGTTGCACCTAAAGGAAATGCATGCAAATTCAACTCATTCATTACTGCATTTAATATGCATTAAACAATGTAACAAATCTAATCAAAACATAAACAGGTCAGTTCTTTCCTTCACTACAAGGCTTTAAAAAGTAAACACTTGTTCTCTTGCTGCCAGAATTTAAGGAAATTTAAAGCTTGAATGTAAAGAGGAAAAAAAAAAGTATTTTACCACCTACAGCTTGAGAACTCCAGAGGACAGGAGTGTTCATCCATAGGAAAGTTATGAAGCTGAAGATAACATTCAGCATTAATTGTCAGCCTAATTAGAAAAGGGGGGGGGGG
>VZSC01004564.1:56217-190853 GCA_013398225.1 Steatornis caripensis
GGGGGGGGGGGGGGGAAGAAAATGTTATATTCAAGCATCCAGACACTTCAGACTAGATAGTAAATAACATGCACAGAAATCAATTTTGCCAATGAATGGATGTTACGCATAGTCAACTGTGTATTTGCAAAAAACATTCAGCATCACCGCCAAAGACCAAAAACTATCATCATATGCAATCTGAGGGCCTGCGTTGTTTCAGCTGGCATTTCAAGCCATTTAAAAAATATCAGTTTGTTTGGGGGGATCTCTCAGCTCTCTATCAGAAACAGGGGACACAAGGGAGGGACTGAAGGCAGGGCAAAGAGGGGAGTTTATGATAGCAGATAAAGGAAGTTTCTGAAGAATGCATCTGTCAAGTCAAATTGCATTTGGTGTCATTGTATCTAGTGGCTGTGTACACGAGAGAGAAAATGGGGAAACTCTTGGGCTTGCTCTGTACTCATGGAAGCAATTTTGGTGAAGACAGCATGGATAGGAAAGAGCAGACTTGATAGTTCTACTCCTTTAATTGCTAAGGCATTCAAGTAATTCGTGCAACTAATACACATTTTAGAAGTAGTCTGGGACTCGTAATGGTATCAACCGAATCACTTCCTGCTTTTGAAAATACTGTCACAGATTTCTGAAACAACCAGTGCAAAACCCAGTTCTGCTAACTTTCACTAGGAAGCTAGAGTAAGGGGCTAGACTCAAAACTGCCTTCTATTTGTATTTAAAATACCTCCTACTTTGTCAGTAATACTGTGGAGAAAGCCTAGAATTGATTGACTCTAAAATCAACTTTGAAAATTAACATAATGCTTACATACTTGGCTGTATGCAATACTTACACACGAGACAAAAAAGGGATGGGAAAAGGAAGATTCTGCCACACACTGCCAGAAAGCTCTATAAGTGTGTGAACAAAGTAGTTACTCTACACAAAGTGTCACTAGGACCGACGTACAAATTTGGCCTGACCAAGAGAGAGATTTATAAGTGTGTTTCTTGCCATAAACTAGGGGGAGAAATAAAAAAGAACCCCATACACACATTTCCAAGTAAAACACTTGGATCCCTCTGAAGATGTTTTTCAAATTTTTCAACGATGGTATATTCATTGCCTTTGTTTTCCATTTTCAACCTTTGGATAGTCAAACGTTTAAAGAAAAAGAAAACAAAACCAGACCTTAACAAAAGCAATACAACTAGATCTGGAATCACTGATGGGTGCAATGGACAGACCAAGGACTACCCTCAGAGAAGACTCAGTAAGCCTGACTAACAGAATCAACCACGAGTGCTCCCTGAATTACCAACGGGGAAAGAACGGTGGTACAGGGGGAGCCCATGAACCTGGAGCACTGTCAGATGCTATTATTGTTCCTTCAGTAACCAACATATGAACCTCTCAATATTATTTTGCCTTAGGCCAAATTCAGGCCATATTCTCACCTATACAGATGTTTGCATGCTGCAGCGCTGGGTGAATACCTGTTCTGCTGTTTTATTACTAGCTCATTGCACTTCAAAGCTTGTACTCTAGCACAGTAATTCTAACCTATTGCTCTGGAAGAGCTCACATGGTTTTTTTGGCTGCATTTTTTACTTTATGTTACTTAGACCTTGTTTAAAAGAAATTGTGCATTGATACTGAATGGATAATGGAAGGGTGACGTCCAACTATGACTCTAGAATCATTAGCTACAAATAGAAAAAACCCCAAATATTAGCATGTGAATATAAGAGGCTCTCTAGAGATTTTTATAAACACCAGCACACTGCTCTTCAGAGATATTTGTATGCTCTCAAATAAAGCATATTATGAAAAAATTCAATTAAGAGAATCCTTTTAAAACAGTCTAGTTCTTCTCAGTTGTGATATGGAAGACTTTTATAAATTGTTCATACAACAACTAGCCTGCATATGACAACAGTATAAAACACTGAAAAGAAAGTAATTAAAAGGTGTTATTTTTTGTTTAAAATAAATAAATAAATCAGAATCAGATTTATGGCATCCCCTGCATGGACTGCTTCTTAATCAGCTCCTAATGTATTGCAACATTTTTCGGGCATACTTACAAAATAAAAGTGAGAGATAACCCTAAAATGTTTTCAGTAGACTACAGCCTTCCAAGAACTGTTTGAAAAGTGATTCAAAGACCAGTACAGATAGCCTAGATGGTAAGCTTAAAACCAGCTCAAGCATCCCCCGTTTGCCAAGAAGAATTATCACCAACATGTTTCCTTATGCCTCACTTCGATGAACAGATTTGTTGATTTTAATAGCTTGCAAGCATAAACATGTTAAGAATTATATGCAGGACCGGGGCCTTAGCTTTAATCAAACTTATTATTTTTATTATCATAAGCATTTCATATTTCACTTACAGACTATAATCTGGTGGAAATTAAATACCAAACTATTTAGAACAGAAAGTCTGCCAAACAATTTAACCACGTTTGCAACATGTTAGTTACAGACCACCATGGTGCTACATGCTATATAACATCTTCTTTCAAATCTTGCCTGTACCTAAATGAGATTAGAATTTTCTCTCTCCTTCAATTGTCTTTACACAATTATCTAGGCACTATATTTCAATACTGTTAATTTAATGTTTTTCATGATCAAATGATATTTTTTTTCTCCTATAGTAAACTCCTTGCAAATTCCTGTGGTCCACAACAAAAGAGATGAAAGGATTTGATTCATATTCATTATTTTCATGTTCCTGGTCATAATAGTTTTATTTGTTTCTACCCAGCTAATAAAAACCCACCTTAGAGTGTATAATACTCTTCCATCACTCCATATTCGAAGCAAACGATTTGGAGTTGTAATCCAGTGAGCATCAGACTTCCTTGAGTTCCGGAAGAAAGTGTCTGGAATCCAAATTTTTCCAACCATATTGCTATTAAGCATAAGCACCTTCATAGAGCTGTTAAATTTTAGACGACTGTCATACCAAGTCTGGGCAAAAATTATATCTATAGTGTATTCCTAAAACAGAGAAACAACCATATCTATGTATACATTTACCAAAGTCTGCAAGCCAACAATTTTTAATTCATATATAAATCCAATGGCACTTCTATTCTCTTTTGTATTACCATTTGCATAGCATACAGCAGCCTGTAACTCCAAACTGAGAAATTGCAGGCTGACAAAAGATGCACACAGCCTTCTGTCCCTACCTCCTCTCCCCTGACACACATTGATTAGTTAAGGAAGAGCAGACGTGATGGGAGCTTGGTGTAACTTGGAGGTACCTGCACAGTGCAACCACTTCTGGGGGCCTCAGACAGACATTTAAGAGCAACCTTAATACTTTAGGGCTAGACTACGTTTGTCAAGACAGAGATTCTACATCTCTTAAGAAACAAACCAAACAAACTTTCTCTAACTTTTCCACAAACTTAGCTTTACAATTTAAGATCCTTCAAGAAATTTTAGATTTTCAAAAATTCACGATTATGCTGGAAGTAAACATCACATTTTGCAGAACTATCTGTTACCATTTGCCTCATGTATCTACCTACATACACACAAAGGTATACATAGCCATAATTAGGAAGGAAATTTCCCTAAAGCAATTCCATTTTACATATGAGAGTCTCAAGAAAGATCGTTTTGTGACAGAAAATCAAATCCCTCAGTAGATTTACGGCCAGAAAAAAAAGGTGAAAAAACCCACAAATAAATAACATAAATAAATAAATATACAAAGGAAAACACACAGCCTTTTAATGAGATAATTCTTGACATAGTAAAACTTGAGGGAGATAAACATACAGATGCAATGAAATATTGTTTTCCAAATAATCCAGACAGTTGTTTCCACACTCCAGACCAAGCAGCAATGCAGCAGCCTCTTCTCTGTTGTATTTGTCACAGCTCCAGACCATGACTCTGACCTTAAGGGCAACAGTCTCTCTGCTTGATGGCAGATGCGGTCTTTCCTGCGTGGCTGCCCCATGAGGGCTCCAATGAGCAACTCAGCAACTTCTCTGCAGGGAAAGAGACCTGGAGACCAGACTTAAGACACCTAGTGTTGGTTGTTCTCCTCTCAGTTACCGGATGAGTGGGCAGGCGGGAGAGAGAAGGAGACAGTGGTTCAAACTCTTGCTTGAGCCAAAGCGGTCACTACTAGTTTACTTGGTCAATAAAAATGCACAGTGCAGACAGTCAATTCTGTGGAAGGCTTTGCTGGCTGCAGCGAGGTTTTTTGTTAATTTTACTTTTAAATAATCACAGCAGCCAACTGTGTGATTTACAAACTCCTCACTCATTTCTGCAACTGATACCACCCATCTCCCAGGAAAGTTTGTGAAATTTGGCACTTCATCCTTGAGAAGTGCCAAGGCAGATAATGCAGGATTAGCTAAATCTCTCTCAATTTTCCCACCTCTCCAAATGGGAGATGAAGAGGTTCGGGAAATAGATATGCAAGACAGAGGCTTGCCCTTGCTCTGTGATGTATGGCAGATGAATTGCTGCCTGGACTGTGGTAACTCAGTGACTCTCAAAGGTTATTCATGACCAGCGTATGAGGCAAAGAGTGGAGGGACAGAGGGAACAAAAGGACTAATCAAAAATGCGCTTTAGAGATGACTTTGCTCTAAAACTCTGCTTATTCATTGAGAGGCACTGTCATCGGGGAAAGATCCTGCAGGTCCAAACAAGTCCTTGATTATTTTATTTCTGTAAACAATGTTCAATACACCTGTGAAAACCCAGAGCATGTTTAACTTTAAAATTCAGCTTTCTATGCTCATCTATAGTGGTTACAATCAGAAAGGAAACTTGCCTTGCTGTAGTGTGAGAGCCTGAGGCATTGCACTGGAGAAGTGTTTTAATGGGCTTAAATGGAACAGAACGAACAAAGATTTACGTGTTGCCTTTACAGTACAAATAGGAGAAAAAAAGAAGTCAGTGAGTGAAATCAACAGACATGACCAAACGCATGAAAAGAGCAGATTGTCTGAGTCTGAAGGTGCCAGTCTAAACAGCCACTTCACCGTAGCACTGCATTGTCTGAGAAAGAGAAATTTATCAAAGTGTCATTATAGTCAAATCCACCCAGAGCAAGAAAACTCAGGTTGTCATAGAATACCAACCACCCTAACAAATTAAGATAAAAAAGGAAGAGGAGATCACAGATTATTTTGAACACACAAAGCAAAGGAACAGCCTCAGCGGATCCAGATCCTTGTATTCTCTTACCTTTCAGAATTAAATGTGCACGTTTTTATCGTACCATGTATTACAGGAGTTGATTAAAGAACATTGTGGAGAAAAAAAAGAAACTTTGTTAAAATTCTTCATGACATGTTTATCAATGGTTTCAGAAAGAATCTAATACATAATAGTTCAATATCATAAAATTAGTAACTACTTGTTTCCAAATATCTAGCTGAATGTATACCAAGAGATTCAATTGCCAGACTCTTGTCACATACCTGCAGAGGGTGGCCATCCATTTGTAAGCTGACACTTCAGCACCCAGACATCTCTTCTTCCCTCAGGAGTCAGCCAACCAAAGGCATAATCCTACAATTCATCTCACCTGAAAGACATGGACTTGCAGCCTCGTGGTGGGTGGCAGCAGCAGTTTGCCACCCTCTTCAGCAGGGACTCAGAGTCAGTGCGCTCTGATTTCTCACAAGAGCATTTATCCCACTTCTAACATCTACTCTGGGTGGACATTACTACGTACTTCTCCAGCGTATCTATTTGTCCTATGCCTCCCTGAGACTTCTCCGACGTTGAGGGTCCATAATATGCCCTGAAACTGCATATATTCTTCATACAGTGCATCTCACACGGGATGACGTTTTCAGCCCATCATATCTATACTATCTTTCACTCAAGCGAACTTTAGCATGATATCCAAGCACATACATGTACTTATATTGTAGAGGTGCAAGGCATGTAAAAATGGGACTCAAATATATATTAGTCCCCTTTCTCAACACAAGTTTCCCCTCAGAAGAGGCCAGGTGGCATAGGTTCAAATAGATCCCAAGCAGTCACCAAGTACAGGCATACCTACAGGATGATCAGCCAACTAACAGTCTGGCAGCGTGCAGCTGTGGCAGTATAGACGCAAGACAGCAATAACCTGAAAGAGAAACCTTATGCTAGGGAGACTATCAAGAAAGCTGGATTCTTTCTGAAAATCTAATTTTGAAATGGGCCTGAAATATTCAGACTTTATGGATTCCTACACTGAATTCCCTTAAATTTGCATCTCCTGAAAAGCATTTCAGATTTCCTTTTAAGAAGGGGAAGTCTGGGTCCCCGAAATTTGTTGAAAATGAAGCAGTAAAATCACTATACTGTCTTCACTGGGCGTACTTTATTTCCAACACTAGGCCTTCCTTTGTCTAGACACCGTACGAGCAAGCACAACAGCAGCCAGATTTATACAATATTCTTTTAGTGCAAAGAATCTTTATGAGCAACTATTTTGTTTTCCTTGTTTTCTTACAAAAAGTTAAAATTAACACTTCTCACTAATTCTACTAGTCTTTCATAAAACTCACCATTCTATGCCACTGTGTAACCATAAAAATTGGTTTACTACTCTCTCCTTCAAACAAAACTAATGATAAAATATCCATGCAGGATAAAACATCCATGCAGAATAAAACGGAATCAATCTATGGCTGTGTTAGTCACAGCCATAGCAAAATGCATGCTTATTCATACTTAGCTTCACAGGATTCAATGACCATGGTACAAACTAGCTAATATCTGGCATTTGATTAGATCACTGAACAACTGGAATGAAGAGCCCACCTGCCTAATTATTTACAGATAACTGCGATCCCCCTCCATATCTTTCCTCTCTAAAAGACAATAAGAAACTCCAAACACTGGGAACACAGTGACTAATCAGAGATTAGGGCCAGGCAGCAAACAAACTACAAATATTGGCAAGCAGGTGTACAGTCTGAGAGGAAATGATTTAATAAATAAAAGCAATCACTTCAAATAAAGTAGGAACGGCTACTGTATGGGAGTAAGTGGAATCCTCAACATCAGTTTCATTGCATTTCGTTGCCATGTACAGTTCAGTTACAGTCAGACATGAAAATGGGCCAGCAGATTTGTTGTATTACTGGAAAGCTGTGAAAGAAACAGAGGCGGCTACCATCCTACATGATTGTTTCTCAGTGCAAACCATAACGCACAAATTCTAATATAATATCAATAAGGATGAAAAAAGTCTCACAAAGAAGAAAAAAATTTTCTTTGATATTTTGTCTGGGAGTCTCACAACTGATATGATATTCCACAGTAAAAAGTGTGGAGAAATCAAGCAACGAGTAGCTAAATTGTTGGCTGGATTATGTTAACTGCAACACATTTCGTTTCAGAACAGGAAAAAAGTGGCCTAGTTTTCTGGGGCCAAACACAAAAGCAAGGAAAACTCCCATTATCAAACTCAGAACTGAAAAATCATGTTAGTGAACTACAGGCCTGCAATACGGTTCATTACCAGTGAATTTCAGATAAAAATTAATAAAAACATGCTCCTGTCATTTCATCTTTGCTCAGAAACCCGCACGAGCTTTTCTCCCAGATCCAAAACTTCATCTGAAGGGCATCTGGGGTTTTCTGGAGTGTAACAAGCTAATTCAGTAATCTGTTTCACAGGGAGCCCCTGAACCCAGTTCAATTGCCAAGCATTACATGGTTTCATCTTATTCAGTTATCTGGGCTTCAAGACATTTTCCCCATGTTTCTTTATTCTATCCAGCTTTCCAATTCCTTAAACTGGAACATAATGTGAGGGAGGCAGGGAATTTTTCAAGAAAAAAACCGAAGAGGAAACTAAAGAAAACATTCTATCAAGCTATATGTTTCATTTAATAGATGTGATTTAATATCAAAGACATTCAGCTGCTAATTACGAGATTTAAATAAGAAGTCAGTCATAGACGAAACTGGTAACCACATGCTCTCCTAAGAGGTAAGCACCAAACAAAGCATCAAGCATTAGCCAATTTATCTTCATCTTGCCAGTGTGCTGCCAATAAACACTTGTAACCTTTAGCTTTTCCCTCACCCAAATACCTCTGGACATCAATAAGGGGCTATGAAGTAATTTATTAAAAAACTTAACCTAGATTTGATGTATAACTTCTTCAACAGAATGTCTAAAATGTGGTTGCTCCCCCTGGTGGGTTACTTCTAAAACCCTTTAAAATTATTTTTGAGCTGCTTCAGGGCCAAAAATGGTTTCAGAGATTGATCCCCATGGCTGGGACCAAAGCAAAAGTAAAATTTCTTGTTTTAGTAAATGATTTTAGTTTGTTCACTAAAGCAATCTAAACCTAGTGACCTTAGGGTGAGATTTAAAAAATCCAACAAATCACAATGATTCTGACATATACATGGAATATTACATTAATGATACTGCAGCTGTGGAAGAGGTGGGGGCTGCAGGAAACATGGAAGAGAAGTGCACAGCATCTGCTCTCAGAGTCTTTTAAACAGCCCGATTTTTATAATTGTACAGATAATCACCCTGGAGGATGCTAAGAGAACACATGCAAAGTGGAAATATGACAAATCATATCTACAGAATGTAAGGAAGCACAGCAAGACCTATGCAGTCACAATACAGAAAAAAATGTATCATTCTTCGCATCATAATTTGACATCTGTGTTTATTCAGTCCTTATTTTGAACATGCAAAGTGACAGATGCAAACAAAAATATGAATAAAACACAAGATTTATTTCAATGCTTTGTAGATTAGAAACTATAATTAAAATCTTGCCAATAGTCAAAAGATTAGCTAGAAAAGTAACTAAAGCGCTTCAGCAAAATCTCTGCTTTTATTTGATCAGCTTAGATTTGGGGCATTCGAAGAGACCACAAAGAGACGAAGTAGATGGCATTTATATAACCTATATACATTTCCACACTGAAAATTACACAAAAAGCTTTGGTTTGCTTTTCGATTTCAGCCACTGCCACACATAAACAAAGACTAAACTAGAGAAAGCACCAGAGAAGACAACTCAGAACAAAAGAAATCAGACACAAATACATATGTATATATTAAAAACTCCGCAGTGAATATTGGTATGGATTAAGAGTTTGGCCTCGAGGTTGTTAATAGTGATTTATCAGCTCCATTAACTGTACCTTCTAAATTCAGCAGCTACACCTACTTTCCTGTAACTAGAGAAATCAAGCAGTCAAAATTGGTCTCACAAACAACTTTAGCGACAAAGCTGTATATTACTTAAGCATCCACAGTTTTCTACAGCTTCCTTTTATAAATAAGCTATGATGTCTCAAACACAATACTTTGCCATTCAGTGTGATGCAACAGTTTCTAAAGCAAGATTAACTGCACAGTTACTGTTTGGCCTTTTATTTCCATGATTTTTCTGCAATGCTTTAAAATCGCACATTGATGGCAAGGAGACTTATCGGTGTTTGGTTTCTACCCTGCAACTCCTGTAAGACACATGATCCTACATGAAATACAGTGCTTCTATCAGTTTAGCTTTCAGGTTGATGAAACAGTCATGTTTCATGGAAACAGTCCAAGTATCAATCATCTGCTACACTGAAGATACAAGAGCACGTAGAACTGTCAAAAACTTCCTAAAAGAGCCTCTATTTGCTTATTGGCTCTAAGGGCATAAGCTTTGTGGGGACAATCCTCTACAATAGAGACACTACTGTCATTCAAAAAGCTGAAATCCCATGCAGCAGTTACTGTATACCAGTGAATGACAAGCTCCAAAACAGTTCAACAAAAAGTATTTCAGACGTGGTGGTCGAAATAACCATCCAAACTTGATGAAATTTAAAATCATACAGCAACAGAACAAAAAATAATAAAAGCCAAGATCAACAGGCAGGGAAGTTACATTCACTTACTAGGAAAAGCACATTGCATTTCTTAATAGCTCTTTTGCCAGTGCTGTCACCCCTACTAACATGAGAACAGGGCAACAGGAGTGGGGTTGCTTCCTTGGTAAAGAGCTTGGAGGTGCTGCTGCAGGAAAGGGCATCCAAACCATTCCCCTGCTTTGTAAAGCGAACTTCCCATAGTATGTGCTGTGAGGAGAAATACCCTGTTCCTGTAGCTGTCCAGCTTCTCACAGAGGATGAGGTTTTGTAGTGTCAGCACCGATCCTGGCACCAGCCATTGTAGGGGCCAGTGGATGACAGCAGTTTTCCTCTGGAGCACAGCAGCAAAGGAGGCAATGAAAACCTACACGGCAGGAGCCATTGCCAAGGGCAGTTTCTATCACAACAAGCTGTTACAAGCTATCATAACAAAGTACATCCCCTGCCTTTTTTACTGAAACCCAGTTCAAATCTAGGCCAGCAGAATTATTCCCACAACTGGAATGCAGCACCACAAATTTCCATATAGACAGATCAGGAATTAATAACAAAGAATAGGTGTGTAATGTCCTTCACATCATTTATCATCTATTTGACACAAAGATCAGAGGTCCAAGACAAAGAAATAAATGCAGCTTGTCTCAGCTGCAGACACAAGGGAGACAACCACAGCAGAAGCAGAGAGAAAGTATTTGGAGAGGATACCAAGTAATCAGAGGTAACAATAAACTGCATGACAGAGCCGCCAAGCGGTCTGTGCGGTTTTGGGGGGAAAAGCAGGAGTAAACCACTGTTTGGGTTAGCTTCAGCACTAGTCAATACCTTTATGTTCTCAGTGAAGTGCTATGCGGTACTTATATTAACATTATTCTTGGTTTAGATCATCTCAGATCCCAACTGAACTGTGCAGGCACTCAATATTGCTTATAAAGGATACACATCCTTTGCAAGGAGCTTACGGTTTGAATTTAACATAAAAGACAAGATTTGGAAAGACAACAGGGGCATAAGCAACATGAAACAAAGAACCCAGTACCCATCAGAATTACAGGCAGTGATTTTAGCACAACAAAAGCTTCATTATTTGTGACATTTTGTAGCCTCCACAGAAATTAGAAAAAAAAAAAAAGTAAGTTTAAACAGGAACATGATGAGAAACAATGAAGCAGCTTTGCAGATATTTATAGAAAGTTTCTTTCAAGCATAAAGGGCAGGTTGGAAGAAAGTGGTATGGAAAGTTGAAACGATGTGAGCAGAAACTAGTGAGATCTGAGACAGGAAATGGCCTCTTGGGGAAAAAATCAACTAAAAATGGCTGAAGAGAGGCTTTGAAGTGCCTTGAAAGTTAAAGGAAACTGTTTATGTGTGAGATCCAGCAAAAGAGGAGACAGAGGAAGAACCTGAGCAAGAAATTACTCAGTAGAAACAGTGGAAATTTCTCTGTGTAGGACATCTCTGGATGCTAGGAACGGAGCAAGGCTGTAACTGGAAGGGTTACAAAAATAAATTTGCGTAACAACAGGAGTCTGGACAAGAGATTTCATGTGATGGATTAAAAAATAAACAAAAAGAAACCTCCTTTGTGCTCAGAGTTTGAAAGAGTACAACTGAGACCCTACTCCTAGTTCTAAGATCCATCACATCATAGAAGAATCTTAAATTTCAGGCCTCAATGACCTGAAGAGTAGTGATTATCCGCAGTAACTGAGAGTGTGGAAGGGGTGAAAAATGGGAAGATTTAAAGCCATGATTTAGTCATATTGAGCAACTAAAAACCTGTTAAGAGATACGAGAGAGACAAGGTAATACTTTAGATTGGACAAAAGGAAACACACAGAATAGCAGATAACTGGCAAAGAAGGGCTGCTGAATTTGTGCATGAAACTACCAAGAAGTAGTTGAGAACAGGAGAAGTGATCAGGTGACCACAGACATAAAGGAGGAAGCTTTTCAGAATTGTCTTCTAGCCCCAGCCATGTCCACAGCTCAGCACTTACTGCTATTTCTTTAATAAATCAGCCTTGTGCAATTACAGGGCACTAACATCTGAAATCTCAGATACTTCAAAGGCAGTTTGGTTATTGCTCTGGCTGTGGATGCTAAGAATCTGAGATAACATAAACTGGATTTCCAACCAATACGCTGGCACACTCTACTGCAGTCAAGGGACTTAAGGCAAAGCAAATTTTTATTATTATTAATACTGAAACCATGCCAACTGTGGGTTAAGTGATACAGCAGTACTGTACAAAACCAGTATTTCCTAAAGCATGAACTAGTCGAATGAAAGGTTTAAGAATAAACCACAGCGCAAAAAGACTGCAGCCTTAGATTATAGCATTGCCAAAAAGGCACACAGAAACCAGGCCATATTTTACAGCAAAGATTTTTCTGGTGTCCTGTGCAGAACCTCAACTATCTGTCCTGACTTCATATCTATTAAGGGACAACCTGTGAACTGCAGCTGTATACGGTACAAGCGCTGAATGCTGTTTAAAGTAGGGGCTTAAAAGATGCCTCTACTCTGATTTCATTTCAGAAAGCTACTGCAACATTTGTCTGTCGTACAATGGCTGCCTTTTCCCTCACCCCCCACCATTCCCTTCAAAACGATCACAGAAACTGGGAGTGACACAGGGACTGCTGTGCTGAGCCAGTATTAGCAGAATATTGCCTGTACTTAGCCAGTTTCCCCGAAACTGAACAGTGCAAGCTTAGAGCTACCTTGCAATAGTAGTGGACAAACCAGCTGCTGGCAAGAGCCACACTAATCAATTCAAGCTAATTTTTTTCAGGAAAAAGAAAAAGAGAACATTCATGAAATTACATTTGTGAAGTGTTACTCAAGTTCATAGCGCTCGTAAAATAAGAAATACTAACAGACATCTCTTTTTTGAGACTTAAATATATTTCATAACAAAGAAAAAACAATGATCTGGCCTACTGAAGGAATATTTACTCAGCTGCTGTAGATGAACACTGTGTCCATCAATCGTGAACACTCGTCTGAGTAACAGTCAATTAACTCTGGTCACTTGCATTGCTGACAGGCACCAAAATGATGGGAATCTATCTTTCCTAATCAAAATTAGAAAGTAAGTTGGGGAAAAAAAATACTATTCTAGCTTACTCCAAAGAAGATGCTGTACAATAAGAAGCAGGTAATATTCAAAGACTTGTTGGTACTTCTGTCCTGATTTATGAACAAATATTCCTGCCATTTGAAAGAGAACGGAACCAGTTTGCATAAAATGCACACACTTGACTCTCTGAAAATTTGCAAGGGTTGCATGCTGAAATCAGACAACCTTAGGAAATCTCATAAATTCTCAAATATGGGTAGAAGTGCATCCCTCACGGTCTGCCTTTCAGTCTGTCATCATAAATCTCGGAGAGACAATGGATTTCCTGAAAAGAGTCTTCAAACATGAAAGCAATTCCAACCTCCAGGAAAAGCTTCAAATGCAGTTCACAAACCACAACAAGCTCTATCAAGCAGTGTTCACCCAGTCCAAAAATATACACTGCAGCATTTGGATAGCACTGTGATTTATTAAGTTTATGTTTCTCACATGAAACTATGTTCACTTAGACACACAGCTCTCTGTAAACTGCTGTACATTCACTTAGCACACAGCTTTCTCCCTGACAGACAGGGAAGGAGGGAGGGAGAGAGAGAGAGAGAGAGAGAGAGAGAGAGAGAGAGATCATTCATATACTTCCTTTTATACACTTCTTTCTTTGGATTTTTTCCTATTGTGTTTGTTAAATCCTTGAGTCAATGTGACATGATTCACACGTGTTAACTGCTGTACATGTCTCAGTTTCTGCAGGATTAGGGCCTTGCTAATTCCACTACCTATTTCTGTCTCTTTCTAAGCCTCATCTTTCCTTTATGCTAGTTACTATTCATTCAGTAACAAAACATTTAATGTCGTTCAGAAACAGAGTTTAAAATACATTGATTTACAGAACAATGCATGCAAAGAGTGTGCGTCTTTGAGTACTGGATTTCAGGGTAGCTTCAGATAATGCATCTTTGCATCACGATTACTTATATTCTAGCGTGCTTAATGTAAATTACCTGGCATTATAAGGTAAGAGTACAAAACATTCAAACCCTTGACTCTTCAATACGAATTTTGTGACTAATAGAATAAGTGCAGTGACACACCTGACCACAAAGCATCCTCCACAAGTACAATAACATTGAACAATCTGTCTTAGGATACTGATCACATTGACGCTTGAATACCTTCAAAAATAATTTTAAAAATCTGTTGCTAGTTACTGCAACTTGAGAATGAAATGGAATTTAGAAGTCAAAAGATACTTAAAATTCATCCTCAGCACATTCTACACAAAGTCATAAGTAGTACAATATGACAAGAAAAATTGTATCCTGACAGTGTCCAGGCCATGCAGCCTGTATACCAAAGTAGCACATTACATATTCTGTGAATATTTGATTTGATCAGTGGTTTAGCTATCTTGTTAAAAATAAGAGTGCCAGGGTTTAAAGAACAGCCTTCACCTTGCGGTCACAGTAGCCTTCAATGGATAACTAGCAAAGATCATTTGACAACACCCAAATCATCCACAGAAGAGACGGAAATGTTGGAAAACAGCAAGGAAACTGAATGCTTCAATGAAGTGCAGTCCTAGAAATTTATCCCAGAATTTTCAGTCTGGACCTTCTAATTCTGAGTTCCATTAATAAATACAAAAGTTGAATAGAGAGTATCATTTGCATTCTTCCGACAGCAAGGGAAGAAAAAATTTGTAGCCCTCAAACACACTAAAATGACAATGATATCGTAATATTTCAAAATGTTAAATCATTACTTAGACACACATGAAAAAGCAAAGGAATTTAAAAACGTAATTTTGTTTCTGTAAACCTACATATTTATATATGAATACATTTAGACACAGAAAGATATAGACAGACAGGTAGAGCATTTTGTTTTTGCTAGTTTTCAGTCTATCTATCAGTCATTATGTCTACACATCTCTACAAAAATGATCTGCCTCTTTCTAACTCTTTCCCCATTTTTGTTACTTGAGTATTGCTCCACTATTTACTATATGAAACCCGATTAGATACACATTAAGGACAGGGAAAGTATAAACTTTTCCCGTTGCTATCCATTTTTGACACACTGATGCAGTACTGCTTCTTACTTAAGGAAACACTCCTGCACTCCTTCTTTAAAAAGTTCTCTTACTTTGGGTAACAGTCTTTCATTGTCATGAGAGTTTTGATCAAAACAAAGCACAAGATCAGGTATTCTCCTAGTTAAAGGAAGGTAAAAATGTCTTGGAGGGCTGACATGCCTCTCCCAACCCGCTGAATTGCACGCTTGCATGGTCTTGTCAAACCACAAGATCTGTGGCACTGGTATGGTTCTCCCCTGGACCCCTTGGGGCACCAGGAACTCACAACATTATGTATTTATGAACACACAGGGTCTGGGGGATGAATGCAGGGCGGAGAAAGCTAATGAGGCCCACAGGCAACACAGATCAATGTGCATTTGTACATAGGGACCATATATCAGACTCTGCTACTTGTACCACCAGAGTGGCTTTTATTCATCTTGGCCCCAGTCCGCAAGTAAAGAGGAAGGTAGTAAGAGCCTAGTACATCTACATTAAGTGTTCAACTGAATGAGCTTCCACACAGAGGAAAACCAGTCTCTAAATATTCATCGCATATCTAAATTCTGCTAAGAAATCCCTAGACCACTGCAGAGCTATTGAGGATCAGGGCTTTGGCCATAAAAATGCACTTAGCTGCATTTTACATGGTTGTTGCACGATGCGCAGTATGGGTTAGCTCTAAAATATGGACTCAAAAATCTTTAGACTTAGTGAGTATTAGAAGCCTAAATACTTTGCTGATCCAGATGCTTGTTAAAAATGTTTACTTAGGTTGTGGATGTCTAAAGAGATCACACACTGTGGAAAAAAAAAATCTCTTAAGCATGGGGTGTCTATACCATCTAGAATTTTGTGTAGATCATTGTTAAATAGTGAAAGCCAAAACACAACAGCCTTCAAAACCAAATTTTAATGAATGTCATACATGCACTTAAAGTGTCCCTTTTATGAAAGTGAAAGTCTACCAGAGAGCAAGAGGAAAATGGATTGAATTATAAAAATAAATCCATTTCGTCTCATAATATGCGTCCTCTGAAGCTTTCAGACAGACATACTCCCTTGATATACTGCTTCAGCATCGTTGTCAGTAAAAAGGCTCTCTACGTTGTGCCATGTATCCAAACTAAATAGTTAAAGGACATAGGAGTGAATTAACATGTCTGTCAAATGAGTAATCCAGTGAGGAATCACAGACGTGTTCTCACATTAAGTGATCAAATGAAGGGCTAAGGACAGCCTTTGAAATGGATGCAATATTTGGATTATTAGTTAACAATCTCACACAATATTGACTCCAGGGAAAGTGTCTTCTTATCGAAAACAGCAGCTCATGTAAAGAATGCTTACAGGGTCAAATCTGTACTTACATTTTTGCTGAGAACGTTGTTTCCCAGATTAAAAACAACTTTTTTGGAAATCTTAATCAAAATACTTGCATATATGCGGTTTTGTTTATTTTCACAAACATTTGACCTTTGTAGTGATGTTAGATGCTCATACGATCCAGGTTCCTGGAGTCCAAGCCCAGTGAAAGCAATCTGTCTTTTATGAAGGCCATACTGCCCTTAGATTACAATTTAAATTGCTAAGTAGTTATCTGCCCATTTTTAAAAAACAGAATAGTTTTTAAAGTTCTGTGTCTTAATGACATTTACCTTACTACACTTTGGTGGCATGCTTCATTGTTTTGTGGGGGTTCTTTTAACAGAAATCAGAAGGTTAGAGGGATAAACATTCAGGTTGATATACATTGTAACCATCAGCATCCTGCTCTCCTCTAATGAAGTAATATGCCTTTTCAATATGGTGCTATCGTTACCTTGGACTAAAAACCAGTATGACTGCCTTTTATTAGTGTCATGGCGAGAGCATCACCACCCAGCTCTAGGACAGCTCTAGCAGATGTGGGGAGACCTCTAAACAACTGACATGAAATAGTCTCATGGCTAATACCATCATTACTGCAAGCGCAGTGTATGATAACACTGCTTCCAGGCTCTGGGCTGAGCAAGCAGAAGGCAGCTGTGGGCACAGGTGAGGCCGTGGTACATAGCAGTGGGGAGATTGCCCAGGGGTTGCAGAGACAAGAAGAGGAGATAGGAGATGAGGCACGGGTACCCCTGCAAAGCCAGCCACATACTGATTCTTTAAAACTGTAAAACTGAAGCTGTAAGCATTTCTCATTTTCAGTTCCAGTGTATGCAATACCTACTGGCCACAGGCTGAAGGACTCACATTGGTTACTGGAAAAGGAATCCTCTACCATTTGCTATATCCTCCTTACAGGTAGCTGTCTGTCCACACATTTTGCTCCCAGAGAAACTCCTTCAGAAGAGAATAGGATGGAGATAGGCAAAAGAGAAAGACTAGTGGGAAGACAGACAAAACCAAAGACACCACTCATACACTGAAAAGTTTCGCCCACTCCATCACTCTTCTACACTTTCACGCATTTCTTTACGTACAGCCCTAGCCTGGTACATGGACTTCCCTGGCACAGCCCCAACTAATCACAACCCTAGGCTTGTTAGACCATTATACTGGAATGAGCATCCTTTGTCACAGATTTGCGTCATCTACTTTTGGCATCTTTATCCAAAGTATCTAAGTCCTGCTGTTTTTTCTTGCTTGGCTTCCCACCGCTGAAAGCCAATATTCCCCACCCAAGCATCATGACATATGCATAAGCCACAAGATCCTTAATAATAATCTAGTATTACTGTGCTTTCACCAAATGCTCAGAAGCTCCCTGCACTAGCATACTCCAGTCTCAAATTGAACAAAACGCTTATCTGCCACGCAAATTCAACACTGTCAGCAATTCTGTAGGGAGGAGGAAAACAAAAAAGGCAGGCGGGGACTGAGCTCAGACTTGTGTGTATACACACACACACACAGAGAAAAGGACCCATGAGAATAAAAAAGACATGGAAAAAGGAGCATAAAAGAGTTAATTTCAAATTTTTCTTTCTATGGATTTGAAAAATAATAATAACTCACTGCGTTGAAAATAGCTTTGTATGAATGCTCAGTCAATCGTTATTTTTCTCAACGGCTGAAGAGTAGCTCCAGGAAATTATACTGGGCCAGAGACAAACCAGGTATAAACAAACATAGTGAAAATGTTCAACACAAACCAAAATAAGGACCTGATACAACATCCTCTGTGTGGCCTTTTTTTTTTTAAAGAAGAAATATATTCTTAAAATTACAATTTCAAATAGAGTCTAAATGTGTTTCTACAATGACAATCATATCCAACAGCATAAGAATACACAACAAGAAATAAACTTTTTTGAATGAGATTACAATTAGTTCATAATATTAACCCATAGCATCATTCAGGTAATGTTTTATGTCAATAATCAGAACTTACCATATTGATTGGGTCAACTGGGCCAATGCTGTTAACATAGACATCTGTTTCAATTACCGTAGTTCTCACTAAACAAAACAGTAACCATAATAATTACATATTTAATTAACTCTGTACACTGTTAATGTAATTTAATCTATTTACTAAAACAACCACAAATCTGATATTCTTTTATTAGATTCAGAATAATTGAATCTCTGGTTTGTTCATTCCATGAAGGATCATATATGACTTGGCTCCCTTATTCCATACGAATTGTTAGAATCATCAACATGATTTTTTTTGCTTCGTAATGCAATCCTCACCTGTGCTTTGTGAACAGATATAAGATAGAAATAAAAGGTATAAAAAGTAAAGGAAGGGAAAAACCCCCAAACCGACACTGTCTTCCAACATAAAAATTTAATCATAAACAGAAAAAAAAAGTTTGGAAAAAACTATGAGGTCTGGGAGCTTATGTGTTTATCAGCTGTAAGGAATTAATACGCAATGCTTTCTGTCGATTCCCACTGAAACAGTGTAACAACAGTAAAATAACTCTACACCACAGATTTCTTCAATTCATGCAACTATATCACACATCAGGATTACTAACGTCCTTTCATCAGCTTGATTAATACACTCCTTCAAACACCAAATTGAAAACTCCTGAAGTGAAAGTCATTTAAAAGTTAAACTTTTCCAAACTTATTTTTCTTTAAAAACACAGGGAAGCCACTCTCACTGGGCAGACAAAAATTAACTATTATAAAAATATTTTCTCTTACAGAATATACTGTCTTATTTTGTGCACTTACAGAAGGGCACAAAGTCTAAAACACTTCCCATCTGAAGTACAGGTGGCACTGGTAATTCAATTTTTTCCCCCCTAATTCGTTTATATGGGGAAAAGATACAAACCAAAGAGGTAGGATGCATTTTAACTTCATCAATTTACCAAGCATTTTCTTCTAGCTTGTACTGGAGAGCCAGAATGTGGACACAAGAGGATATGCGTCCTAGTCCCCAGTGGAATGAAGAGGGTTAATAATAAAGCTCTGCTGGTCTTTCTGTCATGATCTAACAGTTCAAATGCAGCATCTCTGTCCATCTGCAGATGGAAAAGGGGGAATATGCAAACAAAAAGGCACCTTGACTTCATAGGAAAGGGACCCTAGGTCATCAGATTTAATTTCTTTATACTACAAACGATCACAGATCACCCAAGCGCTCTATAACAAAACCAAAATCTTAAGTAAGAGGATTTTTCAAATCTCAAAAATCTAAAACTCAAAGACACACACAGAAAGAAACAGGGTATCATTAACATCCTTGCCAGCTACAACAATAGGCAAGATACATTTCCTAAATATCCTAAGATACCTTTTCCCTGCCAGTCTCACTTGGGAAGAAATTGTCCCTCATTCCAAATTCCATTACTGGTGTGACCCTGAGCCTGACAGCAAGAGACACCAGTGAGGCCGCACAAAGGATTTTCTGTATGGCCACAAAGCACAGAGTCACTTGATCTCCATCCTGTCCCCAACACGTTTCATAGAAATTTTAAACAGACTCTGGAAACCAATTTATTTCCAGGGTGGGGGGTGGGGGAGAAGTACTTCCTGAGCTGCAGATGTTTTCAATACCTGCAGAGCTCATAAAGAAAGTGGGGTAACACAAGAACTCATCTCCACAGACTGAAAAATCAGAAGCAGTATAGAATGCGCGTGCATATATACACACATGTATAATATATTTCACATATGCCACATCTCTCAAACAGATATTCTATTCCTTTAACTTTGCAAATCTGTTTATCTATATTACAGCAACCCCACTACTAGACTACAACACAAGGACGTGGATGAAAGCGTATCTTGCATCATTGCTCAAGCAATGCTGAATCCACTATTTTTTCCCTGTATTAGTAGGAAATGTTTAATTCTCCTTAGTGTTAGGAAACCTTGCTTTGTTCTGAGGTTCAAGTCTTTTGACTCCAACTTTAAGCGCTGCCTAGACACGTATCAAGCGCCTTCCTCAGATGCAAGCACCTGCACACAGTGATGAAGGCCACCTCTGAAACTTGCCTTCCGTATGCTCAATAGTTCATACCACATGCTGAAAATGCAACCTGCAGATAATCTGTTCAGCTTTAACTGCTAAACCTGCTCCAATGTTTCCAGATCCGTCTTGAAATGTAGACACCAGGACCGGAAGTTTTTGTAATGGTGTTATCAGTGCTACTTGAACATTTAGAGGTTTCTGCTTGTATTCCTTTTCAAAAGGGGCCTTAGCTCAGGACAATGCTCAGGAGATGCATAGCTAAGATTTTCTGGTACACAAAGTATCTAAGTTTCCCCCTAAATCAGTGCTTTACTATGCAGAATCTCTCACCTCGAAACATGACCTAGAGGCTTCTTCCCCCACCTCCTTTTCTGTTCCCCTCTCAATTTTTGGATCTCTCATTTCACTGAAGGAGCTGATTACTCTGCAGATACATCCGCTCCCTTTCCAACAGTCTTTGTGTCATCTGCCAACTTTACTACAAATATTCATTGCTGAAATCACTCAAAATATCGTTACTCTTCATAAAGACTTTCCTATGAGACCCCACTATAGACAGTCCAACCACTGATATTTCCTTATTAACAACTAAATTTTGAGATCTGTCAGGCAGGCAGTTTTAAATGGGGGCTATGTCAATTTTATGGAATTCCAGCTTACAGTCAGCAGTACTTGATCTGCCACAAGGGTTCTCCTATAACGTTCCATGGAGTTCAATTTGCCTTTTCCATACTGCTCTGATAAGATTGTTAGAGCTATTAAGAGCCGGTGAAGAGTCTGAAAATCTGCTTCTGTTGAAATTATTTTAATTGACCCAAATGATCCAGAGAAAGAGATCTAATTCAAGAAGACTGAAATAGGCTGTTTTGTTACCTTAGTTCTTCTGTATGGTACAGAGCAAAGTACTTCTGAGAATTAGAAGAAAGAATTCATTCTTCTCAAATGAACTAGAAGTCATCTGAGTCCATGAAAATGACAAAGGCTGGAGGAAAATACATTCTTGATACTAATTTGACATACATATAATTACTACTGTTCCTTTACTCTCCACAAAGAGCTAACAGTGAAAGATGGCTTGAGAAGATTTTTCTACTGTGAATGGTTCTTATTTTACTTCAAAAATTTTGTATCAGCCTTGAAAACACTACAAGCAGGAAGAAGGCTATTTAACACATCCTGCGTGAAGTGCAAAACAGCACTGTAAACTTACAGGAGCTTCTAAGGCAAGGGAGAAAGGGCTTGCACACTTTGAATATTTACACTGAAAGAGAATATGAGCCAGTAAAGTAAGAAGGTGAGAGGATAGCAGATTGTATATTCAAGAGAGAGAGAGAAAGAGAAGAGCACCAAGGGGCAGCTGCCCACAGGGGACAGTTCATCAGCTGCTGGAACTGTTTGCTAAGTCCAGTCTAGAGAGATCTACTCACACTTTCTGATTTCCTGCTTTGATGCCTTTTCTTCACTAGACTAAATTTCTCTTCTTCTGGTTTAAAAGGTTTGACTGGTATTGAACATCATTTAAGACAAGCACATAGCTAAGGATAACCTTGTACCCATAAATAAATACAGTAAGTAAGTGACTCATGTCTGGAATCCAAGAGTAAGAATGAACTTCCTGACAAGCAAAAAGACCTGCAAAGAAGTCTCTCTCAGTAGGCACGGACCACTGCCCTTCTACTAAGGGATGATGCTGCATAACCCCAGGCTGTGGTGTGTTGACCTTGGCTGGATGCCAGGTGCCCACCAAAGCCACTCTGTCACTCCCCTCCTCAGCTGGACAAGGGAGAGAATATATAACGAAAGGCTCGTGGGTCGAGATAAGGGCAGGGAGAGATCACTCAGCAATTACTGTCACGGGCAAAACAGACTCGACTTGGGGAAATTGGTTTATTGTCAATCAAATTAGAGTAGGATAATGAGAAATTAAACCAAATCTTAAAACCCCTTCCCCTCACCCCTCCCTTCTTCCCAGGCTTAACTTCACTCCCAATTTTCTCTTCTTCTTCCCCCTCAGCAGCGCAGGGGGACGGGCAGTGGGGGTTGTGGTCAGTCCATCACACATTGTCCCTGCCGCTCCCCTCTCCTCAGGGGAGGGCTCCTCACACTCTGCCCCTGCTCCAGCGTAAGGTCCCTCCCACGGCAGACAGTCCTCCACAAACTTCGCCAGCATGAGTCCTTCCCCCGGGCTGCAGTTCTTCACGAACCGCTCCAGCATGGGTCCCCCATGGGGTCACAAGCCCTGCCAGCAAACCTGCTCCAGTGTGGGCTCCTCTCTCCATGGGGCCACAGGTCCTGCCAGGAGCCTGCTCCAGCACGGGCTTCCCACGGGGTCACAGCCTCCTTTGGGCATCCACCCACTCCAGTGTGGGGTCCTCCACGGGCTGCAGTGGAAATCTGCTCCACCGTGGACCTCCATGGGCTGCAGGGGGACAGCCTGCCTCCCCACGGCCTGCACCCTGGGCTGCAGGGGAATCTCTGCCCCGGTGCCTGGAGCCCCTCGTCCCCTCCTTCCTCACTGCCCTCGGTGTCTGCAGAGCTGTTTCTCTCACACGCTCTCACTCCTCTCTCCGGCTGCAGGTGCTGTTGTGCAGCAACTTTCCCCTCTCCTTAACTGTGTTATCCCAGAGGCGCTGCCGCCCTCGCTGATGGGCTCGGCCTCGGCCAGCGGCGGGTCTGTCTTGGAGCCGGCTGGCATCGGCTGTGTCGGACGTGGGGGGAGCTTCTGGCAGCTTCTCACAGAAGCCACCCCTGTAGCCCCCGATACCAAAACCTCACCACACAAACCCAATACACAGGCCCAATACACTGAACCCCAGTTTGGGTTCTAAATCTGTATTTTGAAAAATGTTTATTCTCAATTAGAAAAATCATAGTGATAAAAATCTACCTCAATCTTTGACAACCTATTGTAGTAATTGCTCTATCAAAGTGCCTCTTTTTTAGCCTGTATTTATCCAGGCCCAATTTTCAGCTTTTGATATTTGAAATGTCTCTGCCTGCTACACTGAAGAGCTTTCCTTATCAGTTATTCTAACTTTATAAACTTCTATCTCCTAACAGAAATTATTGTCATTACTGTATAAGTGCAGAACATCGCACTTTTTATTGCCTAATATTGCTCCATTTTCATTATTGAAATCCTCAACATTACCCAACAGCATGTTAGTCCATCTAAATTCACTAACCAGTTCCCAAAGTTTACCACAATTCCTCATTTTGGAATTAATGTCTAAGATACATCACCTTTTTTTTTTATAATTACTTATCATGCTATTTAATTTAAACTAACATCACTTTTGATAATTTCATCTAGGCTTGTCTTCATTGAGCATGCTTTCTATAACTCCTTATTAATTGCCTAAAGAAGCATCTCTTCTTGGTGATAAAGCAGTTATTCAGCAAATAAATTAGGCAACTACCACATCCAGAAATAATAGAGGCCTTCGATTTGTAATAGTTTAAAATGGAATAATACAATCCTCACAACCAGTTATCTAAGAGTATTACTTATATGGTTATCTATATTGAAAATTTGGCCTCAAGTGTCTACAGCAGGCTTCTAGCTCCATCTCTGAAGATTTTTTTCAAAGTGATTTTGATGAAAGCAGAGCCCTGTTCTCCATACTTCTTCTTCTACCTTTTCATTTAAAAGCAACCCATCTTTAGCAAATACTCCTACCCCACCACTTTTATTATTTCCATTTTCTATGCAATGCACACACCCAGTATCTTTAATATTCACTGCATATACTCTTCTACATCTTGCTCATGTGTTTCAATTTCCTTCAATTCTTGCAAAATATTCTTCATCTCAGAATACATACCTTTCTACCTTTACTTGATATTTTCCTGCTTATTCGGGCTTATTACTTTCCTGCCTGTATGAGCCTTTCATCAGTGCTACACTAAGAGCACCCGTTCAACAGAATATCCCCTTAATATCCTTATATTTTCAGAATTAGTGATTCTATTAGTCCCTTGAAAGTCCACTTTTTGTTCTTGTATCCTTTATATCCCTGAGTACATGACTTTTCACATTAGTGCACTGAGATGCAATTACTTACCCGTGTCCTGCTTATAGAGCAGTTACAACTATCCAAATTTCTCTAGGTATCCAATTTCTCTATGTCCATGAGCAATCATCCTCACCATTCTTAAAAATTCTATCAATGATGACTTTCCTCAAACTGTTGACTGAAAACATTCCATTAGAATTGTAGATATGTGATGACTATTCCCTATTTTTAATTAAACTTTCAGATTGATCAGTTGTGTTTCACCCATATAATACACAACATGAGACATAGCTGTAAAAAAATGTGCTGTACATTGCTAGGCTATATTAATATATCAGTGTTCCTACGGTGTGCGAGATGGAAAAATATGCAGCAAGAATTCTTTCCTTTGAAAAGGGAAGTTGACAAATAACAGCTAGCTTGATGCAGGAATGAAGGTAAAACAGGGTGGTTATAAAATCAGGTAGCCAAAAGGCAACATTACAGTGAGAATAATACTGCTTTATTAATATATCAACACTCCAACTATGTATCGGTAATTAAAGGGATTTATACTACAGATAAGAGACTTCACCTGGTAACTACTATTACTTCATAGTGAGCAGAAGGTACTTTAATATTAGTTCCTTTATGCTCCAAACACCCAAAAGTATACTACACAAATAGAGTTAAAGACTGGTAAGATTAATAAACATAGCAAGGAGTAGCAGTTAAGAAATCACTAAAACTCGTGGGTATTTGAATGAGACAAACAGAAAATGATAGTATGATTTTATCCTATTAAACTTCAGTATTGCCTCTGATGTTTCAATTTTCATTTGGCTCTCCTTTATCATGTCCCTCCCTCCCTGCATGTTTAACAATGAAACCCCTTTATCTCACTCTGAGATGCTGAAATCCTGTGTCAACATCATGAAGAAAACAAAATTCTTCTCTAGTATTCAAAAACTCCAGGTTCAAAACAAAAAATGTTGTTATTGTAACTGAGCTTTGTAATTCAATAGTAAAAATGTCCTGTGGGATATTATTGCCTTGAAAGATAATTCTAGTTCAATACCCTTGTTGTACAATACTGACATATACTCTGAAGATGTGGAATCTGACACCAGATTTTATCCACATAATTGAAGCAGACTAAGATGAATGCACTATAGCCTGATTTTGTTTTTCTAGGTGTTAAATATCTGCTGCAGTTCCTAAGCAGCTGGACAGAATGCGATGCCTTCACACAAAGTTGGAAATTTAATCTTACGTTGTCCAAAATTTCTGCCTTGTGGCAGAAGTCCACAACTTCGCCTTCATCCAGAAGGGAGTCAGTCTTAACATTTGTTCTCCTGGCAACAAAGTGAATACTCCCAAATGTCTCCTGTTCTCATCACTCTGGCTGATTATTCACGAACCTTATGTGTTAATATATTGGATAGAGGCAGGTCTCCAGATAGCAAAGGTCACATTGGTACAGAAGTGTTTTCATCAAGAGAGTGAAAAGAAAAAAGAAAGGGAGCATTTATGTGAGAGAAGCTAGAACCAAGTGTCTTCTTTCAGGAACTGCTATTTGGAATCCAAAAAGCTGAACATCGAGCTACTCACAAAAAGGCAGAGTTCTTGCCCTGTCAAGAGGTGGTACATAACCAGGAAAGTGAAGATAAGGATTAAACCAAAATTCTTCCGTGCCCATCTAAATCCATTTGACATATCAGAATAAACTCCTCTTCCTCTTCTTTATATCAATTTATTTCTAGCTTTTATAGGGAGAGAAGAGAAAAAGAATTTTCTTTTTTTTTCATCCCTACCTACCAGCTAATTATTAGAAGGAATCCTAGTGGAGACAGTTTATTCCCTCATAATCCCTTCGCTGTCTGCTGCATCAAGCAGTCGGGGGAAAAAAAAGTAATGTTATACATCTGTCAAACATTGAGAATTTAAGGAAAAATATGCTGGAAGACCTTTCTTGTTGTCTAAATGTTTGCAGTAATTCAATTAAATGAACGTGAAGGCAAAGATTTACAACAAACTTAATGAGATTCACATGTGATTATATTATGACAGTGAGAGAAAAAATGCCATTCAACATCTTCAGAGTAACAGCAAAACAGAACTAAGAAATTTGGGGAAGAAAATAATTTGTCAGAAGCTTTCAAAAGAAAATATTTAGTCTGAGATTGCATTTCTCTATTCTCCTACCTAAATGAAACAAGTTTAGATTGTTGTATTGTTTATTGTATAAGCAGCTTACAGACTTACATGGCATTCCTCTGATAGGGAATGTCAAGTATTTAACAAATATTTATGTGTGTCCCCCCTCTCCCTTCACAGTTCAGGAAATAAACTCAGAGAAAATAAATCATTTTTTCTTAGTTTGATCCAGTATGTATGAGGTAGACAAGAGGTGGCAAGGTTTCATGTATTCCATGTTTTCAACACAAGATTCTTCCAAATATTTACACTTAATAGCTACATGCAAGTTGATGGTTTGACTATTGAAAGACAAAATTGCCTTCCTACTAGCTGCAAAGCTTGATCTATATTCCTCTAGAAAACATATCGTCCTAAGTTATATTTTTAGATTCTTATGAATTTTTTCAAAACTTGAGCTAAGGGAAGAAGGGAACTGGATCAAGTTAAATGTGCTCAAAATTACACACTTACAATACATTTTCTACAGTAAGAGTAAAAATATCTAGGAATAATTCTTTAATAAACTCCTACAGACTCAAGATCAAATTTTTGAATAACCATTACTGGTTTATATCTACAATTCTTTCTGTCAGAAGATCTTAGTTAAACGAAGCAAACCATAATTGCCTTTTAATGATTTGTTATAGATTGCCCACTGTCCCCAAAAAGCAATACTTTACATAAGAAAAAGAGATTGTAAATAGAAGATAAAAAAAATCTACTCTTGCATAGAATATTATTTTTACCAGTTCCAGAAATCATTGCAATTTATTGCTGTTATATTTAGCTTGCTATATTAAGTTTTTAAAATTGTATTAAGGGGATTTTTGTAGTCTTTGACAAAATGCACGCCATC
The DNA here is from genome assembly GCA_013398225.1 of Steatornis caripensis. NCBI lineage: Eukaryota > Metazoa > Chordata > Aves > Caprimulgiformes > Steatornithidae > Steatornis > Steatornis caripensis. The sequence goes on from VZSC01004564.1 coordinate 83,721, forward strand.
TCTGGTTTGCATCTTCTATTTACCAAATTATGGGCTTACCCCCAATATCTGGCCGCAGCTTATTGTCATATCCTTGAAGTAAGGAGTCCAGTATGTGAGTTACATCCCCACCATGAATCTTTGGTGCAAGGACCCATGTTTTATTCACCGTTAGATCTTCATCGTCCTCATCATCTGCTTTATCAGCTCTAAGGTGAGTGAACAAAAAAAACCCAACAAGGTTAGGAAAAAAAAACTCAAACAGTGAAACTAAATACATCAGAGGTGAAAAGAAATTGAGAAAATATTAAACACAATTTAGAGTACTTTATAAAAATCCAAATGCATTCTGGTGCCAACAGAAGGAGGTAGGCCCTTATTTAAAACACCAACATTTTGTTTTATGGCAGTAGAGAGCATAAGCTAATAAACATGTCAAGAAAGGCATTAACAGATCACCCATACAGAAAGACTCAAGCCATGAGTCAAGCCCATAAAAGAAGCAGTAGGCTTCCTCTTAGTGACAGCCTTTTCCTGTTTTAAAACACAAAATGTAATTCCCAAGCTTTTTCCTAGTTTGCATTTCATTTTCAAATCATAGTACTAATATTTCTAAGAGATGCTTAATCATGGTAATAGAAACGTCTTGGTGTCAAGGAAATTAACAGAATCTCCTTCCTAGTAGCCTCCATTCTAGCTATGATACAAAAAAAAAAGATTTGCATACTTATTCAACTCCATTCTAATTTTAAGAAAGCAAATAAACATTACATCCATGTGCTATGACTAAATACACAGAAGCTGCAGTCGTGTCAATTATGTATCTATACGCAGTATAGTTGAAATGCTGCGCCATCCCTTTCAGTTAAGAAGATCCTTTGTTAGCTATCTATTTTATCAAGGTGAAACAAACATACAAGGAAAACACACATTCATTTATGGCCTATCTTTTAATTAGATAAACAGAAATATATACTTAATTGCTAAGTCATTAGAAAAAAATCGCAATACCTTTGTTGTATCTGCAGATTCACTCAGGTATCACTGAAAGGTCAAAGAATGCCTGGAAGTAGTTTTCTTTCCATTTGAATCAAACGAGTGTGGGCTTAAGTATTCCTCCAGTGCTAAAGTTTGCAATCTATATTACTCATCCAGCTTATTTCAGGGAAGTGTTATGGACTTCAAGTCTGGCAAAGTGCATCAGACTGATAGTAGTAACTCTGACAGTCACACAACGTATCCTCACAAATGGACACTGGCTAACAATTATTACAGAACTTATGCAATCCATATTAATCAGTTCCAATGCTAACATAGGCACAGATATTCCAGTAAATGAAAGGAATTAAATTACTGTCCTTGTACCAATTTGTATTATACATCAAACTAAAAATGGTACTGCTATATTATTAGGAAGGGATTTAAGGACTAAATTACGCAGACTACGCTGTCCTCAAAACCAAAGGTGGAATTTTCCAGTAAATTTCCTACAGGAATTAAGACAACCAGCATGCTCTGCGTAGAGATAACACTACACCTTCAGGGCAAAAGGACACAAAAAGTCAGGAAAGGACAGGGATGAAGCAGGCACGCCTGGCTTTTGTAGCACTCCTTTGTGGGAATGCACCCAAACAGTCTGTATTCGTAAGACCTCTCAGATAATACTACCAAGTCTCACTGAAAATCAAGACTACCATGGCTGTGGAAACTGTTCGATGGTTTTGGCATGCCTGCTTAATTTGGGAAGTGCAACAGGGAGCTTGCCACAGGTCAATAGGTTCCCAGAGGATGAACACAAGGCACTGCATGGATATTGGGACTTTGATACCTGGCTTGCTGCAAACAAGAGTCTATTATAGCTGAAAGTAATATGCAATCTAAATACAAGGTTCACTGACAGCTTCCCCTGCAACAGTCTGAAAAGCGCTTTCATTCTGTTAAATTGAAATGCACCGTAAAATACTTAATCTTTACTGCTTTACATAGGCATTATAGAAATGTCAGATATTAAATATTTAACATTTCCCATTAGCAGGATCCCACTAATGGGAGCACTAAAAGAAGTAGGAAGTGAAGTTTTGTTAATGTACACTCTTTTTCCCCTCAAAGCTACCTATTGCCATCTCTTTCATGTTTCATTACCATGCAGCTTTTTTATACTTTTTTTTTTTGGTCTGGTTGCACTTTTTGTCATCTAATTACTATATAAATTAGCTTGTGGTTGCTAAGAGTGCAGAGGCAATCCCAGCCTTCCCCCATGGGCATTAAGATGATGAGGAGTAAAATTTAATTTAAAAGCAGCTCTCTAAGGAAAGAGACATGCCCACTACGAAACTGACCTTTTCTTCTTCCTCTTTTTCTCCTCCATCACACAAACAGCAGAAAGTAGAGGGAAACTACCAGAGCTCTGTACAGACTCAGGGCGCCTGACTCTCAGAATCAGCCCAACTATTTGCAGAGAATTTGAAGTGATGATGATACACTTTTGTCCTGCTTTACTGTTCTTTCCACATCGCTATTAAGAACAGCATAGATTTAGCCAAAATGAAAAGTACAAGAGGTCATGCCACCCCCACCTAAACCCGAGAGGAGTTACAACCATGACACCTCCACTCGCATTCACTCGAATACGTTGACATTTGGAGGAGTTCTTAATTTTACTCATAGATTCACAGGACAACTCATGTGGGAAGGGATCATGGGAGGTCTCTAGTCCAGCCTCCTGCTCAAAGGCTCAAAGTAGGTCCAGCTCTGAGGTCACAGCAGGTTGCTCAGGGCTTGATCAGGTTGGGTCTGGCAAATCTCCAAGAATGGAAACTGCAAAACCTCTCTGAGCAACCTGTTCTCCACTTCTTTTTTTTCCCCACTCTTTACTATATTTAAATAAACTTGAAATTAACAAGAAAGAAAAGTACAAATACAAATACATTTCAGATGTTCACTTTCTGTCTTGCTTGATTGGAGGCCCTGTGGTCCTCCTCCAATTTTAAAACTCTGAACTACAAATAGCTATACAGATGAGAACACTGATCGCTTACAGAAAGCAATTAATAATGCAGTTCCTGAGGGAGAGGGAAAAATTCCCTACCAGCATCCGACAGCTTTTCCAGTCACTACTAAGTAAATCCATTTAAGGATGCACTTTTATTAGAGGTAACATTTCTTTACTTAGTGTCCGACAAGTCTTGGCTTAAAATACGCATTTCCTACTATTTACATGGAACTGCCCCGTTTTATCATCAAAATATCATGCACTGAAAAAAGTGCCAACTGCTAGAAAAAAAACACGCTAGACTTCCATACCAGTACTCTAGGCTAACAAGAGCTCATGGCTCACTAATCCACTAATCAAACCTGCAAAGGAACCAACACAAGCCAGAAATTAATATAACCAAATGCAGAGGAACCAGACTATCGCTGCTCTACGTAGTGAAAGGAGCTATTCTTACTCTTTCTATTCCCATCTTACCAGCCTTTTCAGAGATGATCAACTGTGATGACCCATCTTGCTACAAGAATACTGTCTTTTTAGCTCTCCTTTAAAATGTGGCCAAGATCACTGAGCATGCAATAAAGACTATAACGTCTCTGCAGTGCTGATGGCATCCAGTTCTGCACTTTCTGTTCCTAAGCTGTAGCACTAATGCACAGCCGCAGGACTGAGACAAGAAAGGAATGATGCTGGCTGGAAAAACAAAGTGACCAGAATACATACAACGTCTTCTATCTACCCTCCAGTGAAGCAGAGCACCCAACATCTGCCAACTTGAATTCTAAATCTAGATGTTTTGGGGGAAGTTGCATAAAGCTCCCCAAAAAGAGTACCTAGACACATGAAGGCAACAGGACAGACACTGTGTACATATTCATTTCTAGAAATCTGAATTACTTATCTTTGTCACACTAAATAGATTTGAACTACTGTTTCAAAGGCAGATATCACTTTAGATTTACACAATTGGCAGGATCAGTTGAGGTGGCATTACCAGGATCTAACCAAGGTTGCTAAACCATGTTCTTTAAAGGCACGTTCACACTGGAAAACAAGATAGCTCAAAATGGTTGACTTTTCACCCAAGTTTCTTTGTGTCTCACATTGCAAAGTCCAGCTTTTTCTCCAGGATTTGGAATGGGGTAGAAGGAAAGACAGAAGATAACAAACTTTATTCCAAACCAGAAAATAAAATGTTGAATTCAGGTATGCTCTGCAATTATTTAGTAAGAGTTAACTTGGGCTGAGTACCTTTTTACTTCTTTGCAGTTAAAATAAATCTAACAAACCCGTGAAGATTAATGTCAATTAACTCCACCCTCACTTTAACAGTAGCACTTTCCTTTCTCTCTCACAACTCTAGGAAGAAAGGCAGACTTAATTAAAGAGGAATTCTTTTCCTTTCCAAGTTCATCTAAAGCTTATTATCTATACACAGAACATAATACTTAATCCTCTCTCCATTTACTATAAAAACTATTTTTTTCCAACCAACTTCACTCAGTAGGTCTTTTTCAGAATGTCTGGAGAGATGATGATTTAGACCAAAATTTGACATGAAACATTAAAATATTACTGTTCCACCACACAACACTATTTTACATGTATTACTGCAGGTGTTAATCCTAATTTTAATGATTTTATAAATTAGAAAGAGACCTCACTTCTTAACTTGTTATAACACTTCAGCTAGCCTCATAAACTCAACAGTAAACTGCATGTATACAGTTAACAGTAATTAGGCAAAAAGTGCCTTACTTATGCTCTCTGTCCTTCAACTAATTGGAGACACTACCATGACTAATAAATCCCTGAGCACAAGTGACTAATGACTAAATAAGTCTTTTCAACATCAGGCAACATGCTCATCTTCAGACATTAATATCATAGGTCTTTGTTTTCCTTTAAATATGAGAAAAAACACTCAGACGAGCTTTAAGTTGCAATTAACATCTGTCAGGTTATGTAATGAACTGGAAAAAAGCTGATGTAGTGAGAGTGCTCCTACTGCTATTTGTATCACGTGTATCAAAGTATTACATGTAGAAGTACACGTATAGCATAGGTGGGAGTACCAAAACACAGCTAATGATCAATTTAGTTGTTCATTTCCAGGCCCTGTTCCCACACAACACACACAAGGGTTTCCAGTCCCCCAAGCAGGGTTGATTTATGGGGAACACATAGACTTCTGGAGAAGCTGTAGAGATTGGGCAGGGAACCTTAGTTACCTCCACTGACAGTTCATGCCTATGCACAAGCCACTCAATCAAGCCCTTCAGTGGCCGTGAGGTTTAAACCACCCTGCACAACGGCTTTGTCTGTTTGGAGATATAGTGATCCTTCCGTACAAGAAATACTCTGATGATCATTTAATAGATAAATAAGAAGGAAAGTCAGTGTTTCAGATAACTTTTATGCAGATAGAGCTGAAAGGAACATACCATTTTCCTTTTTGCCTTACACATGCAAATAAAAACAGTAAGACAAGTTGCATTAGTTCATTTAGCTAAGGATCTTCTCCAACAGCAGCCAAAAGCAGTTGCTTCGAGAGTTTTACCGATACAGAAGTAGGGCACAGTGATACTTACCTAAATCATGAAACATGTCTTAAGACAGCTGATAATCACTGGCTGTGCTTCCCAGCGTATTATATTTTTGTCTAAGTATACTACAATTGTCTAAGTATAATACAGTATATTGTATATATACTGTATACATATATATGTCTAAGTATAATACAATTTAAACTTTATTTTCCAGTACTTTAAAAAAAAATACTGTTTCTCTCAACTTTCAGACAAAATGGCAATGTTTCCCACATTGTAAACACAGGAGATTATTTACTTAGCAACAATACAGTTTCAGAGTGTCAAAATACTACATTTAACCAGGCAATGCTCCATAAGAAGTCAGTCAAGACAGAGAAGGTTTCCAGGGAAGGTTTCCAATCGATCAGACATCTAACCAGACACTACCTTACTCCAGAACACTGAACGAGAGATGCTTGTATGTGATAAAGAAGTATACTTCATGGCCCCATCAACGAGAGTTCAGAGGTCATCTGACCTAGCCAAATTCCACACATGAAAAAACACCTAAAGTATTGCTGAAAATAAAAAAAAAAGATGGTCACTGACACCTTAACATCCAGAGTAAGACATTTTTACAGAGGCTGGTGATGATTCTAATCCAGAAGCTAAAAAAACAAGTACTTAGGCTTGTGTCACATGGATGACTAAGGCATAGAACCAGCTACAGATGAAAATCTGAACTCCAGAAGGATGATAAGTTTAAGCAGTGCCTGAGACAGAAGAAATTTCCTTATAGAGAGAGCAAAATGCAACCTCAACATAGTAGGAATGAGTAATTAGCCTTATGTCAGCAATTCAAAATACATATTTACATATTTTTTTGGATCTTCCTAAGATAAAACAAAGCCCTCAGACAGACTTGCAGTATCCTTCTGAAGCTGAAAAAGGATGGGGACTCCCGCACATACACAAATACTACTTCTTCTCAGAAGCAGCAATAGCAGCAGGACCACATAACCATGACTGCTAGAATAGGACACAATTACGTTTTTCCTCAAAAGATTTTCTTGAAAGCTTGCTTCCACTGCTAGCTGTTAGTAGTGGAAGGTTTAAACATCTCTCAAGGTTTATCTTCCAAACTTGATGGATGACTTCATACTTATCAGTTCCATTACATTTCTGCAGATACGAACTTGCTTTTGCATTTCATCATCATCTTCTTCACTAATATGCTTTATTCATTGCAGAAATATTCTGGGAAAACAAGCATAACTGCAAGCAAAGAAATGCAGCTACTGAAAATATGTCTCCAGAAAGCATTACCTGCTCTTCTTAATCCCGTGGGACATAGAGTCACTGATGTTGTATTCCTTCATCTTCACCCTTCCTAGACTGGTTTAGACACCCTCTTCAGAAAAATCTCTAATCTCTTCCTCCACCCATTCCATCTCAGATGCTTTTATCAATCTATTTCCCCCTTCTTCTGCCTTGCCAGGCTTTGGCATATTCTTTTGTGTGTCAAAAGGTATATTTCTCTCTCCCACTGAAGTATGTTTTTACTTATTCCCTACATTTTTTTTCCAGTATGCCTACCACATAGTGTTAGGTTGATTCTTCTTGATACATATACTGTATTGTGCTCTTCACCTTCTCTAATCTCATATTTGTCTGGTTATTTTTAATTTCCTGCCCTGCTTCCTCTTCCCCTTCCCTTCTTGAGTTTTTACTGAGAGGATGAATCTGGACCTTAAGTCAGCAGTAAAACTATCAGGGAAAAGTGTGGAAAAAATATTAGAAATTCTTATACAGAAAGGAAAATTAGATTTTTAGGATAAGCTACATAAAGAAGTTCATTTAGCATTAAATAAGTGAAGCTTTGTTTAAAAAAAATGAACAATCATAGCACTAACACATTAGAAGCAGGTACCTCTGCTGTTCACTCCCTGTAATGAAAAGTGTTGCCTACATATTTGAGTGTGTAGACTATCAAACTTGTGATATCTTAATACATATCACAAGCATCAGGTGATCAAGCTCTTTTGAGTCATTCGAGCCTTGAAGTATATCTCTGAAAGATATGAAATATTTTCTCCCACACAATAACTTCAGTACAATTCATTTTATTCCCAGGAAGACCTTTGACTTAAAAGTATTATCACATTTCTTGTAAAATGAACTTCAAAATCTCTGTGATACTAATATAACAAAAACTAATCCATACAGAAATTACTGAACTATACAACCAGACCACTTAATAAAGGCACAACCTGATTGCAAAGAATATTTATAGAAATGTGAATGTTTAACATTAAGAACAACAGGTATTGTTAAAGATGTGTTCCAGAAGAACAATTTTGTTCTGAGATCCATACAAATTGCTCTCCTCCAAGCCGACTTTCAGGTAATGCTACATACTTGTTGAAATTACACTGGTCAAATTTCTTATTGATTCAAATGGCTGTTAAACATCTCAAAAAAAAAATATCATCTGGATTCAAAGCATCACAGATATTCTTTATCCACCAGTCTTCTCATATAGTACAGTTAGTCTTCTCTCCTTGAAAGTTCATCCAAATATTAATATGCTCAGACCAGTATAACTGCCACGGCTACTCCTGTCAAGTTGCATTCGAGAAACAAATTGAAAATTTTCCTCACATCTACCCAAGTACAGGTAATTCTCTGTGCCAGTTCAGAGCTGCTGGATCCTCAAACATATTTAGCTTGATTAGTATAGTGATCTCACTTCGACTATCTTAGCAAAATTATGTCTTTACCTCCATATGTGGTCACAAAAATATTCTTCCCAGTTTTGTAGACCTGATGGAGAGAACTACCTGTTTCTGCATACCTCTCTTTTATGAGGTACAATAGAGTGCAAGAACCTTGCCCAAGTAAGATAGCAAACCATACTAAAAGGAAAAAAAAAAAAAGAAATTGAAAAAACCCCCAAGACGATTCCTGCCATTTTCCACAGAATCATGCAATTTCGAAGAAATCTTGGGAAGTCAACTTATACTCAAAGGAGGGCCAATACTGAATTCAGACCAGGATGCTTAGGAGCTTAGTTCAGTCAGGTATTTGAAAATTCCATGGATAGAGATCTCACAACCTCACTGGACAACTTGTTCCACTGTTTAACTATCCTTATAGTGAATTTTTTTTTATACCACATTGTGATTTCCCCGGTTGCAATTCATCACCATTGTTCCTCGTTCTCTGCTATGCACCACTGCAAAGTGCCCACCTCTGCCTTCACGATCACCTCCCCATAAGTGCTGGGGGCTGCTGCTGGGTCCCTCCAAAGCCATCTCTTCTCCAGGCTGAACAGCCCTCTCCTCACAGGGCAAGCGCTCCTGCCTGACCAGCTTGACAGCCTTCTGCTGAGCTCCCTCCAGTTTAAACCCAAAACTGGATGCAGTAACTAGATGCAGTTTCACAAGTGCTGAGCAGGAGACAATTGCTTGCCTCAAGCTCCTGAGCGTGCACCTGGTCACACAGACCAGGAAGTTGCTGACCCTCTTTGCTGCCAAGCCACCATGCTGTCTACCAGGAACTGCAGGTCGTTTTTGGCAGAGCTGCTCCCCAGTCAGCTAGTCCCCAGGGGGCCCTTCCCACCCAGCTGCAGGACTTAGCACTCATGCTTGATGAATTTTATAATGTTCCTGTCAACCCATTCCCTCAGCCTCTCCAGCTCCCTCTCAACAGCAGTCCTGCCCCCAAACATCTGAAGTTGTCAAAACAATCTTTCAACATTGAAAAAAAAAAAATAGTCTTCAGGAAAGGCTATGCTAATACCATTATTCCTGATGCTCTCAGCAGTTCTTGTTCCACCCCAGACAAGCAACAAAATAGGACACACTTACTTCTCTTTCCTCACATCAGTTATTCCACATTCTGATTACACACTTGCAGAATAAGTTGTGTGCTTTATTTTGGCTTAGAAAAACTGGGTAACATATTGTTTGTAACACCTGCATTCACAATGTAAATACATCTCTTTCTCTGTCCTGACAAAATCATTATTACAATATCTTAAAGCAGTTCTTTGTCTAGGAAAGTACTTGAAAGTACCCATTGAATGGTCAGTAAGTAGGTCTTTCCTTTTTTCTAGTACCATCATTTCTAATGTTAGCTGAAAAATTACTAGCGACCCTCATGTCAACTATATTTTAATCTTATAGATCAAGAGCATTTTGTCCAGGCAATTTTTTTTAGACAAATATATAGTCATCTTCCTCTACAAAATGTCTTCTAAGGAAAGCCTTCCAGTCATGGCATGCAACGAAAAATACAATTTATCAAGAAGATAAAGCAGGCCTTAGGATAAGCTGTACTGCCTTGACTGAAACTGCAGTCTAAACCTGCTAAATTCTTAGGGAGATTTATTTCAGATGGATTTGAATGAAACCTAGAAATGTAAATTGATAAGTCCTATATTCTCACTTGGTAGGTTTTATCTTCTTTGTGGGTTTTGGCCAGACCATGCAACCAAGTAATTAAAATGTGAACAGCCATATCCCACTGTTCACCCAGACCAAACAGCAGGGAATAAATGAAGATTCAGTGAAGAGAAGATAAAAGGATAACAGTAGCCAATTATAGGGCCTAAGTAGACATAAATGAAAAGGGACAAATGGTATTAAAGGACAAAATATCCCCAAACTGATAAGGAAGGACATAATGATGAAAAGGCATCACCTCTCTGGGTATCTGAAACATGTACTAATCATGGCCATATCCAATCTCCTGGGAGTTTCAGACTAGGATCATCCGACAAAGACAGACACATATAAATCCATGTGCCACATGTCAGCATCACGTTCAAGAGACTGCAGATGTCTATCTATACTCGGCTGATGAAAGGTTAATTGTCACCAAGTTCAGAATGAACCAATATATTGATGATGGGTTAATCCAAGAAACACTTTCCCTAGTGTAGACTTCAAACAAACCTAGCATAAATGAATGTTGAGAACTATAACCTCAATAAATAGCAGTTACCATAATTAAGTGTCATCACACAGTCACTATAATGTTCATCAAATTGCAAAGTCAACTTTGTTAGATTTCTACTTTAAAACGTCACCAGCATCTCAAAAAATATACAAAATGACCTCTCCATTATAATCTATTTTCAGTCATTTAAGCTGCTGGTATTTCAACATATTCATGTAACATTTGTTCTAACAAAATTCAGTGCATATTCCCTGCAAAATCATCAGGTAGCTAGGAATCTACTACAGTCCTTCTCAAAAACAAGCTTATTTGAAACACTTCAAAGTTCTGGTACACACGTGAGCAGGTATCCGTCTGCTCCCACAGGAGGCAAAGAAATATGTATAGACTGAAACAGCAACAGAACCAGAGCCTTGCACTGAACTGTGCATCATAATTGTGGCATATAGGTGAATCTGGCTTAAAATCATAGAAGAAGCCATACAACTACAATAACTAGGCAATGACAACATGCCCCCAAGAGAAATACTGTGAATGGGTTCTAGTGAAATTTTAGTGTAACTGACACTAGGCAATTATGGAATAACCCAAAGGTCAATGAAATTAATGAATAATTGTACAGAGTTGAATATACTCCGTAAGGGCTAATGTAAATACCTAAACCATTTAATAAAAAGCTTGCTCTCTCTCTCTCTCTGCAAGCAAAATTATCTCTTCTCCACTGTAATTTATTGTGTATTAAATATAACATGTACCTTTTACATCAGGAGTATTCCACCTCCTGTCAGATGGTGAATAAAACTCATGGCTGTCAGAGATCTCCCCTGCTGTATGCAACCTGCAGGCCATCAGCTGGATGGCTCTCATCAACAAAGCAAGAACCAAAGGCACAGGTCCATGGCTCACCCGCAGCTGGTCTGGTACAATCCAGTACATATTTGATGGCTGCATGCTGGTAAGATCAAGTTCCATTCTCCCCAAGGGAAAACACTAAGGGTACTTTATTTTAAAAAACATGTACATAATTTATTCAGCCATGTAAACATGGCATTGGACAATGAAGAAAAAAAAATTGTCAGGACTTCTAGCGACAGTTAGCCACCTGAACTAAAACTTAATACTACAACTTTTTCCTAGTATAAATTCCACCCAGTTGAACTTTGTTCTGAAAGATAAATTTGACCATAATATCACATCACCAATAGTAAGACTTAATAATAGTAAGACTTAATCCCTTATGGTACACTGCCTTAAATAATAAGAAAACCGTATTAAATGAAAGGTCTAACAATCTATTTAAGACCTTAAATAATTTAATTCAAAAGGGGATGTATCTTGTGTTACCTCAGATCTTTCCTATTCACTACTTCTGTCTGTCTCCCGAAAACAAGAAAAATAACTGCATATAAATTTAGAAGCACAGAATTAGCCATTCACACCTTACCAGATATGGATGCAATGACATGGAAAAGGATTTGAGGATCAAGGCAGAAAGCAAAAAGAACATGAAGTACACTGGAGCAGTACCGAAGCTAATCCTGAGGTAGAGTATCTCAGCAGTATTAAGCAGGAGTGGGGAAGTAATATTCTGTGTGTATCTGCCATTAATGAGGCTAATACTTATATAACCAACCCATTTTCAAGGTCTGTTCTTTAAAGAAAAAATTGAAAGTGTTTACAAAATGGTTAAACAATTAATTCAATATTTTCTGAAGAAAATTAAGTAGCTCAGTTTACTTATCTGAGAGAAAAGCATAAGCTGCTAACAAGTTACTCCTTAAACTACATATACCAGGGAATACTTCTAACAGTAGTTAGTATGACTGTAGTATCGGTAAATCCAATTCAATGGAAATTTCCACTCTGCACAGACTATCTCTGATTTTGACACATTTGTATAAAACTTTAATTTTGGAGCAGATCATTCACCCCGCAACAACTGCTAGCCATATAATTGCACTGCAGCTTCTTATCTCTGAGAGGTGAGGAGGTTTCCCCAACCAAATAATCCACAACATATCATGAAGGACTAGGCTGCAAAGAGAAAGACAGCAGGATGTCTTCTGACCAAAATGCTAATTCCTTTAAGAATTTTCAGGGTTCATTTGAGGTGCTCAGAGTTCTCTTCAAAGCAAAACTTGGTAGTGGTACACGGGGCAAAAGCAAGCTTTGGTGACTGGCTTCCCTGCTGAAGTGTGTTTGGCTGCAGAGCACGTTCCGCTTCTGATGCCCCGCTGCAGCCGTGGGTCTGCACCCTGAGGTTGCCCCGTAGAACCAGAGGTACAAAGGCCTGGATTTCCCCACAGAGACGTGGACACGGGATCCAGTGGCTAAGCCAGATGTAGCAGGTGGTACTGGGAAAAAAAAACCTGGCTTTTTCAGCAAGCAGAAGGCGGCAGAAGATCCACTGGATGGAAGCCAGAGAAACCTCAGACTAGAAATACTGTAAAATACTTCATCAGATTCCTCCTCATCAAATCTTTATGCAGGGACTTAGAGCAGTTATACTGAAGCAAGAAAACTGATGTAGAAGCCAGAGTAAATTCTCCAGTTTTCTTTGTTCTGATACAGACTGGATTATCACAACAGATCCCACTGACTTGAGCACCCACCAACGAAAGCGTATTTTAGAAACTATTTCTTTCCATCTTTGCCATATCACTGAGGTTTCCCTCTTCTTTGAAACAAGTTCTGTTTTGGTCAGCTCCTGAGGACCTCTCTAGTCTCTTCAGTCACCCATATTATTTCAGTCTTGTTGCATGATATGCCATTTTAAGTTTAGATATATAGAAAAGTTTTTATATTGGCCAGTAGGCCACTGAACTCACTGCACTATTTTCAGCCTTATTTAAAAAGTCCACACGTGTGAAACTGCAAAATTGAGGCTTCCATGTCATCTCCAGGTTAATTCAATTGCATCTGAATTACTCCTTAGAAATTATTACCTTTCAGAGAAATTGTCAAGAAATAAAAGTTAGTGTCACTGTCATCCACCATCCTTTGAAAGGTTCCTGTCAGTATGCTATACACTGTCACTGTAATTATCACTTCTCTCTATTGCTCTTTACCAAATAAGTTATGATACCATTATTTTACCTAAGTACCTACTCAATTTAGTATGTAGTGCAAGAAAGGGCTATACAGGTAATTAAAAAAGCCCTAGTACTCCTCTCATAAATGTCACTACAAAAATGACTCTCTGTCCATCTTGGGAGATGCTCACTTTTGTTTTTCTGTGAGTTCAACATACACGGCTTTTTAAGCATATACATGATAGGACAAACCAAGGCAACTCACTTTCAAACGGTTCATAGGACAAGTCAGTTTAAGCAGTCCTGCCTATCAGCCATGGAAACTAGGTGTTTTATTCAACCGAGATTATTACCATTCCTCTACAGCTTCAAATTAAAAACACAGATCCCCTGATCCTCTTGTAATTTACTCTGTGGGCAGACTTACGTATCCAGAAATAAGCTGACAAAAGCCAATGAGTGCTCACCTGTAACCTCTTCTATTCAGCTCAGAAAGTCTAGAATTAGCAGCAAGGGTGCTCTTATTTAACATTAGGCATATTTAACAGACAGAAAATTAGAATTAATTGAAAACATAGTTCAACTTTCCATCAGAGCCTTTTTTTTTTTATTGTATTGCCATAGTTTGAAGATTTCTTTTAAATCCATTGTAAGAAAATTATGTGCAAAGAAGGTAAGTATTTCTCAATATTGGTCTTATTAAACTTTATACTAACAAAGGAAAATATGAATAAACTTCTAATAAAATAAATCATATTTGAAACCGCTGGGGCTGCTAAATAAGCTCTTCACTGTCACATCATGAACAAAGCACCTAAGAGTGAGGGTAGTAATGAACAAATATCACAGATGTTCAAATGAAACAGTAAATCACTATTATCAAGCATTAAGAAACCCATGTTGTTATGACAGGCTTAACGCTGATCCAGGAATTTATACAATAAGAAAACACAGGCCTTATTATATAAGTATTTTCCTAAGGGATACTCTGAAATGAAAAAGAAAATATTAGTTGACGTTTGCACCTGCTGACAGTTACAGCAGTGGAGCATTTATAATTGCTTTTTAGAACATCAGGTTACAAAAACGAAAGGAAGGTAAGTTAAGTTTACAACATGCTGTTAGGGATGCTGACCAGCATATACCATTTAAAGCAGTTTAAACTAGAAGAAATGTTACGGTTATGCTGCACCTGTATGGTTAGAGCTAAAGAAATAATATTAATTATATTGTCAGCTCTTACGCTCTCCCTATGAATTATCTATTTATTTGAGTACAACAAGAATAATGGGTTTGCTGAACATTTAGGGCTGCAGTGACTGCTGGGTAACTTTTCCTGTGCATGCTTTATAGAAAGGCTTACAGCCCAGTTTCTGCTACAGAAGAGATGTCAGCTATTGACAAAAATAGTCCTTGAAAACACTGACTGTGAAGTTACATCAACTGTGAAGGCCATTCCGGTCTGTTTGTGGTGCATGTGCAGAACTGGGGGAAAACAGCTATTTTATGGGGCAGAGTTCAATTGCAATGAACCCCTTTGGTGAGGGAAGTTTGGTCTGATGTCACACTACAGCTTTTGGGGCAGTACATTGAAAGGATAAACTCTTGGTTGGACCTAACTTCCAATTTCCTTGCTTAGGCTTTAGCTCCATTAGTTACACCTGAAGTAACCTTACTCATGCTCAGCACAAAGTACTTTGTGTATAAATGCATACTAGAAGCGATGCAATTCGCAACCTTTTAAAGGCATGTGTTGAAAAGGTGGGTTGGCTCCTGCAAGATGTTTTTGGAAAAACAGCTAGCCTGCACTGTTCTTGAACAAAGCATTACTTCTGTGTTTCAGTTTGAACTTCAAGAAAAAGCTTTGGCTGGAACTACAGAAAGACATCCAGAGAAGCAGAAAAATAGTATTTCCATCCTACTTTGTGGTAGGCTGCTAAAGGGCGCTACAGCTCCTGAGCTCTCTGCAAACACCCCTGAGTTGTAATGCAGTACATAGAGAGAACCAAGGTCTGAAAAACATGCCCATTTGTGGTCAGCTAAAAACAAAGAAAAAAAAAGAAAAAACAAAAATCTCTCAACAACCACCATTTTCCCATGTAGTCTCTGAATGAAAGGCAGGCCTAAAAACAGTTGATTCAGATACGTATGTACTTGTACCAAAGGTTCCATTTCATCTGAGGTCTTTTGGAGCATAAAATAAAATAACGCATGGAAGTTACCTCTTTTTCTCACTGAAGACTTCTTATCAACTTATTTATAAATGCTACTGTTAATGAGACGTATACGCAATAATCTACATCTAGTCCTGTGATCACAGCCACACTTTCACAAGCAAAAAAAAATTATAACTTTTTTTTAGCTAGTCTTCCTCCTTTGTAACAAAGTCTTTGAACTGATAAATTAGCATGCATATTCTTTTCTCTCAAACCACTTGATAATTTCTTTCCTACCTGAGGTACAATATGTTCATTAAGAAACATTCTGAAGATGCACAGCTGCACTGGCATCATTTCCATCAATGCTTTTGAAAAATATTTCCATAATACGCCAAGGTTTTAAAAGACACAGATTAAGAAAAGTATCATCACTGGTGTTTCTAACTAGTATAGCACAGCAGCCTTCTGAAGATGAGAGATGAGCTGAGAACAACACACTTCACGCAGATTGATAAATCACCCCTCAGTATGGGGAGGGGGTCTACAGCCTAATAGGCTTAAAAAAATGTTCAAGAGATTTTTTTTTTTGCCAGCCTTTGTACTATATATTTGCTATATCCTCTCAGAATGATAATTGGGTCCATCATTCAAAACGAAGACACACTGGGCAACAGTCAAATACCCTTTCAGTACCGCCTTGTGATTTTTATGAGAGTATAACCTGTGGAGCGATCCACACTAGCCCTGAATTACTAACAGAGTTGAATGATCAGATTGCTTTTTTAATTGTTACGGGTACTAACAACACATTTACGCAACAGCACCGAACTGTTGTTGCTCCTACAGAGCCCTTCAGATCGATTTTGTGACTCTCGCCGCAAACGCCACGTTTCCAACTTCTGGGCCCGGCACCACGCCACGCGCGGGCCTCATCCCGCCCCCGAGGGCTGCAGGGCCACAACGCCGGTGCCGCGCGCGGCGCCCGGCTGCGGGGACAACGCGCTGAAAAAGTAGCGGCACCGCCAGCAGGGCCCCCGCCTCACCTCCGGCTGCCGGACCGGCCTCTGCCACAGAAGCACAGCACTCAGCGCCGCAGCCGCTCGCCAGCGAAACTCCAGCCTCCTCTCCCAGCGGCAACCGGCGGGCGGGAGCGGCGGCGGGCGGGAAGGTGCCGGCGCTGCGGGAAGCGGGCAGCTCCTACCGCCCCAGGCCCCGCCGGCTGCCCCGGGCCGGCCCCTGCCGGGTGTCGGAACGGGGCGGTGCGGGGAGGAACGGACGCGCTTTTCCCAGCACGGAGCTGACCCGGGCTCACCAACTCGCTCAGCGAACAAGTGGGATGCGGCAGAAGTTTTACTTCGCCGGTGCCGCCTTCCCCCGCAGCAGCCCGCGGGACCCGCCGCCGGAGCACCGGGATCTGTATTTTTTTTTTCATTCGGTGAGGAGGTTTCCCCAACCAAATAATCCACAACATATCATGAAGGACTAGGCTGCAAAGAGAAAGACAGCAGGATGTCTTCTGACCAAAATGCTAATTCCTTTAAGAATTTTCNGCGGCGCGTAGCACGCCCCCTCCCCCTCCCCGAGCGCGGCCGGCGCCCCCCGAGCTCAGCGCTACGCGCAGGTAGCCCAGAGCCGGCGGGAAGGTGCAGGCGGCCGGGGCCGGGGTCCCGCCGGGGCCGGTGCGGGGGTCGCCGCCGTACTCACCCGCTCCCCAGCCGCACGGTCAGCAGCAGCAGCAGCAGCCGGGCCCCGCGGTGGCGGCTCCAGCGGGGCGCGGGGCACCCCCACGCATCCATGGGCGTGAAGGCGCTCTCCTTTCCCCGAGTTTTCTCCGGAGAGGCTGGGGAATAGCGACCCTGCCAATCCCACGGTCCCCCCCCTCCCGGCACACGGCAGGCAGAGGGAGGGGAGGGAAAGGGGGGGGAGTGTGGGGGGGGTGGAATAAAATAAAACACCCAAACAGGTAGGAACCCACTCTACAAGGACCGAGCAACTCGCCCAATAGGCTCATCAGGTTGCTCCATAAATTATCCTAAAAACTGCTGGGCGAATCAATCCCTAGCAGAGGTGGAGCCTCCTTTACTAGAAGGGAAACATACTTGGGGGAAAGGGTGGCATTGCTTTGCTATTCTCTCCAAAGAGGGAAATAAAACAGATCTTACATATATGAATATACATACTATACAAAATGTTAAAGATATATTTAAAGCCACATATATATATATATATATACACACATTTAAATCTTTTAATTTATTTTTTAAGGCTACTCAGAGGGCGGCTTGCAATCTGAGAAGCAGCCCCCCGGCCCTGCCAAGCGGAGACCCGCAGCCGGGAGAAGAAACGCCGGGGCCGTGCGCGGACACCCGCGGGGGCTGCGCGGCCCCGCGTCCGGCTCCACCGCGGTTTGGAGGAGGGTGGCGGCAGCCGCGGGGAAGGGGGTACCCTCCAGCCCCTCGTCCGTCCCCAGGAGAAGGGGCTCACCCCTCCGTCCGCGTCCCTAAAGCCGCGCTGGAGCCAGGCGGCGCGCGACCGCGGCGGCTCCGCGCACCCGAGGCACGAGAGTGGCGCAAGCCCGCAGGCTGCAGGCGGCTCTGCGCGGCCGCGGAGCGCCCCCGGGGGGGAAGGGGGAGGAAAGCGGGCGATGCGTGGTGCCGCGCTATAAAACGCGCCCGGGACTTGCTACAACATGCAAAACGCCTTTTTTTCTCCTTTCCCCCCCCCTTCCTTCTTGTCTCCCGTCTGCTGCTTCCTCCTCCTGCATCTCTCGGGAGACCTACGGGGGCAAATAGCCAACACGCCCCCACCCCCCCCAAAAAAAAAAAATCCCTAATATAACGCCCACCAAAACCAAACCACGGGAGCCGCGCCGGAGAAAGCTGGTGGTGGGCACAGGCGGTTACGTCCCGGCGGGACCAGCGCTTAAATAAAGCGTGTTTCTGTGCACGGCTTCGGGGTCGGGTGGCTCCTGAATCTCTCCCCAACCCCATTCCCCGGCCCCGGAGATGCCCCCGCTCGCAGCTGTCTGTGGGGCACTCCTGAAGAAACCTGCGCTGAGTGATTCTCAGCGTGAGGTGCAAACCGCTTTATAGTCATCGTAATCCTTTGGGTCAAGATGTAACTGCACAGAAATGTAAACAACCCCCTGTTCAGTGGTTATTCCGATGGAAGGCAATGTTTTGTTTTGGGTTTTCCTGGTTCTTTACACGTCATCATCTGGTTATTATTTTATACATACAGCTTACGGCAGCTTTAGTGGTTAAAGGAACTCGCCAGGCTTTGGACAGCTGCAGTACATTAAATGAAAATTCAACGACTTGAAAATTAATAGCCAGTCCTGGGGGTACTGGCAGAAGGTAAAGGGACATATTATTATATGACCTGAGGTCTCTTTATTGGTGGATTAACACAGTAGGCAGCGTCCTAGTGTGATGGCAGAGGCATGAGCTCAGAGGAGAAAATATGCATTTATTGCAGAGTAAGTGCAGAAGCAGTTCCCCTGCTGCAGCTGGTAGCAGTGGCTCCAAAGAGCAGGATTGCTGTCCCCCTCAGCAAGAAAATAAGCACAGCCTGTCCCAAAGTCCCCTTCTCTCTGGGAAGTCCTTTTGCCCTGAAAATAGCCATAGTCTTTAGGTTTTTTACAGATTGATCTGTCAAATTGACTGTAGTTTGCAAAATATGCAATGAACTCTTCTTATGCCTTTGCATTCTGATTTTTATGGAGCCATTAAAACTCTTTACTAATCTATAAAATTTCATCCTGTCACTAAAATACATTACATAATTAATGTGACTACTGAGAAAGTTTGACATAAGAAGTTTAAGCCTACTTACAGGATTACAAGACATCTTCTTTCTATGTGAGCACTCTGGAGCATCTATTTAAAAACACTTTATTTCACCCCTGTGTAGATCCAGCAGCTTGCTAGCACTGAAAGAGGTTGAAGATTACAGCTAAAATGACCTGCAGCATGACTAGTGAGAAAATAAAATTTTTCATTTGATTTCTGGGTGTAGAATGCTAAGGCACATGAAAACGCCACTAAAAATGATTTAAAATAAAATCAGCGCCAATGAGATTTCTCAAATGACACAAGACTAAGGATGACATCAGGACAAGCTGGTTTCAGACAGTTCCAAATCAAATTTTCCTTGTACTTTAAAATAAACAATAGAAATCAATCCCTCTCAAAACTAGAGAAGAAAATACTCAATAAGTAAAACACTAAGTGAAAAATAGGTATAAAAATTTTGAAAAGAAAACAGGAAACAAAAGTAATAAAAATTCTTTAACTACCAGAAGAAAACTTGAGGGAAAAGAAATAATCTCAGATTGTCCGTATTCCTAAGGAACAAAAGAAGCAATGAAGGAAAACTGCAAAATGGAAACAGAATATTGAAGAAAAGCTGGGAAAATTACCTAGATGAGTGTCAAAAGAAGGACATGCTGATGCAGGATAAGAAATTAAAGGGCAGTGAGTTACCAAGGCCTGCTGATACTTATCAGCCACTTGGTACCAGAACAGCTGACCTAACAACAACATCTAAATTCTCAGTTAAAATAATCTTCTCCTGCTCAGAGCAGGAGGACTGTCTTTAAAAAAAAAAAAAAAAAAAGAATGGAGGTGAAGAAAGGGGTCAACAGGGGAATTTCAGACCTGCTAGGCATCACTTCAGCAGCAGCAAATTGGAAAATGTTAATGTACAAGCAAAACTGTAGGATTCAGATTGCTATTATTATCGAAGGGGCACAAACCAGAATGGCTTCTGCAAAGGAAAACCATTGTCTGTAACTTCGTCAGTCATATTTAATGAGTCCATGAATAGAAGAACAAGGCTACATAATTCGCTGTCTTTTATAACCTTTTTAAGTCTGTCAGTTATTTGTTAAAGGAGCTGCATAGCTATGGGGTGAGTAGGACAGTAATGCCATCTTTCACAAGCTGCTCGAGACTACTGTCAGAGTGGTCAACTTTCCACATTAAAAAGATAAATCGTGAGTTCTTATGAAGCCGTTCTCCAGATTATTTTATTTAACTGATTCCTCACTGAAGTAATGGCTTTAAAGACAAGAAATAGAAAAATTTGCAGATGAAAGTTTCAGTTTGGTTAAGTCTATAGAAAAAAAAATACAATTCATCATACTATAGAAAATGAATCATAAAATGGGAAGTGGCAAACGGTATGTTGGCAAACAGAAAAATAAAAGTAATTCAAGGGTTGAATTTGGTAAAGATTTTAAGTACGAAAATATAAAATCACATCTCAACTCTCAGCTCTGCTGCTACTTAGTAGTGGAAGATCCAGAGAAAGCATTTATATTTAACTATGAAATTCCTCCAAGTCTGTAGAGCAGCACCCATCGAAACACCCAGAAGAGCACTAGTTTGAGCAGCTCAGCACCTAAATTCTGCCCAAGCTCATCCGAAAGCTTTCGCTACCCTCCAGGTTTGAGGACTGCAAGGTAATAGGATAATCAAATGCAATGTAAAAGTCATCTAAAACACAGCCAGGGTAGATCACCCTTTTCCTAACTTCTTAGAAAAAAACTGCTAAACTAGCCAACATCACATTATTTTGCACCTGAGAGCCTTCATGTCTAGTATTGAGAAAATTTAATTGTTCAAGACCACAGAGGACCCTAAAAACACACACATGTAATTTTGCATAGCTGACATTATACATCTGTTATATTTCTCTCAAACATAACTACTTTCCTGACAGGAACATATGAAACTTGATGGCAGGTTTTTGTGCCTGCATACCACTTTGAGCACATAAAGAGCTTTGAAAATCTAGCCCTAATGGGTGGCCCATCTTCATTCACTGTGCTTGAGGGAAGTTGGTGGTCCTCACTCATGTAGTTGTGTAAAGAGCGCTTACCCTGGTGAGGGCAAAGCCACCTAGTGCACAGAGAGGGAAAAGAAAATTATTATGGTGTTCTGTCCTCCACCAAACAAAAAGCGTATACAATAGCAAGAGCTCAAGGACCGCTGCAGTCATGTCTTCAGAAGGGTAGATTCAAATTCACATAACACTTTTTTTGGTGAAGTTACATTGGTAGACCTCAGCTGTGGACACACAAAGCAATTTCATGTGTGTACCTCGCCCCTTAGATTCATAGAACCAGAGAATGGTTTGGGTTGGAAGGGACCCTTAAAGGTCATCTAGTCCAACCACCCCTGCAATGAGCAGGGACATCTTCAAAAACTATGCACGTGATATATGTGCTTGCATTTGAGTAAGCACAAATGCAAGTGCAGAGTCACATGCACAGTAATTTAAACCTGCAGCCCAAATGAGAACAGTTCCATTCTTCTCAGAGCAATTCAGAAAAAGAGGTTTTAAATAAGCGTAATCATGCTTAATTCTACCTAAATGTTTACTCTTTAATAAAATTCAAGAAAGGTATCCTCAACAGCACAGTGGCCTACTGTTGCAATACATGTAAAAAACGTCTCAAGAACAAAGAAAATTAATGCAAATGCTTTGACACTGGCCTTTTAAAATGGGCCTTTAAAGATGAGAGTAGTGGATCTCTATGGGAGAACAGAAAGAAGCAGAAACGTCACTTCAGTGCAGCTTTCATTAAAACCACAAAATAATTGCGTTCAGTGAAACAGTCAACATCTTAATAGAAAATAAATTATAAAACTCTCACTTCCCATAGCTAAATACCATTTTAATTAAGTTTTCATCTCCGATACATTGATTTAACTGCTCACTCACTTATGTTATTCATTAAAATGATTGCTAACAGTACGACTTTAACAGCACTTAAAAATTAAATGAGAGAAGTAATTTCAGCTAGAGAACGACGTATGTAGGAGAGAAGACTGCACCCATCTTTGCATCCAGGGTAGAGGGGAAGGGTTAGAGCTTATAAGGTGATATTCCTTTACATTTAGCATGTTACCCTTCTTCTTCATTTAAGCTATGATGAAATGAAAACAAACTGAAGTGTAGGCAGATCTATGGTAACTAGGCTGAAGTGCTTGGGTACAGAAAGATAACTTCAAAGCACAAGTATTCCCTTGGTCTGTGACTATTGTCATTGCCTTTCACTAGACCTCTAAGTATTTTGAGTCAGAAACCAGAAAATAAATACATTTTTGTCCTTCCTCTGTTACAGGGCATAAATCCACAATCTCTCCATCCTCTTCTCTCCAAGAGCACAATTTTGTCTTTGCCTCTCCCTCACCTTTCAAACAATATCACAAAAAACAGAGGCCAAGGCCCTGGATTTCTCAGGAGCTTGGATTTCCCATCTGCCAAGACACATCTTCAAGGACAGCAGACTTTGCTAGGAAATACAGTGACCAACAAGAAGCACGATGCGTCATACTTGCAAGTGTGAGACGCGTGTTTGCTGCAGACAAGGCAAGGAGTCTTACAGGGAACTGGGACACCGAGGTATACTCTAGTTCATTTTGGAAGGTAAACTCGGCTTGGACTACTTCAGAGACATGGGCAGGAGGTGAGTGCTCGTTCAAACTCTTCTCCAGTCTATGCTCTAGTTTCCCTGGCAAGGAAGGGACATAGTTCACTCCAGTAAACCACAGCGGTGCAAGTATACCGAAGGTGCATTATATACATTTAGCACTGAAGTTTAAATAAGAAGTGTGCTTTCAGAGTGAACCTCTTAATCACCCCCACCTCCTCAGCTTTACCTGCCATAACAGAGGGGCCTTGGAACACATGAGGATGCTTCCAGCGTCTTTTTGGAGGTGACTGAATCAGAAGGTGTGTTTCAGGAGTGCTGGAACCTACTAATGGGTCTTCAGTTTATGGGAGTAGATTAGTGCTAGTCTAAAGCAGAACTCTCCCAAAACATACATGCTGGGTGTTGGATCCTCAGCACCAACGGATTCTCTCTAACGACCTGCTTCTGTTTCGCCACAGTATTTGCCAATGTAGCCAAAGCCATGGTGAATTATTAGAGGACTAGGGCCCTGGCATGAGTCGTGGCAAATCAGCCTGCCAATGTAGTCGCTCCCATATTTTGAAATCATATAGCAAAGAGTTCTTTTCTTTTAGCTGATTCTTCTTGTCTCCAGGCAGGATGGAAATTCCCTGCAAATAGTAAGAATAAGAATTGTTTCACAGCTTATAGGATGCTCTCAGGAGACTAATATTTGATTATCTTTCTGCTCTGATTTTGTTAGAGGCTAATAGGGCAGCAGTTCTACCCGACTGCTGCGAGCACTTACTGTTCCAGCCAGATCAGGAGGACAAAGACATGTGAAAATGAAAAATAATGGGGTAGGCAGAAAACTGTGGTCTGTACTTTTTCCCATTTCAAAAAGATTCGGTTGATATTTGGCTCAGCCTTTGCTGAAGGTTGAAACCAGCTTTTCAGTATACCCTATCCTGACCAATCCTCCTTAGAGTACAAGTTTTTTAATCTGCAAAGAATAAGACATAGAAAGGTCTCTTCATAAGACTGGTCTGCCTGATAATTGAAAAACATTCTCTCCAGAATGCTGATTTAAACCCTTGGTAACACAATCTCATAGCAAATCTAATTTAAGAGGGATATAATTGCTGTCCAGAACATTAACACTCTGCAATATTTTATGTCACTCGCTGAACTTGTGTAATTGTTATTAATTGACCTCTAGACCTCTCAATTGTAACAAAAGCCTGAGATATTTAGAGGTTGCTTTTTGGTTTATTAGGTTGTTTTTTGCTGCCTTTTACAGAGGGTATGTGTTCTCTGAAGTTGCACTGATTTTCTCCTTTTCTTTTGCATCTCCATCTTTCTTCTTAAGGTTGTTTTTCCATCTTCCCGTTATTGGTTACTGTAGGACTTTTTTTTTAAAAAAAGTGTTTAATTTCCATGTTGAATACATCACAATGACCAGTATCTCCTGTGCTTACTAGGGAAATAAGTAGAGATCTGACTGTGCTTCAAATTACTTTAATCCCTATTGAGTATTCACTCCATAATCAAACAGCTGTCCTACAATATAGCTTGGTGTAAACTCAACTGTCAGGTCAATAGATTTATTTGCAGTGGCAGGAATAGGTCAAAATGCATCATGTAAAACCAGCATTGCTTCCAAGCTTAATTACTGAGAGAAGAAAAAAACAACAAACAACCTTCCTAAGTAGTGTGTCATGACGGGTCCTACTAGATTGTGTAAAGAAAATGCTGTTAATTACCAGTAATCATTTACTGATATCAAGCAAGTCGGCATGAAGCGGTGTCGAAGTAGCATGGAGCTTAAAGAGTAAAGAAAATATAAATTCTTATTCCACTGTGTCAAAATGCAGAAGTCTGCTAATCTTTTAAAGATCTATTCCATGGTATGTTTTCAAAACTACTTAATTGCATCATCAATATAAAAGTGCTTTGATTTTCTTTCTTAACATATCCCAGAGAAGAGTATTTTTCTCTCTTGAACAGTACCAGAAAAGTAGGGCTAGAAGACCTTTAGTCTTAGGTCTTTTGTTCCTCAACAAACTTGCTTCTGCAGTTGTCTTTAGTCACTGACTTGCATATTCTAGCATCTGCATATGATGAAAATTCATTATTCTAGCATGACAAAAAATTGTTGATGTGCAGAGAAAATTCTAGTAAATGATGTAGAAATCAACTATTTTTGAATGTGGAAGAATGATGTTGTGTTTTATCATATGTTCTCAAGAAGGTCATTATCAGTTATGATTATCAATACCAATTTACCCTTTTGATTGGAGACTAACGGAACAGCTGTTCCAGTTTGTATCATTGATGACTCTATTATTCTTGAACATGATCCTTCCCTGGGGTAATTCAACCATTCTCTTCAAAGTATCTCCTAAAATAATTCCACTGACAAGATTGGTGATATTCATATTATCGTCTGCTTCAGCTGTGTTGCAAATGATACTCTGGATGTTATAGTCCTTGATTTCCCTAATAGCTGTTAAAAGCATACCATGTTTTTGTGAAGCTTCACCTCAGTTACCGTGCTGTATTAGCCATGTAAAACACATTCTTTATTTAGTTTGAAAAAATCGTTATGATTTGATCTGATTTAATAAAATAAAATGTAATTTAAAATTAATTTTCTGATCTGTTTCATAGCTCCTTTACTTTAAAATATGTTTTCTAAACAACTAATTCTTTTTCACTATTAAATACTCATTATCTCTTGGCAAAATGTTGTCCACCCAGAGGCTAGCCTTCCTCTTTAGGAAGTATTGCAAAGACCATACTATGTTAACAGCTGCCAATCTCAATGTGTCACAGCCTTATGACAACTGTTGAGTAGAAGCTGCCATTTGTGCAGAATTTGACAGTGTGCCCCATAGCTGAGGAATTTCCACCATCCATCTTCCACAGCTCTTTATCATAGGCCCCACTTTCTTCCAGATCAATACCATTTACAAGAGAGTTTGCAGTGCCTCTTGGATCACATTGTTTCTGCCAAGAAAAAGTTATTTTAAGCGGACTCTATCCCCACTTCTATTTTCCAAATTGTATCTTTCTCACCTCAAACTTTCTTCAAAGTAGCTACTATAATATCAACGACTTTATAGAATTCCTTAAACTACTTCATTAAATTTCAGTGGTGCTTGCACACACTACGCTTAGTCAAAAGTGTAGGGTTTGAGTGGAAAATCCTGTAGAAAGACAAGAAAAGACAAAAAGATATAGAGGTAGTCACTCTTTTCAGTGTTGTCTTTCTGCAGAACCTTGTGTCCACCATGAAACCTGCTTACATTGGCTCTTTCCATAATTCCAGTACAGTGTTATGTCATCTTCTGATAAAGTCCTGCCTCCAAGTTTTGATGTTAATAGCTTGGGTTGTGAGCATTATGTCAAGTCTCCCCATGCTCCCTAGCTGAATCATAGAAAGAAGGAGGGACTTTGCTTTTACGCAGTCCCAGACTTTGCTGTAGGGCCATAGACTGGGTCCGTAACAGAATGAGATCTGCCCCTTGGAATAAATGTAGTACCAATGGAAAAGACACATTCATGCTATCTCTTGGCCTTGAGTCACTCCCACACTATGCGGAGCAGTAGTCCCTGTGTAAGCCCCAGATGAAGTGAGTCATAGCTGCATAACACTAGGGATTGCCAGAGCCTACTGCAATTGCAAAATATTTTTGAATAGCAGTGGTGTAGTCCTCTACCAAATAGATATCACAGAACATTTTTCTCATGGTGAGTAAACACTAAAAACTGTCTTTAAAAAGTAAAGCCTCTTGCCTTCTTGGGATGATGATTCTTGCTAGCAGCAAGTATTCTTGCTGGAGCATTATGTGAATGTCCTGGCCAGGAACACCTATTTCTTGTTTGGACTCAGAGTAAGCTGCCTGTTCACGAGCATATAGTCTTCAGGACTTGTGACAACCTGGTGACCTTGCACACTGCATCTGTTGAGGACAGATGACTTCACTAATTCTATCCAAGCCCTTGATGATTAAGAATGTATGAAAAAGAAACCCATAGACTAAATTGCAGCATAGAATTTTGACAATATAAAATGGTGGGACACCTTACTAGATGTACCTAATGTAATCCTACCTAATATATGTTGCTCTGATTGCATTTTGTTCTTGTTTAGAGGCATTTCAAGATAGCAGGATAAGCTTTTGTACTGTAAGAAAGCTCCCTGAAATATTGTCAAATTTTCCTTGGAGAATTAATCTAGGTAAAAATTTTCACTATACTGAAACTATCTTTACTTCTTTTATCTATCCATGGGAAAGAAAAAAAAAGTTTTTAAAAGTCATCTGTATGGTTCACTGGTATGTGTGTTTGAAAACAAGGTGATTAAGTCCAAGTTATAGCTCATCTTCAGAAAGGCACAACTTGACCTCATTAATATCAGTGTCTACAAATGGAAAGATGCCCCTGAGAACAGACAAAATTATGTCAGTAGCCAAGTCTTAACCTAAAACTGAACTGATTTATTAGCCTAAATTATTTAAGCTACCACATTTCTTTATTAGCACATATGCCTTAGAGGTACTGTATTGCAGTGGTCCTGTCCTCTTCGCTGTAAGTATGGCATTATGTCTGCAATGCTATAGTGCTTCTGGGATGAACAGGTCAGAAAAAGTAAAGTAACTATTATACATAAGCATTACTTTTACATTGTAAATTGTGATAGTGGCTTTTAAAAGTAATTTTCATATCAAGGAGAAAATCATGCTGCTGAACCTCCAGCTATTTTATACCTGCTATTTTACCTACTATTTTATAAAGATTAACCAGTTAATCTAGTGGCTTTTTTATTTACCTTTGTAGAGGTTTTAAGGAAGGAAGAAAAGGCAAGAAACAGTGAGTATGCTGCTCTATCTTTGGGTTTGGTGCAGACACACAGATCATGGTAGCACCTGAATTGGCAGCCCTGTGGACTTCTATTTACCTGCAAAATAGGTACAGCACTGGTAATCCTATTACACAGTATCTTCCTATCTACAGGATGTGAGAGAGCAAAAGCCCAGATCATTATTTTGGCCTAGACATGCATGCTGTCTCTGAATCTGATGACTACATCAGCTAGCATTAACTATGAGAGCCATTCTTCATGCTTCATTCTTCATGAAGAACTACCATCTCACACCAGCAGTAATGACTTATTATTATTATTACTCTGGCAGTAGCTAAGTAGGTAACCACTGTTAGAAAGCTCAGTGTTGTATAAGTACATCAAGCTCTCTGAATTGCAGTTCTTCATTGGTCCACAAAATATAAAAATATTTCAAAATTTTTCTGTATTTGTGTTCATGAAAGCAGAGATATTTATAATCTTACAGCTATTTTAACAGTTAAACACTTGGGAAGTGAACTAAGATGCCACTCTGGCAAGTAACTAGATAAATGCGACATGCAATTGACTTTGATGTTGTTCTGAAGTGCTTGGGTTAAGAGATTTATTTCCCAGATCCCTATGTAGTCCATGGAGATGTAGATAATTATCTTTCAGAGGATTCAGTTTCTCTTTCTCAGCTGCCTAGAGAGCATAAAGTTTATCTTTGTGACTAGTCCTTTACTCCCATTCCTTCAGGTGAAGCTCACTGCAGATGGCACTACTGGTAATTACTGTTTCTGAGAAATTAGTAGAGTGCGCTTAATTCCTCAAAACTCCATACGATGAGAGTCTCCCCTCTGCGTTGTGCCCCACCGTACAGCCTCTTGCAGTCTTCCCTCCACAGGGCAGCTATTCGGAGTTTTGAAGCAGTAAAAGCCAAAAAAAACCCCAATTCTTAACAGGATCTTACAGATCTCATGCTGCTAATGTTACCTATGGTAACCATCGAGAATTTTTCCAGCTAGAGGTAACCAAAAGAAACCCCACACTTTTCTGATTCACTTATCTGAAAATCTTCTAGTCATAGATGAATGTGCACTACTAACTCTACCTAGCACTTCCCTGAAGGTGGGTAGGCTTTTCCCACTTTCATCATACACATGCCTGTGGCTACTTTTCTTCCTCTCCAGAAGCAATATATAAAATCACCTAGCTAACTACAAGAATAACCATTAACAGACCCCATGGTACCTCTCAATGTTTATAATCATCTTAGATAGACAAACTTCACCCAAAAGTTAAACTAAGAATCTTCTAGCTTTTTGTGTGACATCCTTAGGTCTATGTGACTGGAAGATATTTCCATGCTGGCTCTGCAGGCGGCTTTCTGCCCTTACTGTGAAGTGCCTGTCTAATTCTTTTCTTTCAAAAAATTCAGTGCTTCTTTACTTGTTGCAGGATGTCTTTCCTCTTTCTTGTCAGAAACTGTGTACCTAGTCTCTCTAGATGGACAGCAGATCCGTCTAGATCCCCTATCCGTGGGGATAGGGTTGGGCAATCTGCATGCAACATGAGATTCCAGGCCTGCAAGCCTGTGCAATATTTTGGGCTCCTGCAAAAAAAACAGGAACAAAAACTGAAATTTAAAACAAGACTAGAAAGTATTGAAAAGTCACCAATATTTAGAGAGTTGAGGGCTATAAACGCTTCTATAGCCAAGGATGAAGGACTAAAAGTGGAAATGATAGAAGGAAACATATCTACGTTACTTAGCTCGTGCATACCTATCTCTGCTGTAGATATGCCTCTGCAGCATACTTTTTGTGGAGTGAACTCTTGAATAACCCTTGAATGAGTATGTATCCTTGACTAGGTTGTGCTAATATAACGTTAATTACATTATTGGCAAAGAAGAGCTCGAAGATTTTTGAAGAAAAACAGGGACTTCCAAAAGTTCGAGCACAAGATGACAGCATGGGCCTTGAAAGTGCAAGAACAGGATGACACCAGGAGTCTTAGGGATGCAGATCATCTTAGTACTGGATTTAGGGATAGTAAAGACAGCAAAAGACAAGCGTCCAACACATCAAAACCACACTATATATACTAAAACCCAACGATGACATGGAATCTGCAGACCATTGAAGAAAGAGCAAAGAAGTTTGTCCGCAAACATACAAAAATAACCCCAAGTGAAACCAGAAATGTGGAGGAAGAAACCCTACCATAACCACCGTGTTCCTGCCAGTGAAGCATCCAAGATGCTGGATCCTCAGTATAACTCCCCTCTCCTATTATATTCTGCTTAAGGAACAGTAACACCATCAATCTACTGATCCAGAGTTAAAAAGGTGAGCATAAAGAGACAAGGATAGATATTAGGAAATCTGTGTTCAATAATTATATTATAAATGAGAATTAGCTGTAATTAGATAACTTCTACTGTGCTAGCATCGTTGTAACTAGATTAGTAATAAGTCTTTGATTAGATTTCTAATATTTTAATTAGACTAACAATAAATTCTTGAATTTGCTTAAGATGTATTTCTTTAGCCCAGACACTGCACAGACCATTTGGTCTGGTAACCCACCCTTGAAGCGAGACTGTAATTTGTATGCATCACTCCTTAAAGATATGTAGCATATCTCAGGTATCTTTTATTCTTTTGCTTCTTAGCACATACATCCAATGTAATCATAGACAGACAAATAGGGTAGCTTTTCTTTAGATGAACTGCTGTGCATATATGAGGGTTTACTGAGTAGGTATGTTTCATCACCTTTTATGCCACAACAGCCAAAATGAGAATAGTGGCAATTTGATGAAAAGACTGTCATAGTTGTCCCCTGATGCTCTGGAAACAAGCGGGAATAGCAAGAGCTAAAAGCACAAGCCTTCACAGTGTTAGCTAGCTGCAGTCACTGGGCAGTTGTTGAGGTTTAGGCCCAGCCGGCAACAAAGAACCACACGGCCGCTCACTCACTCCTAACCGCCACAGCAGGATGAGGAGTAAATGTAACGAAACCTGGTGGGTCGAGACAAGGACAGGGAGGGTTCACTCACCAGTTATGGTCATGGGCAAAAACAGACTCAGCCTGAGGAAAAAATTCAACTTAATCGGTCATCAATCAAAGCATAAAGGAGACATGAAAAGCCAGATCTTAAAAAAAACAAGCAACCTTCCTCCTCATCCCCCACTCCTTCCTGGGCTCGAGTCCCCTCGCTCCCCATGTCTCTCCCTCCTTCCCCTCAGCGGCACAGGGGGAGAGGGGATGGGGGGTGCAGTCAGTTCACCAAAGATTGTCTCTGCTGCTCCTTCCTCCTCAGGCGGGGAGGGCTCCTCACACGCTTCCCCTGCTCCAGCACGGGGTCTCTCCCACGGCACACAGGCCCTCACGAACTCCTCTGACGTGAGTCCTTCCTGTGTGGTGCAGCCCCTCAGGGCTGCACTGATCCAGCACGGGCTGCCCGCAGAGTCTTGGTCTGCGTCAGGAGCAGGCACCTCCCCTGGCGTGGGGTCCTTTAGGGGCTGCAGGTCCCTCTCTGCTCCACCGTGGTCCCTCACAAGCTGCAGGTCCATCTCGGCCTTGCTGTGGTCCTTCACGGGCTGCTCCACCAAGATCCTCCATAGGCTGCAGGGGCACAGCCTGCCCTCTCCCCACGGGCTGCAGGGGAATCTCCACTCTGGCTGCCTCCTCCCCCTCCTTCCTCACTGACTCCCAGTATCTGCATAGGTGTGTTCCTCACATCCCCCTCCTCCCTCTACTGCAGGTCTCAACGGCCATTTCTTTGTCCCTCCTTAAATACGTTATTGCAGAGGGGCATCTGTTGTCTCTAAATGGCCCGGCCTCAGCCCAAAGCAGGGACGACTTGGAGCTGGGGGAGCTTTGAGCAGCTTCTGACGGGCCACCGGCCCATGTAGCCCCTTTGCTTTCTACCAATGCCCACCACACAGACCCAACACAGCAGTGCTCCCTAAATCGCACAAATGTGGTTGTCTGTCCTCGTTTGTGCTAGGACAGAACCAATTTTATTTTTAGTAATTTTACTTTTCAGCTAAGTCTCTTCTAAGAGACTGCACTCTCTGAAATTAACTGCATGGTTTTCCAGACAGTGTCTGCTTCTAGAAGTGATAATGCTCGACGTTTATAGTTAGTGCTGGAGTAACCATACAGATGGTATGCAGAAAGGCTCTGGCTTATCCTTATTCCTACAGAAACCAAGGTCACTGCTTGGTTCTGCTAACTTTCTTACCCACCGGAAATGAAAGAGCGGAAAAGGGGTCAGACCTGCGACCCTCCTGCGGGGAGGAGCGGGCCGGACAGGTGACCCAAACCTGACCGAAAGCAGTATTCCATCCCATACCTGTCATACTCTGTATCAAGCTGAGGGATCACGAGGGTCAGGCTCTCTTCTTCCATGGCCAGTGTCTGAGGAGGGTTCTGTCCATTCTTCTGCCTTCTATCCCAATCTGTGCCTTCCGGAATCCAGTTCCCTCCTGCCGCTAAGCCCAGCCTGGGGCTTTCCCAGGTCCTGCCCTGCAGCATCTGGGTGACACGATCGTCGTCGGGGAGCTGAATATTGGTTTTGAGTATATTTGTATATATTTAATTATTTTTTCTATTATTATTATTATACTTTTTTGTTATTTAATTTTTAACATTTCATTAAAGTTGTTTTAATTTTTCCAGTCCATAAGCCTCTCTCCCTCTCTCTCCTTTTTCTCTTTCCCTCTCCTTCTGGGGTGGGAAAGGGTTAATAGAGAGCATCTGTCATCACTTTAATAGCCAGCCCTGCCTTAAACCGTGACAATATTTCACACTCTTACAAGTTAACTGTACCCTCAGTTCATCCAGACAGCATTAGACCCCCTGACTATCTCTGAAATGCTTGCATGCTCTTGTTGCCGCGATTGCTGATGGTCAAGTAATCCAATCTTGATGCAGGCTGGCTGGAGGTTTTGTTTGTCAAAGTCTTGTCCAGGCATCTTCTGATGCTTCTGTACAGCACCTAAGGGGGTCAAACTCTTCCCTTTGCACAGAAAGTCCTAATTCGCACTGACTGCAGAAGCTTTCTGTCTAAAATTGTAACTTCTCCGAGACATAAGTGAGAAGATCAGACAAAAAAAATCCTTATATCTTTAGTATTTATTTTGGGATACTTAAAGTTTTTTACTAATAGAGACTGTTTGGGGAAAACGAATGTTTATAAAATAGTGGTAAAGAATTACAAAATTGGCTGCAGGACTCCTTGGTAAAAATCACAGCCAGTCAGATAGACACCATCAGTGAAGAACAACAAATAACTTCGTATTATACCACAGCACATTTTGTATAGTGTACCCTTTAATATAGCAGCCCTTGAAATAAATACATGCGTAAACCCCCAAAAGTTCTTTCTAAGGTATCCATGCCTTCTTACCTCCCTAATGTGTCCGATTCTTTCAGTTCACAGAAGTTCTTAAATAATCTTTCATCCTAACATAAGTCAATAATCTTCAGGAAATTTACCTTTAAGGGAGTAATACAGTAGCTTGTGACTAAATATATCAAATTATTAATGTGTTTGCTTGTTCCTTTCCCTATTCTGAATTGCCTAAGTATATTTTTTTTTGCCCTATATCTACTTTGTAGGCATTCTTTTCACTTCAAGACAGCTGTGTTAGTCATAAAGCATAAAAGAGCTATAAAAATTGCCTTTAAGTGGTGTCTTAAAATCCCTTAGGGACCATCCAGCATTCAGCAGATCAAAGTAGTAGTTCTTCAAGACTGAAATGACATCTAAGAGTGGAAATTCATTTCAGGGGGGAAAAAAATAGCTGTTGGGTACTACAGTAGACGAACAAGGCTTTTAAAAGACAGCTCTTGCAGAGCACAGTCACTACCTGGGTATTAATATATGTCTCACGTCATTTTTCATACGTTCTAAATGGAAGTGCCTGGGATAAGAGAAGGCTGCTTGTGCTCCCTCACGGAGCGCTGAACATGGCTACTGCTTAGTCATCTCCCAGCTGTACCTGTTGCTATGTAAAGGCTACTATAATGGAAAACAAACCATTACCACTTAAAATTCATTGCAAAGTCACCATCTGAGCTTTAAACACAGCATCTTGAAGACGCCATGGTAAATGGATATTGTGCGGCCACTCTATCATCCTGACAAAACTCTATCCAATTACAATGAGTTATAAATGTTCTTTTGCCAACAAACATAAAATGCTTGTGCCAACAAAAAGCCAATTAAAATGCAAGTAAGTTGTGTAGGTAAATTTACTAGTAACAGAAATCTGTAACAGAACCGAGGAATGACATTTTGTGACACGGTACTCCAACAACTACTTTTTCAGTGCTGAAGCACAAGCAGAAGGGCACTGCCTGTGGGCAGGCTCCTAGGAGCTTATAGTTTAGGAGGGAAGACCCTCATTGGTTACCGAAAGCCTCACAAACCTCAGAATCGAACTTCTGAACAGATACCTGAGAGAATGAGATTTTGAAGATAGCCTTTCTTTGTTATTATTTCTAGAGAAGGAAATGATGAGACCGTTTCACAATTCCTGCCCAGGCAAAAAAAAAAAAATAAAGTACAGATAGGTGTTTTGTGCATGCAGAGTAAATGAGAAGAATGCTTGTGAGGCAAGTTAAAGGACAAGCCAAATAAAATTATTTTTCATGCAATTCAGACTAACTGAATTGAGAATGGAAATGCTGAAGGAAAGGAAATTATAAAAGTCTGAGCTGTATTTTGTCAAAAGCTATGATGCAATCTGCTTTAAGAGAATTCTGTGAAGATCAGTCCAAGGCGTTTAAGTGCAAGAACGAATATACTCTCTCATTCTACATTTCAGAAATAATTTGAGACACCAGTGCCGTGGTTTGAGCCCAGCCGGCAACAAAGAACCACGCAGCCGCTCGCTCACTGCACCCTCCCCCCACCCCCCACGCCCCACCGGGACGGGGAGGAGAATCAGCAGAGAAAGGGGCAGCCCTCGTGGGGTGAGATAAGGACAGTTTAATGCAACAGCACAGAGAGAGAGAGAACAGTAACAATAACAACTATAATGCTAACAAGAGAAAAATACAACCGAGTGATGCACAGCACAAGCGCTCACCACCCGGAACGCGAACCGGAGCCGCCCCGCGCCCTTCCCGGCCCCGCTCCCCGCGCCCTGCCCGGCCCGGCCCCGGCTGTGGGCTGGGGGGACGGCACTGGGATCGAATACCTGCCGGGCTGCTTTGGGTCGGCTACCCCCCTGCCAGCGTTCTGGGGAGAATTAACTCTACCATAGCCGAACCCAGGACAACCAGGCACGTTGGAGGAGGTACAAAATACCTTAAATAAAGTTAAGTTAAATATCCCTTGTCAGAATATTGTGAGTTTTATGAGCCAAGAAGCTCCTTTAAGGCTATGTAACACCTATTGCAATTTCTAATTGTCTCTCACATTATTCCAATACTTAAACAATACCAGTTGCTTTTAAATGGAAAAAATATAGCAAGCTACTTTGCCAAAATACATAAGGTAAAATGATTGCTAACATCTGATATACATAGAGGGAATTTTATTCTCAAGGGCACTTCTAAGGCACCTACCATCTTGCTGTCAGAACAAATTAACTTGATCATTTTTATTATAGACTACTAGCATGGGATTTGCTAGGAATTAATAAGGGTTTGAATAATCTCTTGGCCCTTTCTGGGCAAATTTTGTTTTCTGTAGAAAAAAACATCTAATGATATGGATCCTCTAATTGGCTTAAATGCGTGTTCGCTTTCGTGTCTTGGTTAGTTCTCCCACTCTCTCCAAGAAACTCACTGTAATTCTCCACCAGAGTCTTTTTGAATAACTTTAATTACTGCTGTTTTGTCTTACTTGAGCCTTCTCTTCTGCTGCAAAAGGATGAGACCCACTAACCCGCATCCTGTCTTGCACAGTCTGAAGTTAGTTTGCAAAAGAGAAAGAGCGGACAGCAAACAGCCTGGCTGCTCAGGCACAGCAGAAGCAGTAGCAGTCCCCCGCCTGCCCTTGCTGCCCTGCCAGAGCAGGGGGCTCGCCACACCTTTCGCAGCTCCAGAAGTCCCTGCTTTATCCCCTCCCTGATCCTGCAGCTGAGCCAGCATAGGGGAAGCAGGCAGAATTTCTCTGATGATTTAGAAAAGCTAAGGAAAGGATTATGGCTTTACATACATTATAAATGCTTACGCCTTCATGCCTGCAAACTAACTGCAAAGGATGTTGTATAGTTGTGGTTTGCCTGTTACTGACTTCTCTCCAATTCATGCAGAAGTTTCTGAAAATAAGTGTTTCTTCCTAAGAGTTCTGTGCCTCAGAAGTAAGAGGTGCATTGAATCTAATCTTCCTTGGCTTTGGGGAGGAGATAGGGGACTCGGAAATGCTCCTGTAAGCTCTCACACTTCTATAGAAAGAAATATGATGTTAAGTATTGAAGCCAAGGAAAAAAATAATTTTACTAAGCTAAGAAGGAATTCACTAGAATGAAACATGTTAGGAAAACAACCAAAACCCAAAAAACCCCCCAAAACCCAAAAATGCCCGAACAAATGGAATTTAAACAAATCAATTTTGGAAAAGGGTGAAGCTGTAAAATTTTGGAATAGATCTGGAAAAGTCTGACACTAAGGAAGAATTCTTTTCACAAATCTAAGGAAAAATGCACCAGGATGAAATGTGCTAGGAAAAAACAAAACCAAACAAAAAGTCCTTAATCAAATGGAATTTAAACAAACTGCTTTTGGAAAAAGCTATTACCTCTCAA
The DNA here is from genome assembly GCA_013398225.1 of Steatornis caripensis. NCBI lineage: Eukaryota > Metazoa > Chordata > Aves > Caprimulgiformes > Steatornithidae > Steatornis > Steatornis caripensis. The sequence continues at coordinate 120,401 of VZSC01004564.1, forward strand.
TCGCTCCACAAGTTTTCTTTGAGAAAGTGCAAGTTAAATACTTTTTGTTTGGCTGGCTTTCTGCTATGAGGAAAAAAAAAAGCACGAAACGGAAATATTTTCTTTTGATAAAACCCTCCTTGCCTTCCACATGCATTACAAAGAGCTGAAACACAATAACAACTGCCTTTATCCTGCACAAGTCACCTTGAGAGGTTCAATCTAACCCTGAATTTATTTATGGTGACTATCAAGTATGACTATGAAAGGGATATATGGTACTGAACAATGAATATCAAATACATTTTAGTTGAAGCAGTACGTTATTACATAACCTCCCCTTTCTTATATAGCCTCTTGTAAACTGATAGAAGGCTGCAAGAACAAAAAGGAAGGCATTTTAAGTAGAGGAAGGTTTACTAAAAGTCAACTGCAACAAGAGCTCCCTGTTAAGTATAAAGTCCAATAAAGCACATCTTCCTCTTCCAAAATCTCAGTGGCATGACTTCTGAATAAAAAGCACATCTAAGTATTAATGTTTTCATGAAGAAAAAGGTATAAAAGGAGAGGAATATTTTTTCATTAATTTTAAAGAATCTGCATTTCTCTTTCCTCATGTGTGCCCATATTGGAAGGAAACATGCCCAGGTGAGAGTTACGCCTCTGCACCATCGTCTGCCTGGAGGAAGAAATGAAATCAAGGTCCGTTTATTCAGAGATTTTAACAGAATGTGAGTTACCTTAGAAGTCAGCAATACAGTTTCCCAAACAATTAAACACTTATTTTAAATTATTCACAAATAATAAAGGTACCGATATTCATATTCTGGTGCATTGAGTGTGAGATAACTTTGAGTTACCCCCTAATTATCTAACTAATAATGATTCCCTAGACTGAGTTTCTGATTCACAATGAGAGAAATATACCATGAAATGAAAATACCACTCTCATCCCACATTAAATTTACTGAAATCAAGTGCCTGTTAAATATTTTTATGCTTAGAAGAGTATTATACAGTTGCATGAGCAGGGAGAATAGAGAAGTTATATAGTCTTTTTTATTTTTCTAAATATCAATGATAATTATTTTAAAAATAATCCTTAAAGCATCAGTGATCTCTCTCATAGAAGACTTTTCTCACTTATTTTCATTTTAGGCGCTTCCTATAAGTGAGAAACTTTGCTTTCATGCTTGTGTGTACAATATGGTTTGTGCAATCTCCATTTTTAACCCTAATTGAACACCCTACTGAGATGGTTATATTTCTGGCGTGGCAAGAAAAATGTCTGTTGTGCCTTTTACTGAATTACTTTATAAAACAAATGTATCAATAAATCCTGTTCCTTTATGCAGTCAGATTTTCTGAAGTGCAAAAGCAAATGAAAAGCATCAATTCTTTAAAGGTAGGTCAGGCTAGGAGGCAGTCCAGATTAGAAATAAGAACATTTTCCAAGATTTTATCTTTAAAATCCATTTCAAATATTTGAACATACAAATCATATACTAAATTTCTAAGCAGTTTCTTTGAACTTGTTACGAAAATAGTGTGAGCCATGTTCTGAAGTATTTTTCTTGAGTGATTTCCCCTCTTTCCAATTATTTCCCAATTAAAATAATTCTTTTCTTATCTTCTTTGCACATTTTCCTTTTCTTTGGTTCCCTATGGTACTCTACCATAGCACAGACATTATTTCTATAGCTTTTTGCTCTTTCATTTAAGCCATTTTCCTTTTTGTTTTGCAGGGAATTCACTGAGATACCATTTGAGTAGGATGCTAAACAGACATCCAGGTTACTTTACAGCCTGAACATCGTCTTACAGTTTAAAAGCTTTTATGCAAAATGGCAAAATATGAACAATAATGGTTCCTGAAGGATAGATAATGCCTTCAGGCTTAACCGTTAGCATCGTTCTTTGATTAGGTAGATTGAAGACAATTCTCAGTACAATTCCTATGAAAAAAGTAATTTGCTTTCCTGTGACAAGACCACGCTATGGACCAATGCAACGGGAGTACAGAGCAGTGGCTCACCCTCACTGCACACCACCCTGCTTCTTTTGGGACTGCAATTGAGCTTACGAACGAGCAGGTCAGATAGCAAAGAGGCAACTGTGGAGCTTCCCTGCCTGCTGGACAGCTGTACCATGAGAGAGTGACTGGCAGGGTGCTTATCTTCCTCAGCCGGTTTTTCGTGGCTCACGTACTATATGCCAAGCCAAACAAACTCTCACAGATCACCAGGACCCTATAAGATTTAAGACAAGAGTGCCGTTCAACTTTGCTCTCATACAGTGGGTCCTGCGAGGTGCTTCTTGGAGTTGAAGGGAACTGGAGAACCTGGAGGTGAATATCAAAGTCACACAGACCAGACCTGCCCTCGTGGCCCACTTGGGCAGGAAAGTGCTTTGTGAGGAGCTCCATTAATTTAAGAGGATTACTTGAGGAAAGTAACCACCATATGAGAAAGTGAGCAAATCAGACCTGAAATGACTACCAAAGGGTTTTACCTCAAGACAATCCTGCTCTGCATTTCAGTCACTACGAGTTTCCCTTATATGTAGTCCTACCTGGTGCCTTCCTCCAGAGGGTATTCTGGTCACTGTTGTCAGGGGCTGAAACAACTCCTTGACGGGGAGCCTTTGAAGTTCAGCAGGGTGGGAATGCAACCCACACCAGCCTCCTTCAGCTGCGACCTCAGAAGGCTTGCTCTGCAATTCAAGCAGAAGTCTGAGCTCATGAGGCGTAAGGTGAAGGACTGGTACTTACTAATGTTTGATTTTACGTTTTCCTTAAATGAAATATAACATGTAGACCATTGCATATCAGAACATCACACAAAGTCAGGAGCTCACCAGGTCAAAAATGTCTGTGTTGCCTGTGCAACTCCAGCCTCCTTGGTTGTTTGCAGTATAATGCTGTAATTAATTCCAAAATGAAATGCTATGGTTTTCCTCAAGGAAAAGATATGAAGCAGACTTTATTGTCTGAATGTTAATTTCTTCTAATACAGGTATGTAAATCTGATATGCAGCGACCCATTAATCCAAGAAGAAATCTAGGTGGACTGAGCCTTTTGTTTCAGATTTTATATATGGCCTACGTTTTGGAAATTGTAATCAAAAAATGAACTTGCAAATTAAACTATTAATCAATGAGAATAATATATGTACTGTATATTAATTAGGGATTCAAAACTTACAAGATTCCTTCACCATTGATCAAAATAATTCTGATGAAGGAGACTTAGGAATGTTCTAAAGAGCAGTATTCAATCTGTGATTGCATCACATACCACAATGAAAAAAAAATTAATTATTACTGAAAAATGCAGTTGGATGCAAGGATATAATAGTCAATTGGTGCTTGAGCAGGTGTCAGGGATTGAGGTATAATTAGTACCATGAGAAATCAAATGCCAGCATCCATAAAAAAATAAATGTCAGAAGTAATTCTTGTATGGGTAAAGGGAATAGTTCGTGCACCTCTATAAAAAAATCCAGTTAATAAAAACATGTAGAAAATCTGAATAGAAAAGATCAAGCTCTGCAATGGGAGTTAGTGGGGCAAGTAACAGTTGAGGCACACTTCTCATAACCCAAATAAACTGCTAAAATTAACAAAATATCACCCATAGTAAATTCACATTTAATTATGATTATTCCTTTAGCATTGATGATCACTATTTCATCAATAGTGAAATAATTAAAACAAAACTGATATGTGTATCACACTCACTAGCCTTGAAGCTAACGTGTTGCCGCAATTGTAACTTGACAACAAAGCAACTACACTTCAGGCATAAATGCACAAGTGTAATGTGTGAGTAGTGGGAAAGAGAATAATTTCAAGTAGTTAGCTCTTTATGGCATTGTGATAAGCTCAGAATCAATGGAAATCGATTGTCATTAATGCTTTACAAGGGTAAACGGATAACTTAGAAATTTTTGCCATGGAAATTGAGAACAAATAGCAGGTGAAACAATAATTCTGTTGCAAGGTCATAACATAAAAAGCACGATGTCATGCAATTTTAGACTAATAAACATAAGAAATCTAAGTGTAATAACAGATCTAGTGATGCAATAAAGAAGAAACTGCTGACAATATGCAAAACCTGAAAAGCCTTCTCACACGCTGACATCTCTGTGGTGGACAAAAGAATTCTCCCTACCACCACCAAAATGAGGTGTAGCTGCAATTCTAGTCTCACCATTGGAAACGATCTTTATTAGAGGGCAAGTATTTGTGGTGTTGGCAAGATATACAACTTTCTAATAACTTTTGTACATACTTTTGAATAAGTTCTTCCTTACCTCACAATCTGCAATATTTAGTTTTGTTTGATTCAAAATAGCGTTGCACTGCATAAATCTGTTTGTTCTTCTTCTATGATTTCCTCTTTGCCATCTTCTAAGCACTGTAGACAGTTAAAAATACACATGTGTAGCCGAGGGGAGACAACAAACCTCTTCCTTGCTCGAATGACTTAAATGATCTTAATTGGAGTATCAATTAAATGATTAACTGATTAGTCCACAGCACACTAAAATAACATTTCTCAGAAATGATCTATTGAATCAGATTTCTTACAGATTCAGGGAGTGCTGTAACTTTTGACACTGAGCGTACAACTCAGAGGCTTTCTTTGAAACTGCAAGGAATAGAAACTGTTGTCCTAGGAAAAATAAAACGTCAGCATATGAGGTACGAAACAGGGAAGTAGCAACGGGTTGCCTATTGTGTTGACAGTTGTGGGAATGCAAAAGAACCAGCTAATTTTTCCTAAGTTCCCTTAACATAGGAGAAAAATATATGCAGAATCAGCAAAAATCCTGGCAGCCCTAATGGTACTGTCCTACTACATGCGGCTAATGCTGGAAAAGAAGCAGTCCTTGATGCCACTCTGACATGTAATGTCACACGCATAAACTGTCCCCGGAGTTCAATGGATCCGCTAACATAAGTGAAGTTATTCCTCTGTCTAGAAGAACATGGCTCATGGAGTTTAGACAGCCAACTCTGCTTTGCTGGCTAGCTAACCAAGCAGGGTATGGAAGCATGCCACTGTATATAAAGAGAACTCAGTTGTTAAAAGAAGTTGCTGAGAGACAGGAAAGATGCCTCCTATGAAAACTACCACAGAAATTCGACATTTATCAAAATGTTAAATTACAAACAACAGTATATGCTAGTAATAAGGTGAGGGACAAACCCTGGACCCAAAGTGAGCTTCACGTCTTGCAGGAATCAGGCCGGGATTTCACCCAACGCTTTGAACCGCAACAGAGCGGGCAAAACTGAAAGATGTGGGTTCACAGCTGTGCTTAAGCATCCCTCACCTCTGGATGCTCATTCCCATTCCTTCCTTTTGGCCAGCACGTGCTCTCTGTTTTACTTCAGCTAATCAAATCAAGGAGCTAATCTGGCCAAAATTAACTAATTAATTAATTAATTAAAATCAGCATTTAGTATTACTATCAGTAGTAGTGTTTCAACATTTTGTACAATTATATCTATTCGGATTAAGAAACTTCCTCATTGATGTAATAGTTTGGTTCAAGTAGCATTAGCTGTTCTGCTTTAGGTGTTTTAAAACGTGATCTCAGTAACAGTTTTTAGTCATTCACAAATTATAACACAAATATAATTGCCATAAAGCTGTAGCTTAGGCCCAGAGCTTATGCAGAACATCTCTCTAATAATGCATGGTTTGTTAATATCAGGTATGACTCTGCACCGTGTTCGGTGTGCATCAGGGTTTTTTTGTTGGAATAATTTTACCATGATGTTATATTCATGACTTGCTTAAAAGCACAAACCTACATAACAAAATCCAGGCTTTATAAAGTATGACTGTTGCTTCTAGTGAAACGCACATGGATCTACACTGAATTACACCTGTAGCAGAGTATACTAGATTCTGTTTTCTGAGTTAATTGCCAGTGCGTATGCTTTGTTTGCAGTGTGATGTGCGATCAGGAAGAAGTCACTAACTAAAGGCTATGGAAGGCTAGCAATTTGGTCAGGTTTGGCAAAATAGCAAGGTGCATGTGTTGTTAACTCAAGCTGTGCTGAATACATTGTCTTCAGTCACACTAAATGCTCCCCTCATATCAGGCTCCTCATTTTCTAAAGGAAAAAGCAAATCACTGGCTGGACTATAATGATCTGTGTTTGTTCCCATACAGACATGGATTATATTCCCTCTTTTGAGCACAACCATTTCTTTCACTGTTTTAGAATTTGAAGATTGAAATGCATGCATGCGTACTTGCATTTGTGTATACACACATAAGTCTTCTACATTGTTTTTTGTTTTGTTTTGTTTTTTTTAATGAAGACTTTTCTTAATTTACCATGTAATTCACCAAGAACCAAATCCAGAACTTTTCAGATTAGCTGGGCTACTTGTAGGGCAACAGGTTTTGGGTTTGAAAAAATCTTTTCTTACAGATTTGTGGTTTGAAAGAGAAGAAGGGAGGAGCACATTAATTTACAGCCATGTGTTAAAGGGAATGCCATTGCTGGTATCAGGTTGTCCCACAGTCCATCCCAGCAAGGAGTCTTCAGTGTAGCTGCATAATCCAAGAGGACAAAATGATCTCCTCTGACCACAAGCAGAGATCTTCAGAGCTGGAAGTGTCGACCCATCTTGGGGATGTGTGCTGTTCAGATTTAACACAGAACTTGGAGTTGGTAAATTCCAAGGCGGAAAGCCAAGGACATATTTGCAGAAGAGGAAATAAGATTGAACCTAGAGCTTGTTTAATTCTGTGCCATGAGAGACAGTGATCTGCTTGGATCCTTAGAAAGCAAGTTCATTTTTCCTTTCAACACCAGCTTTGTTAGCTTGTGCACAGAGTCACAGGATCACTGAGGTCAGGAGGAACCTCTGGAGATCATCTAGTCTGAACTCCTTACTCCAAGCAGGTCACCAACAGCATGTTGCTCAGGACCATGTCCAGATGGTGTTTAAATATCTCCAAGAATGGAGACTCCACAACGTCTTTGGGCAACCTGTCCAGTGCTCAGTGGGTGCATCTCATCAGAACCCGTGGACTTGTGTGTGTCTTGTTTGTTTAAATGTTCCCTACCCTGGTCTTTCATCAAGGCTAAGTCTTCCTTGCTTGACTTTCTCAGTGGACCCAGGGGCCTGGGATTCCTGAAGGTAGATCTTACCAACAAAGATCAAAGAAAAGGAGGCATGGAGTACTTCAGCCTTGTCCATGTCCATGGTCACAAGGGTCTCTGCCCCATTCAGCAGTGGGCCCATGTTTTCCCTAGTCTTCATTTTGCTACTGATACCTATAGAAGTCCTTCATTTTGCCTTTCATGTCTGTCATTAGATTGAATTCCAGGTGGACTTGTTTTCTCATGGCTGTCTCTGCATACCCAAACAATGTCTCTATATCCCTTCCAGGTCACCTGGCCCTGCTTCCACCTCCTGTATGCTTCGTTTTTATATTTGAGTTTAGCCAGAACTAACTTGTTCATTCATGCAGGCCTCCTGCCACCTTGACTTGACTTGGATTTTTTTTTAGCTTGGAGGAGGAGAACCTTGAAAATCAACCAGATGCCCTGGACCTCTTTTCTGTCCAGGACCACCTGCCAAGGGACTGTTTCAAGCATATCACTCAGCAGCCTGGGGTTGAGTATGAGTTAGCACTGTAGGGAGATCAGAGCCAGAGCCAGTCTGCTCTCCTGAAGTCCAGGGATGCAATCCTTCTTTTTTGCCTTGTTCCCTCCTCTCAGTATTCTGAACACCACCATCTCATGGTCACTGCACCCAAGCCTTGCACATCCTCAACCAGTCCATCCTGGTTTGTAAGTATGAGGTACAGTAGTACATCTCCCCTGGTTGGCTCCTCCATTACCTGTGTCAGGAAGTTGTCATCGATGCACTCCAGAAGCCTCATGTATTGCTTTGGGGGTTTTCCACTTTTTTCTTTTTCTTTTTTTTTTTTTTAATGCTGTCTCTTAGTGTGAAGGTACTCTCACCTCTGGTAAGTGGCAGGGTGACCAGATGGGTCTAGTCTTCAATATTCCAGTACAACCCAGATACTGGCTCATTACTGGACGTTTGTTCCAGTGTATTAATTCTGACAGACTTTTTTTTTTTTTTAAAATAGAAATATTGACCACCATGCACATGCCGCAGTAAAAGCAGTTGAACTCTTATCTATAATGCAGCATGAAGCGTGGTTTGCCTCTAAACTCCCATCACTGTCATTTCTGCAAAAACTAACTTGTTTAGTGTCGGGTGGCTGTGATAGAAAGGAAATGCCAAAAGGGATTTTGAAGGAAAATGTGTTCCATCAGAAAGGTTTAACAGCAATATGCCAAGCCACAACTTAAGGGAATTTTCATTGCCAGTTCTGACTATCTCAAAATATTGACAATTGACTGTGGGGGGAGGACAAGGAGTGCAGCGTTTTAAAAAGTTGCTCTGCACAGAACAGTAATCTTCATAAAACTCAGTCACATTCTTCACACTTGCCACTCATGTCCAGTATTAGCAAAAAATGATGCTAGTCTTTGGAAAGTGGAAGAGACATTGAATTCCTTCCTCTTTAATAATTTACACCAGGATCTCAAGAAATCTGCAAAGAAATTGAAAGCATAGTCGCTTTCAATATTTAAAATGTTATGAATATTCATCTTTCACTCTTACTATGGCTCCTATCCACCACAAATGCAAAGGACACCTGTTCAAAATGTTTTCAGTGCTGTATCTAGTTAAATGCTTCTCTTCTCCCATATGATTTGTCAAGTCTGCAAATATTACTCAGGCTTCCTGTTTACTTTGTATCTGTACATAAAGCGTACAGTTGAAAAACAAATCCTCATCCATTAGAATCTGATTATAATCAGTAATACAGGCTCTTTGGGACTTCAGGATCAAGGCTAGATTAATTCTGTAAGGTGTGCTACCAGAAAAAAACAAGCAAACAAACAAACTAACAAAACCCCTACACTTTTGAGCTATCACAAAGCAATGCAGAAAAAAGCTAGGCCATTACCAGAAAGGCAAAGTCCTCACTCAGCCTGCACCAATCTGCAGATGGAGTGTACATCCTAGTGCAGGATACAGTTAGAGACACGTTGTAAATAGCAATTTGACCCAAAGAACGTAAGTGAACTTTCTTTTACTTCTTTTTACTTCTCACTCTCAGAGTTTACAAGCCTAAAAGTCAAGATTAACCATCTAATATAATTTGAACTCCAAGCAACACAGTACCTTGAACTCTACAGGGTATGCCACGGAGCTCATCAAGAGGCCCTAGCGCAGGGCCACAAGGAGCAAGAGGATTTACAGATGTTTGTGAACTGACTGCTGTTACTGACGCAGACACAAGGCACCTAACTGGTGCAGCTTGTCCTGCCAGCAGTTGCCAGAACATAAAGCACAAGCGGGAGATGTGATACGTTACTTTGGGACCACAACTGCAATTACCCAGCCCTGCATATACAGGTTCCCATCTTCCTGCAGGGAGTTGCTGGCACGGAAGGACAGGACTTTCCAGACCAAAAGGCTGTGTAAGTAATACAGGGCTATTTCCCCAAGGGTAGAACATACTGTCCGAGCACTGTCTGCCTGCAAATCCTCCATACATTTATAGCATCTATTAAGGGAGGAATCCTGCTCCTACAGGGCTTCTTGTGGAAGAGGCTCCAAGGCTGACAGGGCAGACATTTGGCTATGAAGCATCACGAATTTGAACCAGCCCAGCGGTATGCCACTGTTCCAGCTGAGGGTTGCAGCTACCTCATCTATAGCACTCTATAGTCAAGTACATACATGCATTTGAAACTAACAAATTAAGTCCATCAGCCACATTGTAACCCCTACCCCACGAGCAATGCGCAAATAATAACGTACCCAATGTGCAAAAGGGAGGGTTTTCCTCATCTGATGTAATATGTATTCTGTATCACCTTAGTACCTGAAAATATAGTGTGGGAAAGCAAGAGCAAAATCACCCCGTTTGGTTCTGTGAGGATATGCAACGGCAAGGCTCTTCTACCGCACCTTCTTAATTGACAGAAGTCATCATATACATGCAAAGGATATTGTCCTCATTCACAGAGGTAGGTAGAGTTTGTTATCCAGCAGCCCAAGTATCTCTTTTGGGGTACAAGCAAGTAGGATCTAAGCAGTGATCTTGCAACGAAAACCCTAGGAAAGCCAGCCTTGTGGTGAAGCCTGGGCCCACATGTTAGTGTTTTCAACCTAAAGCCAAACCACTTGGGGCTATAGCTTGGACTATATACATAGAGACACTCGTCTTAAAAGTTGAAAGGGATAGAGCAAGTAGCAACAGGCACAATTTGCAACATGGGAAATGCCAATCAAACACAAAGAAGTGCTTTTATGCCATGAAGGTAGTGACAGGGGAGCAGGGACCCAGGGAGCTTGTGCGATATCGATCCTTGGAGATGCTCAACACTCGACTGGGCAAGGCCTCACAGAACTTCATGTAATGTGGTTGTGCTCTGAGTAGGGGATTTGACAGGATGACCTCCAGAGACCCTTTCCAATGTAAATTATTACAACTCCACTATATTTACCTATTTGCAACACAGATTGCTCACCCACTGTCCTGGTATTTCCAGGTATTCCGGGAGAGCATTACATAGCCCCAGTCCGGATACGAGAACGCCCAAATCCCTGCAGCTATATCAGAAAAGAAAGGAACATCCCTGAAATATTTATAGCCTTTCCACTGAAAGACTTTGAACTCAGAACACTAATTTTAAGACAAACAAAAAACCAAAAACAAACCCACACCCTACTAACAGTACATACATTTGGGGTTGTTTCCAAGTAAGCTTTGTTACCCCATCTACTCCCATTGAAGAACCAAGCTGTCTAGCAGGAGGTTTCTTATGTTCCACATCAACTGGCGGTTAGTGTATACCCTGCAGCAATATGTTCTATAACCTTCTGAAAACATGAAACATTGCCATGCGTAATGTGAATACATGAGGACAATCTCATTATATAAATAGAAAACCCTATTAAACTCTTACCAAGCTAAGGAATATTTTCTTTTCAATATATTGTTTGCTTCCTTTGGGAAATTCTATCCTTAATAAAAAAGCACCTTCACAGAGGCTATAATGGGTTGCTTAAAAATAAGAAAACAAAAACAAACGAAAAACCCACGCACAAATCCTGAGAGAAAAGCCATGAGGGAAATTAAACATTTGTGCTGTCAAAGCATTAAAAACAAAAATACAAAGTGTGCTATATTTAAATTAACTTTAATAAGAAGTACAAAAAGATAATGTTACGCAATATTTTGCATGTGGTTAATAAATATTCTTCAACAGCAAGCAGTGACACGTTCAAACATAAATCCAGTTATTTCTTTTACATTTTAGAAAAGTAACAACTTTTTCCAGTTAAAACAAGGTCACAAATTACAGAATATTGTAATCCTCTTTAATTATTTATAACTATGAAATCTACTAAATAAGTGAACCATCACCCAGAAGATTTTATATGACGCTGATGTTCAAGGTTAAGTATACTTACATATATCATGCAGTTTCTTACTGTGCATATTTGATTGGTGTTCCATTTTCTTTAAAATTATTGGTTTCATTCTTCCTGTTTCCTTATTCCGTGTTAGTATACTGGAAGCATCTATTTTCAAACTCCTATACATTTTCACATCTAAGTGACTCACTAAAGTAGGTTTGTCATCCAATGCATAAATGCTCTCTGACTTCAGCCCAGCTGAGAAATTGCTAACGATGTCTGAATCAGACTCCATGTTATTTTAACTATTTTTTTCAATCAAGTATAACAAGATTCGGTGTAATCACTTCCATTAAAATTAAAGTGCCTTCAAATGTTTCCTAATAAAGTGACTATTTGGAGGGGAAAGGGTGAAGGGGTGCTGTTTAGGAACTGATTTTTTTAACAGTTTATAGATACGGTGCATATTGTACATATGTATTCTAATAGATGTAAAGTACTACACTGCATTCCGTGCTAATGCTAAGCTACAGTAGCCTATAAACTGATAAATTCAGCCAAAATGAACATCTAATAAAGAATATCAAAAGCAGTTGATCAAAGCAATACCTTGTTCCATTCTCTACTTCCATCCATCTTCAACAGTATAGACAGATGTACTGGAAAACAAATAGAACACTTCAACCTGTTGAAGTTCACTTCTTTGAGTATCAGATGAATGAAAGCACTCAGTGCAATCATTGAAAATCTTGAATGCATAAAGACACACTCCAGGCCACCTCATCGAGTGAAGTATACACAACATTATATATGGAATTAAAATTTGAAAGCAAAATATAACTTTTAAATCATCCAACAATAAAAATATATTCATATATATTTATGTAGACACCAGCACTAGAGGAAGAGTACACATCATCTTGCATATTTTAAAACACCCTCCAAATTTCTTTTTGTGAGTGTTATCACCTACTCCTAACTCATAGCACTTTCACAATATTCTTAAAAGGCATTGATATACACCAGGAATGAAACAGACATAGAGTCCTGTATATCAGTATGGTTGGCTCTTATTTTCATGGGTTAAAGAACTAAGCACCTCTATCTAAAGGAAAGCCCAGGTGTACTCTCTGGTGTACTTCTCTTCTGTAAAAAAATCCTTACTGACTTCAGTGATGTAGATGAATATCCTGAGGATGCTAATCAGTTTTGTTTTAAATTCAGTGCAAATTTTGCCCTGATCTAAGTCAGAGACGTCAAGCCCTCAAAGTTTAACCTCTTCCAGTAAGATGTAATCACAGACTCCAAAACACGATTTCAAGGATTCACCTAGAGAGATCTGAATCTAGAAAATTAAATGGTTTAAAGTTGAGGAAAACAAACTTTTTATGTGATTAACATCTGCCATTCAGTGAAATAAACTCTTGAGCCTTTAGCTTCTGCTACCAAAGGTCTAAAGTGATTAAGTCCCTCACCGATTCTCAGATGGCTGGAATTAACAACTGGATTCAGAATAGAATTAAAAGTTCTGGTTGTTAGGGAGTCTGGGTTACCTACAGAAACGATGCGAAGGAGGTCTCCTTGACTAAAAAAAAGTCAAGAGAAGGCAATGCTAAAGTGATACAACTTACAGTTGTATCACAAACTGACAACATCCTAGCGGAAGGTCCACTGTTGCTGAGAAGAGGTGGAAGGAATCCTAGAACTCTGCTTTCTAAAGAACCACTCCCTTTACTGGAGGCTGAAGCATGATCTGACTTTCATATAAATTCACTAAATTACTTGAACATTTCAAAGACTTTAAGACAAAAAACTTTACATATGACATCAAATTATATCACATTCAGAGATTCTATTAGATGTGTTTAGACATTTGCACATTTATCATGCTCTGCATTTTTTAAATGAAGCTATTTAACTTTCTTGGCTCATTTTAAAATGTTTTCTTCCTCTGCTTTAAAACCCATTGCATTGCTTTCTAAATTTTAGCATTATGTGTCTACACACATAATAGGGCATAGACTGATGATAGCTTCATATCCCTACTGGAACAATCTTTCATGCAAATTTGTTAGGAAATGTTCAGAAGTACAGACTTCATCTGTTTCGTGAAAGGCCAAGGCAAAAACTTGTGCACCACTCAGCTTTCAGAATAGGAATGCAAGGTATGGAGGATGGATGCTGACCATCTGTGCTTAAGTGAAAGTCACGCCTCTTAAGAAAACAAAACCTAGAATTAAAAAAATTTCTATTTAGTTCCTGAAGCTTCTTTTCCCCCTCCACCCTAGACATCCCATACAGCAAGAAGCACACAACATTGCATGGTTTTCACAAAGCAGTCAGCAGAAGCCTCTCAGTTTCAAAGGCACAACTCACATCCCTCAAGTTCAGCAGAATTATACAAGAAGTATTTCAATTTCATAGGCTCTAAAAGTTACTTTCCACAATTCACATATGGTAATGAAGGCTCAGAACTGAAGCCGAAACAAAAATACACATTACCTCCTTCAATGGCTTCTTCCTCAATCATCTCACAATCCACTGACACAGTAACAAAGCCACTTGCTTCTTCTCTTTCCCCCCTTCCTCCCGCGTACATCCCTGCCTCCTCCCAGCTACTTCTGGTTGCTTTCATGCAGATAGTTTATGGTCATCTGACTCTTTAAAATTCTTACCACCCCATATGCTATCTAAAATCACTGGGAAGAGAGGGTGATTCAGTAAGGCTGCTGTTTGTTTTCTGGTTAAGCTCTTTCATGCTCTCTCCTGTGACTATACAGGCAAACTAGCTCCTCAACTTAGCATCATTTTCAGTGGCATGAGTAGTCTCCCAAGCTAAAGCTCCTACCTCAGAACATCTACCATAGTAATTCTTTTAAAGATACTCAACAATACAGCAGTTATAAGTTGAATTAACCCAGATATGGAAGGTGAAGATAATTTCATTGGCTACAACATAATTGAGAAGTTTGGAAGCTACTCTTTTAAAAGCAATGTTAAGAAGACTCCAACAGACAACCCTGGCCGTAAACCCTGCTGATCTCTATTCTTCATGCTGATTTATAAAGTACTGTTAAATTACTGACCGCATGCATCCAGAAGTGTGTGCCCCAGTACTACATTGGAAACCTATTTCATAAACCTCCTTCCAAATTATGGCTATTCCAATACAAGTTTACCACAGTGTCGTATCATTGTGTTTATGGTATTCATTTCTTAAGTAAGTCACATAAAACATGACGCTCTGACCCAAGAATAACGGGAAAAATAAATTAGATCAACATGTCAACCAAAAATTTCAGTGGTAGATTCCACGTGCAAGTTTTTGATACCGAAGTGATCTGCATTTGCTCACTCATGCTCTCTCTCCCCACTTTAAGTATTGAGGATCAGCAATTTTTACTCAAATTAAATGAGACTTCTAGGTATTTGGCACATAAATTTGTGAGACCAGCTTTAAAACCACAGACTCGTATTCTACACTGCTAAATGGAAAGAAGGCCTAACTCTTGTATTCCGGTGTTCCTTGCACATTGCTTGCGTTCACTTAAATATTTACATTCAAATTCACTTGTCCAGCTGTTAGTCTTACAAATATGCAAATTATATGTAGTCAGTTTACTCACTATAAATATTTCAGTGGTGAAACAATAAAGCAGACTCCTTCCTCCCACAGATGGAGTTTGCTTAAACACAGACCAACTGAAATAAATGTAAAAGTTAAACTTTTCTGGAATGCACGCACTCAAAAGCCTTGCTGATGCCCACAATAACTGCATGTGGATATTTAAAATACTACTTTTCACTGAGTGAATTTATATAGTATGCCTATTTTCCTATATTAGTGTGCAATAAATGTATCTTTAGCATGTGATAAAACATCTGTTTATTTGTCTGACTGACTAAGCATAACACAAGCATAGAGAAAATGGTCAGTGAATGAAAAAATAATTGTACCCAATAAAAGCAGTAGCAGCAGAGCTGACTAACATGAGACAGCATCAGGCTTCTTGTGCAAACTGAAGACACGCTTTTTGCATGCAACTCTGAATTACACAGATGTTATCTTCCAGCGAAGAAGTCCTTTTCAAGAAGACTTGTACTGTTAAAAACCTTTGAGGGGTCTTGTTCTTGGAGAAGAATGCAAAATCCTTCCTTATCAGGTAGGTAATCCAACATGCCTCTGAGCACACTCATGTGTGTAGTGGGGAGAGTTCCGGCTATACAGTGTCATGCATGGAGCAATACACAACAATGTTTAAAGATTGTGAAGGGTTTGGGGACCTGGGATGTGGCTACAGGTGAAACACAAACCTCTGTTTCTCATACCCCAGTCCGGTGAGATCTGGCAGGTCCCTAAATCTTGCTGATGTAAATGGAAGGCAAGAACTCCCACCTGGTCACAGTAAGGAGACCTCAGCTACAGAAAACATAATCAAGCTACTCAAGTTCAAGGACAGTTTAGCACGGGCCTCCATTAAACTATACAGTCAGAGCCCTTTGCCAAAACCAGAGTTAAAAGTGAAGGGATTTTTCTAGAGTTCTAATATTTACAATTATTTGTACATATGTACATATTTATATATTTATTCATACCTGGACAATGTGACATTAAAGGGATAATTTATAATTTACAAATGAAACACTTTAAAAATGTATAATTATACCACAAAAAAACCTTTTTTTTATTGCTTGCCTTCCAGCCTTATGCTCATAATCACACTATTGCACACATCTCCATGTTACATGGAAGATCTACATTTATATATAAATATATATGAAAATAAGAATATTTTTATTTTAATGTTCTGAGTAAAGTGCTCATTTTTTAACTACTGTTGATGAGAAAGGTTTAATCTGATGGTTTAATTAGAGGGACTTCAAGGGATACGCACCTTGCCCATGCTTCTCCCTTTCACTTATAATTTATGAAATGTCTTTATTTTACTGATGTCAACTCTGTCTTAACTATTAATTCTATTCATAATATGCATTTGTGACCTTGGTATCGATACTGTCACACAAAGTACAAAACAGAATCACACTAAAAGCAAAGAAAAAGCCAGAAAATAAAACAGCAAATGAAAGCAGTGTTTCTCTTTGTTGTTTGTAGCACATTTCCATGTCTTAAGATAGATACTCTTTTATTTGATTTTAGAAATATTTGTACAACTTTGTTAAACTCTGAACATACCTATTTTATGCACTATACTCAAGTACTGTACAAAACTGCAATAAATGACACTATACGACTACATATGTCTCTACTAGAAGACATCATCATAAAGGTGTATTGTTTTTTAAAGGTCAACTAATAACTGCTAATGTATGTGTGAATCAAAATATTTTTGATTGGCCAAGTATACTAAAATCTAAATACAGTACACAACTGTTACTTATGTCATGATTTACTAGGCCTTCAGGGGCATAAAGAATCTTTGCAAAGGCTCAGATGAAAAACAATTTTACTGATCAGTATTAAATGTTCATATAAAATTCCAAATGGCAGCTCCAATTGTGTTATATTTGTGTATATGAAATACAGTTGATACCTACCGATGATTTATGACCTTTTATTAAAAAAATAACATTCAAATCTTAGCAAAACCATTTCTAGTATACAAAGTTGTTGTAAAGTTATGTCAGCGAAATGTAAAATTGCAATTTACAAAAGCAGCAGTAAATTTCATTATACGGACAATTTCCTGAACTTAAATCATGGTTCCTGTTTCCCTTGAAAACGATGCTTTCTGGGACAAATAATGGTAAACATTTTAATGGTAGGTTTTAGGATAACATTAAGCAAGGAGAAAGAGTGTATTCTGATACACTTAACCCTGAAAAATTTCTGAGTGCTTTTATGAACCTGACAATAATCCAATTAAGAACAAAATAAAAAAAGCAAAAAAATCCAACTTTGCTGAACCAGACAACCTGGCTTAGCAACATCAAATAAATAAAACAGTGAAAAGAATAAGAGTTTCACTAGCAGAAGTTGGTTGATATTGGAAATTTGATTAACCTTGCTTTTCCCTGAAATCAATTAGAAGAGCTTATTAACAACTTCAAACGGGTCAGAAGTAAGAAACTTGTGGCTTTTGCCATATAGTAGCCTTTACTACCTCTTCAGCCTAACTAGTATCCAGAATGTTTGTGAACAGTGGAACTGTATGATCTCCGTACTCTGTTATGTACATGGGTACTGCTATTGTATGAAACAATTACACCTTTTTAAAAAAATCATTTTTTTAAATGACAGTTTCTTTCATTAAAGTAGAATTAGTTACTTTATAGAAAAATATTTTAACTTTAAAATAAAAAAATACTGTTCCTAAATAATTATGTAGGATCATATCTTCATTTCATTGTACGGAGAGAATATAATTCTGTATATTTGAATCCTAGTTTAACAGAACTCCCCTGGGTATAACTTTTAAAGAGCTGGCTATATTTGCCATGGGTGCTATCTGTTTACAGATTCATGAATTAACACTGTGTCCCTCCTTTGGAGATACACAGATAAGACATCTATATACACTCTGTACATAATGGTTCACAGATTAGCAGTTATTAGTCGTACTGTACATAGCGAATAACCTATCTGATTAGAATGATGCTTTAAGTCCTCAGTGCAATTCAGCTTTTAGGTTGATGGCGCAAAACCAAGTAAGACAGGCTCCCTGTTTAAATATGTAGCCCAATACACTAAATTAAAAGTACCAAATAAGACTGGAAATACTATTCTAGACATTCTGTCAATTTTGCTAACACTGTTGAATGTCTTCTTTGCTTCCTGTGGCTTCGCTTCTGGTTTTGCCTTGTTGGGTTCTGCAGTTGTAGCACTCTTGGAGATGGTTGGTAGCACTGAGTCCTTGGTAATATTTGGAGCATAGTTGGCAACAGCCACTGCATAGGCATTGTTTTTCTTAATGACAGACGCTTTTTCTTTTTTCTATTGGAAGACAGCATGAAGTTAAATATTTAATGTGTGTTTGCCAGAATAGACTTAATAAAACATCATTTCAAATGTAAAAGAAACAAATGACTATGTGTGATTAAGTCAGAATAAATATCAGGAATACCATACTGATGATAAATTCAAATGTAAAGAAAGACACTTTCAGTCTGTACGAAAAGAAGGTGCCGGTAACATAAAAATGCTCTAAAAACATGAACCCTTGCACCATCAAATGCCCTACTGAAGTTATATGAGGAAGGGTCTGTTACTACGATTGTAAGGATAACTGGAAAAGAGTTGGTCTTTCTCTAGCTGCTTTGCATCTGGCTCCTTACAACAGAATTGAAAGATCTTTAAAACGTTCTCTGTTAAGAGAAGCAGGAGGAGTGAATGGGTGGACTCAAAAAAAAAAAGATTACCTGGCATTGTAATAAAATGAAAATCAGGCCATTTTTCCCAGATGAATCTAGCATCACTATTACTTTAACATACCACCAATAAATACAGGAATTTCAATAATGGTCTACATTTTCAAGAGATTCTGCAGAAATATGTATGTGTTTACATGTAGATATACACAGACACACACACATAGAGGTCAGAAAAAGATTCAAATTAAGAGAAAGAAGGACTCCAGCCTGGTAGTTGCAAAGTGACCTGAGAACTAGCCCAAGAACTATTTCTGTTTTTCAGAAACTGTTGTTTAAAAAATGCTAACAGTGATGAAAATGGGACCTAGAACCTAAAAATTAACAGAAGATAAGAAAAGTAGGATGGAATGACAAAAATTTAATGAAGTTCAGCAAAGGGAAATTTAAGTCCTGCACCTGGGGAGGAATAACCCCACGCATCAGTACAGGTTGGGGCTAATGGGCTGGAAAGCAGCTTTGCAGAAAAAGCCGAGAGTTTTGGTGGACATCAAATTGAACACAAGCCAGCAATGCGCCCTCACAGCAACAAAGGCCAACAGCCTCCTGGGCAGCATTACAAACAGTGTTGCCAGCAGGCCAAGGGAGGTGATAGTACCCTTCAACTCAGCCCTGGTGAGACACATCTGTGGTGCTGGATCCAGTTCTGGGCTCCCCAGTTCAAGATAGACATGGACATAATGGAGTGAGTCCAGCAAAGGACCAGAAAGATGACTTAAGGCCTGAAGCATCTGAAATATGAAAAGCTGAAAGAGCTGAGACTGGTTCAGCCTAGAGAAGAGAAGGCTCAGGGGGAATCTTACCAATGTATATAAATATATGGTGGGAGAAAGTAAAGATCGGACCAGACTCTTCTCAGTGACATCCAGTGGAAGGACAAGAGGCAATGGGCAAAAATCGAAATACAGAATATTCCACCTAAACACACAAAAAAGCCCCGCTTTACTGTGAGCATGATTGAGCACTGGAACAGGTTGCCCAGAGAGGTTGTAGAGTCTCTGTCCTTGGACACATTACAAAACCATCTGGCCATGACCCTGAGCTAAATTCTACGATCTCCAGAGGTCCCTTCCAAACTCAGTAATTCTGTGCTTTTACAGGATTGTATACGATTTCAAACGGCTAAAGTTCAGCAAATGGCAATCCAATGGAGAGGTTATGTCTACACATAGATACAGGCATGTATAAGTAATGAGTATAGGCTTGAGTTTTTAGGCATATATATAGGTACACAGACTAGCTCTGCAATAGGACTGTAATGCTATAAATTGATTCACTGTTTCACAGCAATCTCAAACTAAGGAACTTCTAATAACCTACAGGAAAGAACGGAAGGATTTCAGTTTCTCAGGAAGAAAGGCTCTCCATATGTAATTTAGAAACAGGCAAACAAATACTAGATTCAGTCCATCTCTTCCACAAAATACAGAATTAAACAGATGAAGAAATAGTTAACTTCTGGCTCATATAAGAAATTTACAGCTGTTATATTAGTTGCTTTGATTTTTAATCTAATGGAAGTGGCACAAGTGAGGGAATTCTTGTGACATTTCTCATACAGGTGCATTCCAATGTTTTACTTCCACTGGGAGGCATCTACCCAATTTCCAATTTTGGTTTTAAATTACCTCCAGTTTGATATCTATCAGGGCCATCTACAAATCTTGATAAGATCTTCACGGTTAGATGTTGTGCCCCAAATAACTTGTCTCAGGGAATGGTGTCACATAAAAATTCAGCATTGTTCCTTATTGACTGGAGTGTGAAAAAAGGGCTGATCAAATATGTAGCTTGTCCCTGCAGCTGTTTTCCTGTGAAACAAATTCCCCATTGACAGCGCTTATGATGGGAATTTCCATTTAACATGAACACAGATGACTGTCACTGAGGAAACGTATTTCACTTTACTTGGTGAAGAGTAAGCCTGGCTCTAGGTGCACAGATGCATTCAGCATAAACAAGAGCAAACTACCAGATCAAATTACAAGAGGAACACTCTGATTGATCTATAATTCCTTCCTTTCAGGCACACTTAGTGTTTTTTTAAAGGTATCTGTAATACCATTAATGAGACCTGCATAATAAAGATGAACCATATTTTTATATGAAAAAAATATGACTATGTTAAAAGTTTAGCTTTTTGTGAAGTCAGTTTGAAGAAAATAAGAGGACTGGACATGTGATGGGTATATAAATCTTAAAATGGAATGGCTAGTTTTGTGGTTCCTAGGGAAGGAATACTACCTAGCTGTTAAACAGCTGCCACTCCTAAGATCATGAGACAACACTGTTACACTAATTCAAAGGAACAGCCAAAGGATGATTGGAGAGTTTATAAGGGCTCCCTACATTATTACAATGCCAGGGCAATGTGCGACTCTGAAAAGTTTCACTCATGACATGATGATACAACTTGTAATGATTCAGTATCTACTTCTAGCGTGATGGAACATATCCTGAACCTATGAATAGTTCATGCCCTTCCAGAAGCCGCAGGAACTATAAACAATGTATTCATTTCCTCTAATTCTCCTTTGCCATTAACTGAATATTTTACTTCTTTATGCATTGTGCTTTATGCATTCAAACTGCTGAGAAACCATCAGTTAATTGAACTTTGCTTCATGTCTACTATTATCATCTAGAAAGCCAATAATATTCTATCCTATTTTAAGCAGAACCACAGAAATCAGAGTATTTGTCAGAATAAATCCTTTTCCATTGGTAGAATCAGTGACTGGGACAGGAGAAAATAATATAAATCAGTCAAAAGTCAGTCAAAATATAAGTCAGTCAAAACAACAAGTCATCTTTAAGATTTGCTGTGTTATTAAAATTATACACTGTAAAGCTTAACACAAATTTAGGTGTATCACCAGTTCATTTTGTTCACGAAGTAAGAAATTCTATCAGGTTAAAATTTCTTCATGCTATCACACCTACTCTACCATCAATACCAGAAAATTAAGGCATGACTGTTTCTGCACACTCAGAGCATCAATACATGATAGGTGAAGTACTCAGTATTTTGTACATCTGCTATTTAAATTAGTTTAAAAAGTAATGTCTACATATCATTAGGGATAAGTTTCAGAATACTGAAAATGCTCAAAACTTCTAGATTTTGTTATTAGCATTTTTACGTATATGTGCATTCAGTTGTTTTTCTGATCCTTAGTTACTAAGAAAATTAATATACTTTCTATCTTTCTGTAATCTTTTTCTCATTTCCAACTCAATTGGATTAAATAATAAAAAAGTGGTCAACTAATATAATCTGGATTAAATGTTTTGAATAACCAGATAAACAGTTGTATCTGAGGAGTCAAGAAACCAGTCAGACAGTTCCCAACATAAAAAAACCAATGTGCTTGATGATAACTAAATCTGAATTATTGAGACCAAGTGAGATTAGCTACATCAGGGCAGATATATTTTTATTCAGGACAGAAAATGCCCCTACATTCTTTTGATTTAAAGCATGTTTGTTTTTTTTTTTTAATAGCCAATTTTATCAAACAATGTGTTACAGCTAGTTCAGTACAATTGACTTGAAATAGGGCTATTTCCTTAGGACTTACCTTATCATTCACTACACTTTTTCCATCCCAGGCCCATCCTCGTTTTGTGAAATAATTTACAGTTGCAAATTCAATTAATGCAGAGAATACAAATGCATAACAAACAGCAATAAACCAATCCATAGCTGTTGCATATGCTACTTTGGGGAGTGAATTTCGAGCACTGATGCTCAGTGTTGTCATTGTCAACACAGTTGTTACTCCTGCAAGGGGACAAAAAAACAGAACATCAACAATTTTACTTGGATTTTGAACGTTAACAAAAACACAAACCAAAAATTATTACGGCATGTTTCTGAAACACAACGGAAAATTTGCTTACCTAAGTTGGTGACAAACTGCGAGAACCATATTAAAGGCTGCTCTGGAGCTTCCTTTGAAGTACTTCAGTTCAATTTTGCATCTAAACTCCCCTTTTTTAATCTACTGAAGATTTTACTTACAGGAGATAGATAATATTTTATTTTATCTTTTAGCTATCAGGGCAGGTAAGGGACACAATTAACAATTCCTTAATGGAATAATAATATTTTGCAGCATTACAGTAATATTGATTAACACGTTAATGTTTGGTGCCTGGCTTCACTGCAGTGGCTGCAGGTCTGGCACCCACCTGTACTGACACTATCATACATTGTTCCTAGAAGTAATGATTTTTTTTTGCCCCATAGCTGTCTTGCTAACCATCCAGTGACATAGTTGAAGACACAAACAGGTTGAGTTTTCATTCACGTAACATGCATTTTTTTCTAGAACAGTACACTGATTTGAAATGCCAGATTATTATAACTGTGCATTATGTGTCAGAAAACAGGACTTGATGATTTAGGAAGATTGTTCTTTCACTGTGGCAGTTATTAAAAGCACTTTACAATACATTGTACATAATGAAGAGCCAGCAGGAAGCCAGGAATTATACTCAAAAACAATCTGAAAAAAAATACATGTGAGGAAAGGAAGAGAAGAACATTTTTCTGAATCAGTTTTAGCAAGCAGAAACCCACAGCCACAAACACAGTCTCCATTCCTCAAGTAAATCAGTTCTTCCACCTCAGGCTGAATCACACTCAGACAAACTAAATTATTCCCTTTGTGGCACGCCACGAAGTACATCTCCAGAATGAAAAACAACACAAAGTGACATACTTAGCACAGATCAGCAAACCTACACTCCATAATGACAGGCAAAGGAGATGCCATGGCAGGAATATTAGTAACAGCACATCACAGCTTCAACAACTACACATTCATAAAATTGTTGTAAGAGGATTCCCGAGAGAAGGTAAAGTCACTCTCCCTAAGTCAGATCTTCCACTGTCAGCAATCTGTCACCTGGGTTCTGCAGGATTGACCTAGCTCAAATTTTCCTTCTGCTACAAGAGACACATTTTTAACCACCGGGTGAGAGGGAAGAGAGGCAGAAATTACACCTACTCAGACCTCTTCCGGCTTTGCAATTTCCATCCCTCCTGTAAAAAATCTCCATCTCTGCAGGCGCTACAAAGGATGACAGAGCAAACCTAAGTGGACTCAGCCTCAGCACTACTCTCCCTTGATGCATGTCCAAAGGCCTGTGCAGCAGGGAAAACAAGGCACAGAAACATGCTGCTGAGTCACACAGTATTCAGACACCTTAGCAAACATAATTCTCTAGTCGCTATTTTTCAGCCTCCATAAATTAAAGAAGTAGATTTGGTCTGGAATCAGCCATGACACTGTTGGGATCTGCTAGCCTAGCCGGGATCTAGCAGCCTATACAAGGAAAAGGAAGCAGCTATCATGCTATATTGTACGAAAATGTCCAGACAATGTATTTTGTAAAGAACTTAGTCTCTCCTAACACTTACACAACATATGGCTTAATTATTGTCAGCACCTCAAGGAAAAGGCAGTCTATCTTACATTTAAAATTATCACATGCAAATTTTAGCACCAGTCCTGAGATGCAGATAAATCATTTTAATTACACAGAAGTATCAGTAAAGTGATTGTTTCTCAGAGGTAAAGTGACCTTATCCACATGTAAATATATACAGTTGCTAAGGTACTCTTCTATTTAAGTCACACCTTTTATACTAAACTAATCTTCTGGAAGCCCCATTGGCTTCTAGAGAAATCTAATTTAAGATTAACTGCTGACCTGTTCTAGTCTCAATTAAAACGCCATGAATTTACATCTTGTATCTTGCTACCGGTCGACAATTTCTCAAAAAAAATCTGCAAGTCACACCACTTTGTGACCCAAATGCTAATCAAACAGCACATTGTCAGACAATTGCCAATGCACTTTCATTTATTCTTTTGCTCTATAAATTCAGCGATGTTCAAGCTACCACAGTCATTTAATCTGAACTGAGTGCGAAAAAAATGGATAGAAAATTTAATTTGTGATACCTGTCAGTTTAGGAATTTCTAGTATTTTTATACTTGCTATTTTTCTTCAGTGAAAAGACAGATGATTTTACACATTACAGTTAATTTGAAAAATCAGTATTATCAAGTCTTCTTTACAAAAAAGGACTGAATGGAAATAACCTGCCTCCTTGTCACTGCTAAACCTAAGCGGACTGAAAAAATTATCGATGTGGAAGAACATGGTCAACTTGTAAAACAAAACACATCTATTTCACAAAGATTAACTTAAAACCCCACAAAATCCATACACTGACCAGATCAAAAACATTCCTCATTGCATTATCTAATTTGCAACACTAGTGAACTAAAATTGGTATAAAAAACAGTGAGTAGATTGTCCCCCTACAATGAGGTAGACAAAATAACGGAGGAAAACAATCTTCTCCCCTAAATCATATACTACTCTGAACAGCCTAAATAATTTAACAGGTTATGTAAAGACTGCATGATACCTCACTGTGATGTAGAAAGACCACAGTTTATATACAGGTCAAGAACTATCTTCTATAGTCCAGCATCCAGCAGATGTGGCACTGAACGGGTGCCAGAAGAACATGAACAGATATCATCTTGTAAGAGACCACGAGCACTGATCAGTTTGTCTTTAAAAAAGATCAGAAAACACCCCCAAACACTGACATTTCCTTTCTCAGAAGAGAGGACCAAGTATTTTATGCTTAGCAATAAATATACCCCAATATCATTACAACTTTTGTTCCCAGCAGTGTGTGCCTATAAAAGCTAAATATCGTCTATCACTACAGGTCTATCCATCCACAGCAAGATTGGAGCTACTTGATTGCCTAAGATTTTTTTTTTACGGTGCTGCTTTTGAAACGGCATCTGCTCACCGGAGAGAGGAAATCCATCTCCAGGGCTGTAAATTCAACACTTTTCACTGGCACTAAACTTATATATGTGGAAAATACCAGCTCTGTCATATTTTGGATTCCAGGACAGATGGATACCATTCAAGACGTGTTTACAGTCAGACAGCCACCTTCGGGCAAGCAATTGCTGTTACTCAATGGTATAAAGCACTGTCACACAACAGCAGAAGAGGTAAACAAGAAAACTACAAATGCCTAACGAAAAACACACAGTGGAAATTGGAGGAGCTAGCACATAAATATTAAAGTTAAAATCTGCCATGATAACTAGTTTACGCCCATGTTCGTGTGCAAAAGTCAGGCTACTCCTTGACAGCGACAAGTTCTTTTGGATCCTAATTTCACCTCTTGTGTATCAAATGATTGTTCTACTTTGAACAGATTTTAGTCCATAAATAATGTCCTAGGCTTCTCATGTTAGAACGTGGACATCTCCTTTGAAAATAAAAGTGAAGGGCCCAAATAATGAGTTACCAAAGGATGTACTTCAGCTTTGTAAATAATTTGTACAAAATGTTTAAAATGTGTTCCATTTCTTATAATGTCATGCTACTCCTCCCACAATTTTATCTTTTCATCACAGCACTTTGCAAAGATACACATAATGGTTGAAGAATGTATCACAAAAGGATTGATAAATTACTTCTTTTTTTATTAGGAAGCTAATTTCATTGCTTTATTTCACTCTCTCTTTTTTCTTAACAGTAATTGCAAATGTTGTTAGGTAACTAGATCGCTCAACCTGGTCCAAAACCTGAATAGATTTATAAATACAAACAATATAGCAGAAAGAAAAGACTGTCGTCCCTTTTACAGAGATAAGGATTACCACTCATTTTATCACTCCAAGAGTAAACAGTTGGAGGTCTAAATAAAAGGTTAAAACTTCTGGAGACAGTGTAATTTTAAAGTACTATACCATAACATTTGGCCACACACCACACTCTTTCTTTTTCACTTACACAATGTATATCTATTACTTGATAATACACTACAAAAGGAGTATACATTGATTCTGCTTAGACATCAGGAGATAAGTCTGAACAACCACTGAGAGAAAGACTGTAGAAAATAGCTCAAATGTTCTGTCTGCCCTTCCTACTAAAAGAACAACACAAAAGGCCAGAAGCCTTTTTAAATAGCATGGGAGGCCAAGGACCATATAACATTATCTATTTCCAGAAAAGTTGCAGTCACTTGGTTAAGCTACATATACATACCATGAAATCGGTGCTGATATTACTTCACTCTACCAATACCAAGCAATAGAATAGAGTTTCCCACCAATCAACAGTCAAGCTAATTCCCAAACATGAACAGCAAGTGTTTTTTACCGAGCTCCAGTAAAATTCACATGTCATTATGCCACTACTAGAACATGAGCTAGGGTCTTGGCACATCACTGAGCTGAGAAGACATATTAGTTCATTGACAGCCAGCTCAGTCTCTAACTAAGGGCCACAGCTTTTCAGGTATGTGTGCTCATCACCTACCGTTAGAGTGTTACATGTACATTTAGCAGAAATTCCCAATTAAGAAATTACAGACTGAAAGTTGTGAGTGATGAGATATCTCTAAAGGCAAAAAAGATAATCTGCTGCATGTGAAAGGAGAATTAAATAAACACAGTCAAAATGAAAACTTGGTGAGATGGGCTTTAAATTGAGGGAGTCGGGGGGCAGGGTCTAAAGTGGCAACGCTCATGCCACTGCAACCAACTGGAGAATAAGCCAGGCCAACCAGAGCAGCGACAAATGCTCCTCAGCTGCCTCCTCCCAAGATGTGTACCAGCAGACTACCTCCCTCAAGCGTATGTATACCAATGCCTGGGGAACAAACAGGAGGAACTGGAGCTCCACATCCAGTCAGAAAGTTAGGATATCATAGGAATAACTGAAACATGGTGTGACAATTCAAATGACTGGAGGATCTGGATGAATGGCTATAGGCTGTTTTGTAAAGACAGGCAGGGAAGAAGAGATGGAGGAGTCAGGCTCTATGTTAAGGAGAACCTTGAATGTATAGAAGTCAGCTACGGCAATTGTGGAAGCCCTGTCAAACGTCTCTGGGTCAGGATCAGAGGAGTCATCTCCAAGGAGGATCTTACAGTAGGCATCTGCTACCAACCTCCAAATCAAGATGATAAGGCCAACAAAGCAATACTTGGGTCACTCAAGCAAGCTTTGAGTCAACAGAATCTGGTTCTTATGGGTGACTTCAACTACCCAGACATTTGTTGGAAGAACAATACAGCAACTCACATCATCCATCAAGTTTCTGTAATGCATAGAGGACTGCTTCCTCATCCAGATGTCAAATGTGCCAACCAGGAATGAGGCACTGCTGGACTTGCTACTCACAAACCAAGAAAACCTGCTTTGTAATATCTCTCTTAGTGATAGCCTTGGCTGCAGTGATCACAATCGTGTGGATTTTGGGATCCTGCTGAGCATGCTGAAGGTTAGTATGAACCTAAAGACAAAGGCTTTAGATTTTAGAAGAGCAAACTTCATCTCACTCAGAGCTCAGCTAGGAGGGATTCCATGGAAAGCTTCCATGGAGGATATAGGAGCTACACACTGGTGCAAGTTTTTCAAGAGCGCTCTCCTGTAAGCACAAAACCAGTTCATCTCCTTTAAAGGTAAGGGAAGTAGGTGGAGCAAGAGACCCCCTTGGCTTAACTGAGAGCTTCTGAGTCTACCCAAAACCAAAAGGGAAGAGTACCAGTGATGAAAAAGTGGTCAAATGCCCATTGAGAACTATTAACGGCATTGCCAGGGCATGCAGAGATGCAGTTAGAAAATCAAAAGCCCAGTTTGAATTGAAATTGGCCAGAGACATCAAAAACTACAAGAAAGCATTCTTGAGGGACGTAAACAACAAGCAGAAACAGAAGGAAAACACTGGCCCGTTGTTAAACAGGAGAGGTGAATCAGTCACTGACAACCCTGGAAAGGCAGAGGTTCTCAACACCTTCTTCACTTCTGTCTTTACCAGCACTGTTGGGTCCCTGGCCTTGGGAACAAAAATCCAGGTCGATGCAAACACAGACGCACCATCAGTGATGAGTTGGTATGCGAACTGTTACAGGAGCTTGACCCCTACAAATTGACAGGCATCCACCCGAGGATGTCATCCACCCGAGGGTGTTAACAGAGCTGGCTAATGTTGCGAGGCCACTCTCCATAATCTTTGAGAAGTCGTGGAGATCAATGGATGTCCCAGAAGACTGGAAGAAGGCTAATGTCACCCCCATCTACAAGAAGGGCTTAAAGGAAGATTCAGGAAATTATAGGCCCAGTCTTACTTCAGTCCCTGGGAAAGTGATGGAGCGAATCTTCCTGGGGGTTATCACAAGTCAAATGAAGCGCGCGACTAGAAAAAGCCAGCATGGATACACCAATGGCAAATCGTGCTTGACAAACCTAAACACCTTCTATGAGAAGGTAGTCTGCTCAGTTGATGTGGGGTGAGCAGTCGCACTGTCTACCTGGATTTCCCCATGGCTTTCGACATGGTTCCCCACAGCCTCCTCCTAGAGAAACATGCGTTACAGTCTGGACAAGTGGCCTGTGCAGCGGGTGGGGAACTGGCTGACAGGCTGCACCCTGAGGGTGGTGGTACACAGCTCCTTTTCAAACTGGCGGCCTGTCACTAGTGGGGTCCCCCAGGGATCAGTACTGGGCCCAATGCTGTTTAGTATCTTCATAAGTGATCTGGATGATGGGATCAAGTGTACTCTGATGAAGTTTGCTGATGATACCAAGCCGAGTGGGGAAGTGGACATTTTGGAAGGGAGACCCACCCTCCAGGAAGACCCGAATAGGCTGGAAGAGTGGGCTAACAACAATCTTACGAAGTTCAACAAGGACAAGTGTAAGGTCTTGCACCTGGGAAAACACAATCCAGGAGTGCAGCACAGGCTGGGATCTACCCCACTGGAAAGCAGCTCTGTGGAAAGGGACCTGGGGGTCCTGGTAGATAACAAGCTCAATATGAGTGAACAGCGTGCTACAGCAGCAAAGAAAGCAAACAGGATGGTGGGTTGCATCAACAAGGGCATCACTAGCAGAGATAAAGAAGTCATTCTCCCACTCTACTCAGCATTTGTCAGGCCACGCCTGGAACCCCGTGTGTACTTTTGGTCCCCACAAAAAAGACGTGGACATGCTGGAGAGGGTCCAGAGAAGGGCCACAAAGGTGATCACAGGACTGGGAAGCCTGCCATTGTGAGGAAAGGCTGAGAGCTGGGTTTGTTCAGTCTTGAGAAAAAAAGGCTTAGGCGAGATCTCATCACCATGTTCCAGTATTTACAGGGTGGCTACAAAGGAAACGGAGGCTCCCTTTTTACAAGGAGTCACATGGAAAAGATGAGGGGTAATGGGTACAAGTTACTTCTGGGGAGATTCTGATTGGACACAAGGGGAAAATTTTTCACATGGAGAACAATCAGCCATTGGAATAATCTCCCCAGGGAAGTGGTGGAATCCCCAACACTGGACACTTTTAAGATTCAGCTGGACAGGCTGCTAGGCCATCTTTTCTAGATTGTGCTTTTGGCAAGAAGGGTTGGACCCAATGAGCCTTGTGGTCCCTTCCAACCTGGTATTCTATGATTCTGTGAAAATGGGAGAAGGTATTTTGTATATGCAGAATTGTTCAGAAGGAAGGGTCTATGCTTTTCAGCTCCCATGTAGAAATAACCAGAGACGAAATCTGAACTTTTCTTAGGTTCCCCTTTCTGTAGTTGCACAATTAAAAAGTCTGTCCATGTCTAAATGGCTTTTTGCTTCAAAAAGCACATTAATTAATATAGGTTCCAAAAAGATATAGCAAGAAAAAGCAAAACATAGGGATAGCAATGCAGCAGAAGAATAAAATGATGACAGAGAACAGAGTCCTGACTAAAGAACACAGCTATGTGAATTTACACTTTTGCGTCTTGAACAATGTACTAAAAATATTAATTTTTGTTCTTGCCTGCTTTGGGTATCAAAGAATACACACCTAACTACACTCATTTTAACATTCGCATTCCTACTCTGTGTAAGTTAAAACATTTAGACAACTGTAGCACCAAGAAAACTAATTTCTGATATTTCTGTCACCTTCATCTAATGCTGCTATTCAAATATATGTGATGCTTCTAAATGTTATGACCCATTAAAAATGAAGCGAGAATTCAATAAGCTGCACAAGATTAGTTTTGCTAATATTGTTGGCACTAAATGCGTAACAATAAACACATTACTAAATGAAACAGATTGTAATCTTGCACTAAATGAAGGCATTATGAACCAGGCTTATTCCCTTTCATTAAAAAAGCAATCAAATGGTTTACAAATTTATCTGCTAGAGAAAACACATTTAAGACTTATTTAATTAACGATGATAGAACTTTCTTCTTCCAATAATTTAAAGCAAAATTGAAACAATATAACATTGGGCCATAATTCATTTGGGATATCTTAGGTCCACAAAATTAAATAGATGCCATAAAGGAAAGGGATTAAAGAGCTCAACTATAAAAGAAGCGTTGTTATACCAAGCCCTTAATGTTAACCTAGAACTTGAAACTACATTCTGAGTGAAAAGAAAGGGGAAAGAAAAGTAACTTCTTTCAAACATGAAATAATAAATGCTAAGTGGTGCTTTGAATAACTGGGAGTTGTGTTTGTTTGAAAGGAAGAGTATTCCAGTAGTTCGTCCTTTCCAGGACTTGGTAACTTTCAAGAAGGTACTTGAAATAAATTTCTCATTGATTCTGACAAACAGTTTTATCAAAACTAATAGATACTACGTAATCATATTTTTAATATTGAAATATTTATTATGTAATGCAACTATGGGTATCCAGCAAGTGACTACTCCATATAAAAACTAAAATTTAAGTATGATCAATAACAATGTAAAGTAAAATCTCCTGCAATTTTTATCTTCCCCACTGGAAGTAGCTGGTTTTATTACCTTAGCTGCAGTATGGGCTTCATGTGTCACTGGGTGGAGTCCACCTGAAAGTACCACCCAAATGAGACCTTGAGTGTACCTGCCCAGCTCTACCTGTCAAGATTAATTCAGTACGAGCCAGAAAACAGTTAAGAAGCAATAGATTAACTTTGTTATAAAACTCTGGCTAACTTTACATTTTTGTAACACATTTAGGCAGGAGGCCAGAGGGTATCAGAAATCCCAGTGACAACTGCTGTCAGAAGGTATGGAGGAAGACTGGGAGATTCGCCTGGGGCTATGTGATTAAAGAGGTCATTGGTAGCTTACGCTGACAATCTCATCCAGAAGAGTAAAAAAACGTTAAAAAATAGCTCTTCAGGGGACATCCAACCCAATGCAGAAGGCTAAACTTGAGGTGCAAATGCTGCATGCAGGGTCTAGGCTGCCCCATCACGCAGAGCCTGGACACATCTTGTTCCCCTGGGTTCACAGTGCCAGTCTAAGCTGGCCTGGAGGGGACAGAGCACTGACTGGTGTGTGAGGTGCACGTCTGTGTGGCAGAAATAAAATGCTAGCACGGAAATTACTATCTCCTTGATATACGCATTGTGATTGGTAAATAGATTTTAGATTTTATGTCACTGGATGGTGTGGTTCTGTTCTTGTGCCCACTCTACCCAGATCATCTCAATCCAAACTGAAATTAGACTCTGCTTTTTATCCGTATTATGCTAAAGCCCCAGAAGAGCAAAGCAGCAGGCTGCTATGCAGATATTATTTCTTTAAAAAAAATTAAAATCAAATAAAAAGTAAATCAAGAACAAGACAGAGGGATGCTGTAAGGGATACAACATCCCAGGAAAATTATCCTAGTGCCTTGTTACCGATGAAACAAATAATAGCAAGTGCCTTATAGGAAGAGGAGAGACCTTTTTTGGACATACAAGTTACTGTGTCCTAAACGTACAGGAGGAGGGTACAGAAAATGGCAAAGATGGAGATATAGAAGGGTTTGACAGTGTACTTACAAAGCTGACAAACAGTAAGGTGAATTTTGATAAGCAGAAATGACAAATTAATAGAAAATTTTGAAAACAGAAAAAAAAAATCTGCCTGATAACTGCCTGGGAGAACAAGGCAGAATTCTGGTCCCACTAAAACCACTGATTCATTTCATCTGACTTCAGTAAGGCTCATATTCAAACCTGCAATTCTCACAATGATTTATGTGGCATTTTCTCTACCAGGAGAGACAGTAAGTGGTTTGTTGTGCATCATACTTAATATGCATTTGAGTTTACCATATTTTTTGAAGAGTGCATGGTGTCTACTGATGACTAATCATATGGATTTATGCAGCATTTCTAATGGCTGATTCCATACAGACACTACTTTCTTTTTGTTGTGCTAGTCTCTTTTTCTTTAAAAGCAAACAAATTAAAAAACTCTAACCTATAATAAGAAAGACATTTGTTGCTTTGCTTTAATAAAGAAGAGAGCAAAACCTTAACGTAAGAAAAACAGCATTGCTTTGTGCTGCTGAAGCTGTTCACTGCCTTATAGTACACTCCAATTAGAATTAATGTGAAAGATTTGCCAAGATCCCCAGAAAAGGGTTTCTTTTAAAGAACTGCAGCTTGCAAAGTTTAACACATTCAAATAATTCAACAAATTCAAATTTAATTTGCTTAATCTACAAATATATTTAGAGATGTGCTTATCTAGCAAGTACAAAAATATTTGGATAATATCAATGTAAGACATTTCAGAAAATAATCTAAATTTACTTTTTAAATAGAAACATTATAATCTCTTTTCATTCTGGGAAAACTTTTTCCTCTCAAAAGAGTCATGGATATACGGACAGTTCTCTCGTATGTGCTAATTTCCAAAAACTTTGGGATCCTCAGGAGATCTGTTAGCTGCAGTTGAATGCTGTTTGGACTAGAAACAGTATCACATTCTACAAACACAAAACTTCAATGAAAAAAGCCTTTATCAAGCAGACTTCAGAAATGCTTCCGAACAGCTTCAGCTGTTGCAAACAAAGCTAATGCTACTCAGTATACTCACCAAAGACTGTCCTGGCAGGTACAGACTCTCTGTTCAGCCAGAATGACACTTGAGAGAGAATGACAGTCATGATACAGGGGAGGTAAGTCTGAATAACAAAATAACCAATTTTTCTCTTCAAGTGAAAATGAGCTGTCATTACTGTATATTCACCTAAGTGTCACAAACAAACAAAATACAACGAAACAAAAGGTTATAATCTTAAGAAAGTCCATTTCTTTGGTAAAACAAAGTTTGGTACATTTATGAGAACCAAATGTGCTAGGGTTAAATTGCACAGAATGTATTTTGTAGTAGAAAGCATCCTACAGAATATAAGAAAGTTTTTGAGTACAACTACATCTCGTTTCCGTTGAGCTCCAGGAAAGATCAGTCTAGAGTCAGACAGAATAATCCAGTATTTATGGATAGGTCAATAACACGATGGAAGAAAAAAATGGTTGAAACCAGCATAATTCACCATTTAGTAGACAAAGTGTCATTTATCACATGAATTAAACAATTATCCGAGTCTTGGGTTACAAACATTAGGATTCAAGACTGACCTCCAGATAGCATTAAAAAAACAGTCACTGGGGAGTTCACCTCTGCTATCACTGGTTACTTTTTAACTTGAAAAAAATCAGTAAAATGCTGCTATGTGTTACTTACACATTGATAAACTATGCCTAATATCTCACATTTTGCAAGTTTTTTTCAGTAGCCTTCTAACACCACCAGCAATGCCTATGTTCTTCATAGCTGATTGAGTGCCTTTTTCTTCAAAATATCCTTTACTAACCTGTACTTGATTTAACTGTCTCTTTTCCAATTGTTTGGCCTAAAAGATCATACTGATTCAATCTTGAACCATCTGGTGCCACCTGCACTGAATCTGAAGCGTTGTAAGTCCAAATGTATGTCACTTCTGAAGTTGTATATGCATCTGTGGGAAATAGGATCAAATATTTTGTCATCAATTTACATTAAAAACAGCTTCCATCAAAACACATACAATTAGAGGAGCTACTTACTTATTTAAAAAAAAAAATCCACCAAAAATCTAAAATGATATGGTAAAAAATGTTTGGCCATTTAAAATAGTTTTATTGTAGGATAAATGTCTAATGCAGCATGAGAACAGGGCACTCATTTGTGATCTTATTAACCACAATTTATTGCTATTAATTACAAACAACATCTCTTCTACACTGTTAAAAATCTTACCAGAGATTAGATATTATATGTATCCTAAAATGCATGGTAAGCCAGATGAAAAGAACAACAATTTGCAAGATTTAGGACACACAACATTTTTGAAAACCCATTCCTATATTGTTCTGACTTTCCATTGTCCCCACTTTCCACACTGGGAGTGCATCACAAGCATTTTATTATTGGCTGAAATTCGTACCTAAGTATGGAAAGCCAGGTTCAGTGATAATGCCCTCAACAAACTTGTAGTGGCTCTGTGCCTTTCCCTGTGCACCCTCTTAAGTTTCCCTCCTTGTCATGGCATCTTTTGTGGGACATGATGACATTAAGCAGGTTGCTTTCTAAGTGCATTGGTGATCAAACACACATTTAGCCTAGGGTCTGTGAAAATAAACTCGAATGGAAGCAAAACAACACTGTATTTTAGATAGCCTTAATGCCTCTGCAGTAAGTAAGAAAGAAAAAAATTTTACACAGTATGTTCTGCAAGTTTTTCTAGTCTAATACCATACTAACCAAATGGAGTATGAAAGGAATAGGGTAAACCACTGATGGAAGAAATTGTGTGTTCATTTTGATTGACTGAGACAAGTACCTTTTAAGTCTTATACCACAACGGTAGTGAAGTGAAGTGAAAAAGAAAAGCAACATTTCTGTTGGGCTGCAAACATTTTCACTTGACAAACCTCTGGAGGACCTGAAAGAAGCCTCTCCATGCAACCAGCCATAAATCGCACGACTAACAAAATCTAGCAGGTGGGTAGCGCGCAGAGATTTTTAACACTTCCTTTCTATCTTTTCCAGCTTCCCACAAGAAGACCTCTACTTTAATGCAAACCAGCAGTACTGCCAATTGTTGATTCGTTCCCATCCTTCCCACTGTTGGCTAGACTTTTTGATGATGATAAATAAAGGCAATCTGTTAAGGTACAGCTTCTCTGATATATTCAGTTAGGCTTTTCTCTAGTGTATAACAAAAACCCTGAGACACTTGTACAGGCCAATGATCCTCCTAGCAACGTAAGATTAGCATTATATGAAGAGCTATGACAAATATATACCACCGCAGACTTGCTTCAGTTAAACCAAAATCCTCAGGATTCCTGCTTATTTTCACCACTATTCATAATTCAAATTCTATCCCAGAATAAAAGTTGAAAATGTACAATAGTCTAGAAATGACTTCTAGGTAAAGAAATTAAATGAGTGTGAAGCTGTTCAAAATGAACAGACATGAGTCCCCCGGACGTGCAAACAGGATGGAGCACAGGTGACTACGGGGGAAACAAAAGACAGCTTTTCTAAAATCACAATGCTCACAGTTTGAATTCTACCATTCACTAGAAAACCAGAAACCACGGACAGAGAACAAAGAGCAAATCAGTTGGCAAAAAAACCAACCAAACAAATGAGAGACAAAAAAAAAGAAAAAGAAGAAACTGCTCACACAAAGTCTAATATACCTAGTCAGAAGGGTTTGCAATTTAGGAATGCAAATGAAGTCGTACTATAAAGCAGCCTCTTAGCCTGTGTATCAGTTTCATTATCACAGGGTTTTTTCAGTTGTTTTCAGGCTACATACGAGTCTTTTTCCCCCCTACACCTTATAAATCAAACACACCTTGCTGCGCACATATATGTAAACATTATTAGTCAGTAGCTAGTTTTGGCTAACATCTCTGGTGTTAGTTAGTTAAAATGTATTATAAATATATATAATATTTAATATAATTTATAATATAATAATTTAATATAAATATAATATTTAGGGGCGGAAAGGCTCCACAATACAAATATTATGAATTCTAATGATTTTTTTATCTCCATAGCTAAAATTTTCTTCTACTGTGGGAACATCAGCACAAACACAGGCTTGGTTTAATTTACTTCACACTCCAAGGAAAGGGGATATGTCAGGGTTATGGAGAAAGTGTGCACAATGTTCTGACAATGTTAATCTGGTTAATGATGTCCTTAGTGAAAGTGTATCACCCGTTTTGAAACCTGTGGTGGCTGCAATTAATGTAAAATCAGCCAGAATTTAAAGGTATTAACCATTCTCCTCAAAAAAAACCCCAAACAACCGTTTCCTGGGCCCAGCAGAAAACGTAGGCTGCAGCCAAAGGAAAAAATAAAGTGTACAAAATCCAAGAAATACATATAATGTGATCCTAATTCATGAAGAAGAGTAATAAAGGCTATAATATAGATAAACTAAGTTATACTGCAGTTAAAATAATACTAGTGAAATCAAAGTCCACCTATCTAACATGCAGATGTGCTAACAAGTGAAACTTTTTATCACAAGTCATTTGTTGTTGTATTCATTGACTAAGAATGTAAAACCAAATATCATTAACAATAAAGAGAAAATAAGTGTTTCAATAGATGAAAACAAACATTCGTTGAAGTCTTCAATTTGCTCTTCGTTAATACATCACGTACATTCTACACAATGTGCACCCACGTCTGCATTTATCGGTACGGTTTGCATGCTGGAATAAAAGTAGATCAGTGCAGTGCCAAATTAGGTGCATAGTAGTTATTTTTAAATGGAGTCAAGAAAGCTTTAAATACATTAGAAGACACAACACTGAATAGAGAAAAGAGAT
This sequence comes from Steatornis caripensis, assembly GCA_013398225.1. Taxonomy (NCBI): domain Eukaryota; kingdom Metazoa; phylum Chordata; class Aves; order Caprimulgiformes; family Steatornithidae; genus Steatornis; species Steatornis caripensis. The sequence goes on from VZSC01004564.1 coordinate 157,969, forward strand.
TTTGATGTGTCAGGTTCTGAATCTTTTTTAAAGTACCATCTTGTGTTTTAAACCTCTTATGTAACAACATACTGAAATACAGTGATGCTGAGCAATGTCATATATTCACTAAACAAAGGCTATAGTTCCTGCTATATACTTACAGCTGCCAAATTTCAGTGGGCATGAGTGAGCATCCATAGGGAAGTCCTCCAAGTGCATTGGACATTCAGCTTGGACTGTAAGCCTAAAAGGCAAAAGATCGCTATGCATTAAGTCAGTTAGCAGGACAAGAAAATCAATTCCACAGAAATGAACAGAGTTCATCCTGATTTAGGAGATGAAACTGAGATATTATATTAAACTAATTAAAATTTAAATCAGCTCTTGCTTCTTCCCTTTTATGTGTTCCTTTGGAAAGCATTGACTTACCACGTCAAAAACCTGGAACCGCTGACCTCAAAACTATGAGAAAAGGCCATTTAAATGAAAACATAAATTATGTAACTGCAGGTTGTTGAGAACAGTCATTTTCTTCTCATAATATTCTGAGGTACATGTGTGATTATATGGCTCTCAAAGGCACATTATAAAAGCACATAAAACACAGTTAATTTGCCAAAGGACTGTGCTCCATAGTTTCCTGAATTATTTTTTATACAGTTTGAATGGAAGACGTAGAAAAAAGCAATCATGTTCTTTCGAAAGATTGCTGCTATTCTATTCATTCTCCATGTTACTTGTGATTATTTTTATGTATAAGCATGATAGTATGTTAACAATTCATTCACTTTTGCTCATTTTGTGAAAAATTCCCAGCATTATACCAGTATCAGATACTGGGATTAAGAGGTTAAAAAAAATCATTTAAAACAGTTTGAAGAAAGTTTTGACAGACTTTTCCATTATTTTTATTTTTTAAAAAAGAAAAAAAAAAGCTGTTTCTCCTTCCTGTCCTGTAAGTCTCCTCTGGGTGAAGATTTTTTTCTGGATGTCTTCATTACTCTTCATCCAGCCTCAAACCTCTGCTACATCCTCCTGTACTCCCAGTGTCTCATAGTCATTGTACTCCCCATTATGTTCTCCCACCTTTCCACCCCAAAATATTCCATATTCCTATTCCTCCACTCCCCAGGAAAGTTGTTCTGAAATCAAGGAGGAGAAGAGTCAGCAAACAGTTGAAGGCACAGGAAATAACTGCATGAGCCTCTGATACAAATCACACTATCATTTTGAATAGACACAGGTAAAAATGACTGCTTAAAATCTATACAGTGAGAACAGTTTCATCTCATACCCTCAGAAGCAACATACTTACAAGTCACGAACTTATGAACAAGTAATGAAAATGCTTAGTTAACTGTAGCTGACATGACTCATGTTTTTTAAAGAAATTCTTGACAGTAGTTTCAAACAATATTTCTTATTATTTATAACATGTTATTATAACACCTTCTGGAGGCAGAGAATTTCAGTCATTTTATACAGATGCAAGTTCAAGTATTGATTTGAGCCCAAGCAAAAACACTATAAGTGGCGGTCTCAATTTATTTCCAGCAAACTTTTCTGAACCTTTCTGAACTTCTCCAACCACCACATCATTTAACATCAGTAGTAGTCTACCCATCAACATTCAGTACTATAATGGTCCGGGTGTTGTACAGTAAACCAGGTTTAAGGGATGCTGGTATAACTGCATAGAAAAGATTGCACAGTACATGTTTGCTTTACAGCTCAGATTTTATATCTCAGTCTGGGGATTTTATGTCTACTTTCACAATCAATTCAATTTACTAAATATTCTCAAAGAAACGAAGTCAGGGGTTTCTAGAAATTTGAGTAAAAAATTCCCTAGAACCTCATATAGGTTATTGCAAAAAAAGAGTAATCAAAGAAGAAATCAGTCTTATTAAAATGTTGCTTATGCCTTTGCATAGATGACGTCTATAATTTTTCATAAATTATTTTCTAAGCAACTTTAATACATTTTACCAGCTAAATGTTTACCTTGGCTGCTAATCATGCACAGGATGCAAAAATTAAAACTCTAAGTAAAATATTGTAATTAGATATAAAGAAACACTTATTAGAGAGTACGACATATTTTCCCTGTAGTTCTTGCTGGAAAGAATTTGAGGCCTGATTGATCCTTTCTTCTTACACTTTATTTTTATTGCTGCTGATCTTAATAAATTTGCTTAATCGCTCACAAGGTCAGTACAACAGGCACAGTAACACGCAAAAGTCATATACTACTTTAGCTGTTGTAAGATGGAGTTGGTAAACTTTAAGTATTCTAACAATTCTTATACAGTGATTCCCATCTGAAGGTCCCAAAGTACTTTATGCAGGTGGTCAGTACCTTTTAATACATTATGGAGGTATGAAAACTGAGGAACATGTAGGAAAACCGATCTAACTCATTATCAGCCAATAGACTTGAAACAGAACCAGAAACAAAACCTACATTTTCCTAGCATTCTTTCCGCTGGGACAGAAATGAAACAAAGAAGAGGCCTCCTGGAACCTTATATAGTTGTCATATGGAAAGATCATATCAAGAAATAGCTTGAGTAGAGAACAGATGAAAAGACTTACCTCATGGTGTACAAGAGAGTGCCATCATCTTGGATTCGTAGAAGCTTGTTTGGCATTGTCATGTTATGAGCCACTGACTTCTTCCCATTGTGAAAAAAGGTATCTGGGGTCCAGATTTTGCTGGCCATTAAGTTGTTCAATCGAAGAATGTTCATTGGGCCTTTAAACTTTAATCTCTCATCCTTCCATCTCTGACGGAAGAAAACATCTATTGTGTATTCCTGTAATGGAATAAAGATATGCTTTTCTTGACACAATGAAACATTAATCTGCTTTTTAAGGGCCAAAACAGAAAAGTTCTGGTTGCAAAAATTCCCTCGGTAAAGTTGTCAGGGAGAAGAATCATCACACAAAATTGCATAATACTGAGAATAATAATCAGGAAGTCAATTTATTAAGGGTATGACATTGTCCTTCATGATTGCTAGCTGTTGGCTGTACATCAAACCCTTCCAATATTTAGATTTCTGTACCTGATACACACAGTATATGTGACAAGGATAATTTCAATAAGCACAGCTATTTTACATTAAGAAGTAAGAAAAAATAAACAGAATGATACCAAATAGTTCCTGCAGCAGATGCACCTGAAAAGAGAGTAATCCAGCATTTCAAGAGCACGGAGAATGGCTGAGACTGGAAGGAAGGAAACAAGGCTATCCATAATGGGTACAACATATCCAGGCAGATTGATATAAGGAAGGTATTTCCAAAGTACAAAGATAGTATACAAAGGAAAGTAAGGCCCTGTAGTGGTATGGATTTTATTAACGATAGTACAGAGGTAGGGAACAATAGCTGACAATTAACAGGTGACACACGCTGTCTGCTGAACTTTACTCTGATGCCTAATCTTGGGAAGCAAGTACAGTCTGGAGAAAAGGATGCAAGTGTAAACAGAATGATGACCTAGACCACATGCCTGTGTCACCCAGCACTGGGTATCTCATCTGCTGGGTTTTGTTGCTGTTCTAAACAAACAGGGGAAAAAAAAGATACCTATTAAACGCTGATAATGTAAATTCATCAACTAACTTCAAATTGGATCTGTAAATGGATTTAGTGATTTGCTACTGTCAGCACAGCATATAAATCAGAAATGGAAAAACTTAAAAACTTTGTTGGAAGCAAACTGTGTTCTGTGTATTGGCAAACGCTACCTTGGTGCAATTTCAGTTTTGTTGGACAGGTGCAAAATGGACCCACGATTTCAAAATACTAGTATGTTACAACAGTCTGTACTTTTTCAATTACTCTGCAAATGCTACAGTTTACGTAAACAATTTTCAAGTAAAGTATCTTTGAATGGACAAGACCTGATAAAATTCAATTAATATAAAATATTCAAGTGATTTCAATATAAAATTTTCTCCTGTCTCCCTTGTGTGCCGATTAACAAGGTCTAAGTTTTTTCCGTCAGTGATATGGTGGTACAAAAGGAGTGCTGAGTAGACACCAAGAAGCGACAGCCCTTCTCAGCTCCTTTGGTCTGTAAGCCCAGGACCTGCAAGGACCTTTTCCAGGTCAGGGCCAGAGGCTGAGAAGAGTATGTGGAATAAAGGAAACAGAATTCTGTGACCTGAAGGAGCATGGCAGGGGCAGAAGAGAAAGCAGCTGTCATTAGGAACTCTGACAGGTGCTTGGGGAGATCTTTTGGGAATGACGTAATGGGATACTTACAAACTAACCTGACAAAACCCAGAAGCCCGACTTTTAGCTATATCAACAGGTCTTTCAACACAATTTTGTCATTTTTCTAATTAAAATCATAGTTACATAAACAAATATTAAATAAAACAAACACTACAGTACATTGAAAAATCATTTTCTTGGGTTTCTTAATGACAGTTACTATTATCTCTAATAATACTTTAGTAAATGTATCCTTGAAATACAAAATTATGCACTTCTAAAACATGTATTACTTTGACATTATACCTGATCTTTTACTGTCTCTCATCACTGCCAGAGACACCGCCTCATGACAAGTAATTTGCGCATTTCTCTATAATACATCACATACAATCGTCCTGTTTTATTTGCTGATTTATATGTTGTTTTATTTGCTAAATTTCATGTGATTTAAAATCCCATTTACAAATTCCAAGTTATCTCTCAGTTTAGCTGAGACCAGGGAAAGTCACAAAACACATAAGATCATGGAGGATCAGGTGCAGTGTGCTTGAAGCTGGGGGAATACACGAAATCTGGCTAGAAATACTGGGTAATTCATGGAAAATAATTGCCTTAAAAGCTGAGCCTCTGTGAGTTCAATGGTCAGAAGAATAAAATGGTGAAAGAATTTCATTCTGCTTTTAAAATGCAGTTGTTGTGCATAGCAGCACACACAGTAAAAAAAGACATAAGTATCTCTAGGAGAAGCTTTTACTGACCTGAGTATAAGCAATCCCTCCTCACTACATGACAGTCTTCTTTTTTGCTAAAGCTACATTTGTATGGGAACAGTTCAAACAACAAAAAATGTATTCTCATCCTCTCAGCTAATGGTTGGCAGATTTTAGCAGTTTTTGGCATCTGAAGTAAAGATGGAAGTATTTCAAACATCTTAAAAATTGTGAGTGTCCATTAGCAAGCAGTACTGTCATGGAGCAGACTGGACATTTCACTAATCACCTCCCGGAACAAAGCACTTTTTTCAGTGAATAGTTGAGGCCAGAGTTCCTTATTCCCTACTTGTAAAGATTTTTCTCAGTCAATTCTCTTGAAGTTTGATTTTTTTCTTGACCGTTGTTAAAGCCATTGACTGACACATATATACAACCATGAAAGCAAACTTTAAATACTGTAAAATATAAAACTTTTAAATGGCAAATACAAAATATCAAAAATAAGGAAAGAAAACATACCACAAATCTTCTTACTGACTTCTTAAAGACAGTCGGAAATACTGTGGTTGATACATTGATGAGATAAACATGTAAGATTCATGGACCCAAATCTCACCTAGCTAACACAGGGGCTTCATATTAATATGTATTTTTACGTTAGTATAATTTTTAAATTTTATTTCTTAAAAAGCACATTCTTGGTATCACATCTACCTTAACATGTAACTTTTCTTTCAGTTGAGCTTAAAAACATTTACAGTATTAGTATGCAACTGCTACGGTTGAATACTAACACGGTTGGCATGCAACTAAGTATCAAAACCACTTCCAAGAAGACAAAGAAAGAGTTTTAGAGATGAGACTCAAAAAATGCAATTATTCAAAGCAAAATAATCTGCTCAGAATTCTTGGTATAATCTGAATTTGTGTGTTTGATGACTGCAAGTTGGTGACAGAACCTCTGCAAATTAATTTACCAGATTTCCTCACTCAGCATTTGGATCTAGCTTTTGAGTGAATGTTGAAATTAGCTTTACAGTAGGAGGATCAAATAATTTGTTTGCTGTCTTGGTGATTTCATTCTCTGTGGAATAGATTTATGCATGGTACAAATGGCATACACCAGGGTGAACACACTACAACAGACTGCAAAACCTTATAGCTCTTGAAGTACACTGTTGAATGGCTTGGCTTTACCTAGACCTGTCTACCAGATTGGACAAACAATGTTTCTACCACCTCCATCTCATTTTCTACTTCTTTCTTCTCTAAAAAAAAAACCCAAAACAAAACAAAACCCCCTAAGAATATAAAGATTGAAAGTGTTCAGGACGCAATTCTCCTCTCCCCAAAACCCCCCCAACACTCTGATCACAAACCCTGACCACTCAGGCTCTGTAAAAGTACTTCACTAGCTGTGTATCTAACAGCAAACCTTACTGCACAGATGCATAAACTGAGTCCACTTGTCGAAAACTTACCTTCTGATGTGTACAAAACATATCAGTACAAAGAAGGAAATAGCAGACAGCCAGATATTCCTTTCAGGTCTTTGAGAGGTATGGATCTTATACACTGGTGAAAATATTCTTGAAAATATTCCAGATAAACTCGGTCATGAAGGAGGGTTGTGGTTTGAAACTGCACTGTTGGTTGTTTTTTTAAACAACCCTTAGCAGCCCTATTAAAAACTTAAACACTCCCTTATCACTGCATTTCAAAGGGAGGTGTATTAATTTTTAAATACATAAGTAATGTCTGCCAGATATAGACAACCTTTAATACTATGAAGAAAATGTGGTATATTTCTAGGGAATAGTAGCATGATTTTCCTCTATTTGAAGAACTCATTTCAAGCCTTTCATTTCTGCTTCTTCTGCCAACTTCAGTCATTTTTGTCTAAGCATTTAATCTAAACATGAAGTATTTGAAAAAAAATCTGGAAAAAATGTGTTTAAACAGTTTGAATGACGGTGTCTAGGGAAGAGAATGTCTTCCTGTTCATACCTATCTATGAAAATGACCTCTGAATGCTTTCCTCTCCCTTTCTTTCCACAGACCTGATGTGGAATGAACTCCGAGTCTAAATTAAGCACTGAGGAGGGATAAGAGAGGTATGTGAAAGATACGAACAGGGACTACTTAGAAAAGAAACTACAGGATATTATTCACACTGCTGTCACTGAAAATACAAACATTCCTCATCAACCTTTGTCGTGGTTTAGGCCCAGTCAGCAACAAAGAACCACGTGGCCGGCCTGCTCCTTCCTCCCCAGTGGACTGAGGAGAAAACGTAACGAGACCGTACAGGGAGGGTTCACTCACCAATTATGGTCACGGGCAAAAGTAGACTCAACTTGGGGAAAAAATTCAATTTAATTGGTCATCAATCAAAGCAGAGTAGCATAAGGAGACACGAAAAGTCAGATTGTAAAAAAACCCAAACCAAACACCTTCCCCCACCCCTCACTCCTTCCTGGGCTCAAGTGCCCTCACTCCAATGTCTCTCCTTCCTTCCTCCTCAGCAGTGCAGGGGGACAGGGAATGGGGGTGCAGTGAGTTCACCAGAGATCGTCTCTGCTGCTGGGAGGCAGGGAGGGCTCCTCACACGCTTCCGCTTCTCCAGTGTGGGGTCCCCCCCATGGCAGACAGTCCCTCACGAACCCCTCTGACGTGAGTCCTTCCCACGTGGTGCAGCCCCTCAGGAATGCACCGACCCAGCGCAGGCTGCCCACACAGTCTTGGTCTGCGTCAGGAGCAGGCACCTCCCCTGGCATGGGGTCCTCCACAGACTGCAGGTCCCTCTCTGCTCCTCCATGCTCCCTCATGGGCTGCAGGTCCATCTCTGCCTTGCTGTGGTCCTTCACGGGCTGCTCCACCACGATCCTCCGTGGGATGCAGGGGCACAACCTGCCCTCTCCCCACGGGCTGCAGGGGAATCTCCGCTCTGGCCACCTCCTCCCCCTCCTTCCTTACCAACTCACGGTATCCACATAAGTGTTTCTTTCACATCTCCCTCCTCTCTTTGCTGCAGGTCTCAATGACCATTTCTTTGTCTTGTCCTCTTCTTAAATACATTATTACAGAGGCACATCCATTGTCTCAGCCTGAGGTGGGGCCGACTTGGAGCCGGGGGCGCTTTGAGCAGCTTCTTACAGGGGCCACCTGTCCATGTAGCCCCTTCCCCTGCTACCAAAGCCCTGCCACACAGACCCAACACACCCTTTTTATTCAGACATGAAGGAAGAGCAACCCTGAAACACAATGGATGCCTGGTGCCAGGACAGGAATCCAAACAAGAGGTACACTGAGAGCTAATGTCAGTGAAACGCTTGGATACAGCCTCTGACAAATCAAGCTCCAATATTGATCCACTTGGCAGGATGCTGCAGAGTGGAACAAGTCTTCCCAAGAGAATAAAAGGATAGAAATTCTGCAAGAGATCACTTAAGAGATCCTCCTCAAAATTTCAGCCTATGGATTTAACTTGAAAAGGCAATGACCTGGGCCTATAATAAAAGGGAATAGAGCAACCAATTTACTGACTTTTCAGAAACATATCTATGATAAAAAACAACTAAATGCTCCCCAACACCCAAGAAAACAAAGTGTATTCATCGTTCGTTTGCCTTTTAGTCTTTAGTTTTCTGTTACTCAGTTAAAATAAAAGCTACAGTAAAATAGTTGCAGTATATTTTTTACATCTTCGTGAAAAAAAAAAAATCTTATTCTGTCCTGACTTACAGATTATACATCCCTTGTAAAGCTTCCCTCCAGTTAAAGAATCATAGCTAATAATTAGACTTTGAAACAGCGAAAAAATAAGTCTCATAGAAAAAAAAACCAAAATCTGAAATACAAAATGGAATAAGGAAGTCTGAAAAAAAGACACAGAAAAAGAAATGTGGTTCCCAGTTCAGCCACCCTCTCTAAAGAACTATCCTCAGTTGTAGTGAGAGATGCTGTAACAATCCTTGCAGATATTTTGGGATTTGACCTTCAGCCTTCATTGAAAATTTCTACTCTGGCTGTATTTGAAAATCAGAAATGCTTATTGAAATTTTAATTGAAAATTGACAAGACGGAAGTGTGTGTAGCGATGAAATAGCTGGGTATGATCATCTCTACAGAGAAATGTTCATGTTTCTTGACTCTAGAGTGAAAAACTAGAAGTATACCAGCAAGAAACTAGGGAAAATTGTTGTGTACAAATAGGGAAAAACAACGATGTAATCACAGTAAACAAAATTCCCTAAAGACAATGAAAGGCTAAGGTTGAAAGCTGAAACACAAAAGTTTCATAAAGTTTTAATATTAAAGTAAAACTGGTTCAGGTCCTGGCACCTACTAACTGTGTGTTGTAGGAAAGCGGGAAAGACTGATCCCAGTGACAATTAGAAAGGCTGCTCTGAGGTAAAACCCGGCAAAAACTTTGCAAAGCTTTCTTCACAGCAGACCTTGTATAAAGGCTCTCAGTGGCTACATGCTCTGTCCTACCTACAGTAATTATTGCTTAAAGAGTAAGCATGTTTCTCCTTTTTTTTCTTTTTTTTTTTCTCTCAAGGACATCAGCACTTATGGCTATCTGAGAAATTTTAGAACCTAAAGTGACAGGAGAATCTGGTAAGAAAGTAAGTCTGAGAAAAGGATGTAAAAGTACTTTGCTTGCAGTGCTAAAGTCAAAGGTATCAGCATATGTATATATGAAGGTATGTCAACCTACCAGACTGCAATTAATTAATTTTAAAAAAACCAGAAAACCAGTTTTAATTGTTTAAATTAAATAATTTCAATTTTGTTATCCTACAAACCACATTCCAATAAAAATTATCCTTCACCTCAGGATTTTCATTATTACAGATTTTGATTATAAATGTTTTAATTAGGCTCTTAAATCATAAATTCAGATCACAATTTTCTAACTCTTTAGAAAATTTAGAGAAGCTTTGTTTTTCAATTGTTCTGTTCAATTTTTGTTTTGTTTTTCTAAACAATGCAGCTTTTCTTCTCTCAGGCTAATGTCAAAATACATTTGTATCACTGATCTGGTTGGAAGCCTATAAGGCATAGCATCATAATACTGAACTTGAACATTTTAGAGAAATAACATCTCAAAAAGACAGAAGAACGAAAGTAAAATCTGTTTAATCCCATGTTCTGATTTGCCTTCCTTGATTCTTATTAGTCTGCAAAATGTAGTTGAAAATTCCTGTTGTATGTCGGTGTTTCCTTTGAGATTAAATACTGTGGTTGACATACAACAGCATTTTTATAACACAGCTAATGTGGGTACACCCATCTTTTAGTCACAGCAGTTCATTTGAAGCGCAGTTTGCAACAGAGTTCTGGCCAAGAGTCAAAAGATTTGGTAGCTGACTATTTTGGGCAGAATAGCACGTAGCATCTTTTTAACTTATTCAAAATGTTAATCCACAGCAAAGATCAAAAGTTTTTTATTCTTAATACATTAACAGAAAAATCTCAGCTTCAGTTTTTACCTCCTAAAATTTTCAATGGCAACTTCATCTAGCCTGAAATCAGTCAAAGATCAAATTCCTCTGGATTTAATTATTTTTTGGCAAAATTAAGATACTGGAAATATACAGGGAATATGAATTAAAACTGAAAATTCTATCAATCATACTGTGTCATAGATTGCATATGATACGGTATTATCACTAATGGGAACTACTATACTTAGTGAGGAAAACAGAAACCTCACAAATTGCTATCAATTCAACAATAAAGATTAGGATGACATTTTATCAACTTTGTGAATCAGCACTGTATTTGCAACAACAGTGTCCTTAGCTCCAATCCACCCGTCATTATCAGTGTTCCACACTATAAACATGTTAATCATCTCCAACACACTGAGTTCCCTTCCTACTTTCAATAGGCTTTTCTCCTAAGCATTGCTGTTCTTCACAAGATGCTAACAAAGGGGAAAAAAAACCCAAACTGGCAAATATATAATGCAGAGGGGTGCACTCATACATCTGCTGACTTTCTTTGCCATGAAAAATCCCAGGGGAAGGAATCCTACTGGCAGCAATGACTATGAGAGTTTTGGGCAACAGCAGTGTCCAGCCTAAAAACCTAATGTGAGTGAGGGCCTCCTCGCTCACACTGTGAAAACAGGGGCTGGGACCCAACTTTCAAAAAAAGGTCTGAGATTCAGTTTGGGATCCTCTGGAGATTTAGGAGGGCATGGGCAAGAGTCAAACTTATTATTCTAATAAAGCATTTTAAGAAGGAATTTTATAAAATGAGGACATTCCAGAGCTTCCAACATTTACAGAAGAAAATATCAGTAAACCTCTGTATAGTCGTTTATATTATCAATTCAGTAATGCAATACCTAAATGAAAGAGTACTCATGGTAAAAACTCTAATGTCACCTTCATGTTTGACAGAATATGTGATAGTTTGGAAGCTGATATTTTAAAACTCACATGTTGAAATTTTCTAATTGACTGCTCATACGTTTCAAAATGATTTTATAATTATCAACTGAACAAGCTAAATTAATCCTGAAACTTGTAGGAGTAAGTATTAAACTGCTCTTACTTACCTGTCTCCTTACTTGCAAATACACTTACCCATCACAGTAACAGCTGCTGTTCTGATGCACTGCACTATGTTTTGATTAACACCTCTGTGCAGAGCTGTTCGAGCCGTAGCATCAAACAACCTGACCCCTTATTGTGCTGTCATATCTGTCTGTGCAAATGAACACCCAGAGCTCTCCACACATTTACACACTGATGTCAAAAGTGTTTCAGGAGCTAGGAGCTCCTGAAATGCTAGGAGCATTTGGCTTGGGGAGCTTTTCATTAGATTCTCATTTAAGCACAGATGACTTGCACAGCCTTGGGTAAGTCTCCTTGTGCCTCAGCACCACATCTGTAAAACTGGGTTTATATAATCTCCCCATTTCACAGGAATACTGTAAGTGTAAACACTGTGAAGTCATGAGATACTAGACTAACAAGGTAAAGATGTTCATATCATCTTTGTATATAGCTGTGAATACTTGTTTTTTAGAATTAGTAATAAAATAAGGATAATTTCTGAAACTTAGCATCTTTAGGAAAAAATACCTCAAGAGAATCAGTAACATATACAGTGACAAAAAGTAAATATATGTCAATTTTTCCTATGAAACAACTTTTCATGTGAAGCCTCAATAATGTATTCAATACAATCAAAACAAAGCTTGAAAACTGAAACCATCACAAACAAAAACCAAGCACAATAAACCAGAATATATTCTCCAAAGCTACGACTACCTCTTAGTCAGTGAGCAAATAACTTTCAAAATGCACACTGTACCATGAAATACTTTGCTTCGTTGCAAACTAGCTTGTAACATCAAGATGTTTCCTGGTTTTTATGTTGCATAACCTGAAGGTTTTCATAGAAAAAGTATTGCCTGTTTTTAAAAATACTCATTTTTAAATACCTATAGATACACATAGGTAGTATTTTATATGTCTCTTTATTTTATATGTTTTGACCATGAATGTTCAAAACACTTCAAAAAATAATTTCTTGCGGGAAATAATTTTATGCAGGAATGGCAAGGGCAGCCAAAGTAACTTTCAGATCGCCCTTCCCTTCTTTCCTTTTAGAGATGTTATATCCATGAAGATCTTTCTCCTTGGTGTGACACATCCTCTCTAACCTGTGTATGATTTGCAGTGAGCCTACAAAGGACCTCGTGCCTCAGAGTTTTTGCCATTACTGTTTTCATGGAAAACTGTAATCCAGGGCAATATTCTGACAGTTTCTTTCTTTTTAATGTCACTGACTTCCTTTAAATGGCTACTAAATAGTGCAAATTATGAAGCACAGATCTGTAGAACAAACACAATCATGCTGTAAGGTCTACAAACCAATTTCCATCTTTAGAAGTACTGGGATTTGGCACTTCCTGACTTCAGTGAAATTATTCCCAACTTGTCCACAATAAGCAAAAGCAGAATACAAGTTTAAAGGAAGTAAATAGTATACATCTTACATCATTTACCATATATACAAAAGATGCAGAAACTCACCATATCGGTATCTGAAACAGGTCCAAAACTGGTCACATAGATGTTAGTGAAGACTTCGGTAATACTATCTGATATAAAAAGAAAAAAAACAAGCAAACATTTTAAATCCATAGTACTTCTTCAAACTCTCTATGCAAAATTATGGGACATTTTGAACAAGTTTCTGTCCTTATTTACTTCTCCTAACCAGTATCCTGTTGTAAATACTTGGGGTCTCTACCCTACTTAACACAGAGGTCATTGAAAGAGAGTGTGTCTCACTGAGTAGCTCGTTTCAGTTAAAGGACTATACAGCCATCAGCAACTACATACTTATTTTGCATTTTGTCGTGTTGGGCTTAACACGGTAGTACAGTTCTAAACATAAAAGGTGTTATCTCTGTTGTTGCAGATCATTCCTATTAAAGCTTTTGTAGTTCAAGGCTGAATAGCTTTTTCAAAGCCAAAGACTAGAAAAAGCTTACAAAGCAATTATTGGCAACACCAAATGTAACACTCAGCAGCATCCTACTTTTTAATTGGGTATGTTTTTAAGTGGCACGTATTTAAACGTAATAGTTCCTCCCCTGGATACATGATGCTGATATATTGTTGTGGTACTGTAAATACTATCAGGAAATGTTCTTCCTAATCATTGTAGTCAGACAGCCATGAAATCAGAATATTAAATATTGTACTGCAGGGAAAAATAATTGCTGCATTTTCTAACGTCAGTTTTCAATTAGGCTCAAAATGGAATGATATTCACTAAGAGGGACAGCACACACTTGCAGGAAATGTCTTACAGCAGTTGCCAACTACTGTCTGCATTCAAGACAGTCAACACAAGGAATTATCTGCCTTAAAGCCAGTTGCTGGCTGGAAAAGAAGTATTTGAATACAACTAGCTGCAATTCGACTCACCCCAGAATTTCCCATTCCTAAAAATAATACAGCTGCATGTGTGATCCTGCTGTTGTATTATGATTTCCATATTTAATCATAATTTAATATGGACAGTTAATAGTTTCTATATTCCTAAAAGTTACCTGTCAACAAATATGTGGCATAGGCAGATTTTACTTTTAATTGTATTGAGGCCAACCATATAATTGTTGCTCTCTTTTGGGAGAAATCAGCAGTGCTCACCCATGATGGGAGATGCTCTACCAGCTACCAGGCAAAGGCAAGTCTGTTCCATGAGCATGGGAAGCAGTGTGTTTTCAAAGGGATATAGCTGCACCTAAAGCAGAGACGGGGTGATACAGTACTTTCAGAAAGCTTCTGGAGCATGGGGAATGTACACTCCTGTACTCTCATCTTTAAGGAAATTTGAATTTCCTTCTTCAGCAGAACACTAGATGTGCTTAATAGAATACAAGACTTTGAAAAGTCTTTCCACCCAAAATAATCTTAATTCCAGGACTGTTTCATTTTTTAAGCAAATAAATAATGGCTGACTCTTACCATGTGTCACTCTGGAAGTTCAAAAAGCACACTTCCCCTGCACATTGTGAGAGGTGTTTATTTGTGTGATAGAGACTTCTGTAATCCCATATGCAGCATCCATACACAAGCTGAGTTGACTTCTACTCCAAACACCTTGCAAACTAATTTTAAGTCAGTGGACAACAAGAGGTGCTGAGTCTGCACTGTTATTAGTATTCAACAAGGATAAAGCATGGGTCTGGCTGAAATATCAGACAGAAACCACAATACAGTTCAGCAGACTAGTGACTGCATGTTGCCTGTGGGAGACTCTCCAGAAAAAAAAAGATTATTCTCTCCAAATGGTTACCTGGCACAGGCTGAGATGAAATGGAAAAGTGACAAGAGAGCTACTCTTCAGGGGGCAAAACAGTGCTGCAGGGACTAACTGTGAAATTTGGCCTGTACTGTGAAATTTGGCCTGTACTACAACGACAACGCAAAATCTGAATTACAATTCCACTAAAAACACTGGTGTTACAAAAATATGACTGATAATCAAGTATCTCAACAGCAGAGAACAAAGGCTAGTTTCAATTATACTGGTATAATCTAAAGGAACCCTACTATAGGCAACAAAGTCACTTGGCAAATCTTAATCTGCACACACATCCCCCCCAAAATGGTTGGAAGCATGGTCCTCTTGTAACCTCACCCTATTGCTATCAGTTGTTTGATTAGACATATTATTTGACACATGGGAATGACTTTACAATTAGCATGTAGTAAACTACAGGACATGGGATCTTCAGGCTTGCCTTGCATTTCAAGTTTTAGTTAAAGAAAAGGTCCCATTTCTATCATATTATTTTTACATACTTGTGGATCCATCCTCCCATCAGAAATGAGGAGAGAAGACAGAGCTGAGAACAAATAAATTGAGCACAACATATCATTAAATGCCACTACAACAGTATGTTGATTCCCCTTGTTGGTTTGCATTAGTCACTTTAAATCACTTCAAATCCTTGGAGTAAAGGATCAAGACTTGGCAAGCAGAGAGGAGATGGATGGATGGATGGATGGATGGATGGAAAGCAGAAGAGGCTTGCTATCCACAGATCCTCAGCTGCAAGACCTTCATTTCAGGTTGTCTTAATTAAGATAAGCACTTCAATGTATACAAAAGGTCCTGGGGCAAATTCATCCCTGACAGTCTCAGGAATGGGAATGTATGCAAATTAATCATGCACCTTTATTTCTTTTCTGTCAAAACTGCCTTAAACCACCTTAGCTCCAGGCAGTGGTGACAGCAGTGAGTTTCAATGCAACCAGTTGCTTTCCCAACAAAGTGAGGGTTCATCTTGACGGCAGGCACTCCACCAGGCTGCTCCTCCTCAGGCGAGAGCCATGTTGCAGCAGAGAGTGAAGGGAGTAGGTAGAACATCTTGAAACAGGGTATGAAAGGGACAAGGGAAGCTGAAAAGTTACAAGAGATGAGAAGACTGAGGGAAAAGGAAGGATAAGAAAACAGAACAAAGGAAGACAGGAGAAAAAGATAGAGGGAAGTACACAGAAGAGGAATTGGCAGATTTCCATTTCTATTTTCTCTCAAAATTCTGCATATTTTATAAGTTCCTATATTTTATAAGTTTAATATTTTATATATTTTATAAGTTATATATATTTCATAAGTTCCTATATTTTATAAGTTCCTATTCATACCCTATATACAAGGAAATCAGTCCTTAAAGACAAAAGAAGCTGAAATGGAATAAATCTTCAATTACTCCTGTTACCATCTGTTAGTGTTAGCAACCTTAGCCTTGCGTCTGTTTCTTCTTTCTTATGTTACATAGTGTTACAATAAAGATTCCTCTGAATTACAAATTTCTTCTCAGGGTTTCAGAATCAGTGTCTATGAAAAAAACCCTGAATCCTCCTTTTTTACAACAAGTATTGTAGTTATTGCTTTAAAAGAATACATGTTCGTCAAATAAAGTCTGTATTAAATCATACCACTTTGTCCCGCTAGTAACTTACTGAAAATAATTCAGATGCATAAAGCAGTTTCAGATGGACTCTCTAATCAGAATTCATCCAGCAGGCACCACAGTTACAGGCTTTTTATAACTCACATTCTGTCAAGAACAACGCAAGTTATCACGCGTAGCCCACTGGAGATTCAAACAGTTCTGGATCATCAGTGCTTGTGCAAAAGCCAAGGGAATGTACTCAGCTAAAAAATGTTCAGTGCAACATGTTCAAGTACAAATCTAGAATCTATTTTTTTGAAAAAAATGCACAAGTTTTTTCCACTAGAATTATGAAACGTTTCTCTTCAATTGACATGTAAACACATAACTAAAAGGCCTGATTTTCAAAAGTGCTTATAAATCAATGGAGGCCTAGTGTTTTTGAAAAAACAGTTTCGTTTTTAAAGAAGAACCCTCTGTTGGGAGCAGGGGTGACTGACTCATTTATACTTGTGTGTTCTTACGTTATTCTGAATCACTGCCCTTGAAGGTTAAACAAAGAAAGAGGAACAGAAAAGGGTAAGGATATAATTTCTGATGCTTCTTTTAGGGGAAAAAAAATCTCAGGCAAAGAATATGACATGCAGATGCCATCATCACATGAAGTGCTCTGAAAATCAGCAAATGCTATTATAGCATCGTGTCTAACTTGCCTTCATCATAAATGTTAAAAGAGAAGCTTTATCTGATTTAGCTGAGGCCAGTTTCTCAGAAGACGGAAGCTAAAGGTAAACTGATTAAAAAAGAGTCAAGAAAGTTAAGAATAAAGAGAGGAAGAAAAACACATCCTATAGAAGTAGTAAAAGCAATCAAGATCACGTTTCACACTCAAGCACTGGTCTCTTCTGATTCCAATTCCTTACTTGAACCGTCATGATATCAATACTGAAAAAAAACCCCAAAGCAATAGAAAGCAATAAATATACTAAATTGCAGAAGATTTATAGATCCTTATCTACCCTCAACTAGAAGGTTCACTGTGTGCTTTAATTACATTTAGGATTTCACAAACATTAATTAAAATAATCTCTCTCTGAAGATAATAATTTTATTATCTTCATTTTTCCACACTTGGGAAGCTGAGGCAGAAGGATTAAATGAAGTGTAAGTAATGCAAAGTACAACTGTTTACCAAATCTGGCTTCAGGTGTCCATCACTAAGTAGCCACACTGGAAAATGTCAACATCATTGACTCATCAAAAATAGAAGAGGAGTTCAGAGCTTAGTTAAAGCTGGTATCAGTGCCTTCGTCCATTCCGTTACGCCAGCTCTCCTGGTCTCAGGTCTGAATTCCTGCTGACTTGTTCCTCAGTAGCAGAGCTGGCTCAGCTGAAGTAGGCTGCTTTGCAGAGAATCTGCAGTGGTGAAGTCTAAATCAATCACAGGTTGAGTAATGGAGATGGTAAGAAAAGTCAGATGAAAAGATTCCTCATCAGAATTAACCAATTTGTCAAAACTGAAAATTTCCACAGAGGCAATTCAATCCTGAATGAGTTCCTTTGGACTGCAGCCTGCCAGACAGTTTTCAAAACTTCTCCGCTTTCTTTCAGACATCCCTTCTCTGCTGCCTGCATCTCTGAAGGGGTACACAGGCTTCCAGTGTCTGTGATGCAGGGCAGACAGACATGCAGGGTTGGGCACACCTGAGAGCTCTCCCTTTCCTGGAGAACTCTCAGCCACGATTATCTTTCTTGAAGTAACTTTTCTGAATAGTTCTCAACTTTGAGGAAGATCTGTGTTTTGGTCATGCCTCCTCTCTTCTCACAAAAACAATCTATAATCCTTTCTTTGCAGAGTGTAGGGCCAAAATGTGCATGGCTCATTCTAAGTATTTTAAAAAGAAGGTAAGAAAGGAGTGTGATTATGGCAAAGTCTTCAGAGTGGACTATCAGCAAGGTTCCAGATGTTCGTTTGCATGAAGCTGCCTATATTATCCTTTCATGTCTCAAGGCTATCTTCACAAGAAAACAGGCTAGTAGATCGAGTTGGACTTTTTTTTATTTTATTTGAATTTTCAGACATTAAAACTGTAAATTCAGGGCTTGGTCAGCTAAAATAAAAGCCAATCTGTTTGAGGTAATCCAAAACTATCAAAAGTATTGTTGGTGGGACAGAGCTTTTAAAATACACACATGCAGTTCTAATGCATAGCGTGAAACAATTTCTTACAAATGTTATTTTAAATGTAGAGTAAATAGCATCCAGGAAAACACTGCAAGGCTGTAACTGAAAGGCTGCTACAGCATGCAAAAAAAAAAGTCAAAATAAAATACTGCTCTTTAATTATGTCAACAAAAAATAAAAAAAGAGGTGAAGTTGCAGTGCTGTGGGAGCCTTAACTGAGGATTTCTGAGTTTTTGTGGCAATGCTGTCAAAAGCCTGACGTTATTTTAATTATTTTGCTATAAAAAATTATTTAACTGGAATTGACATTGTTCTGACATTGTAATGTGGTCTCCAAGGGCATGCTTGGCAACGTTGCCCAAAGGCTTTGAAATTGTCATTCATAATACAGGTCAGGAATTGCACAGGTGAAACAGCCAGGGTCTTAATCCATCAAACACTGTTCTAACTCAACACGCTGCCCTTATCTGACAAGCTCCTTAGTGTTTCTGTTGACAGCTCAAGACACTCTCTGGCTGGCAGGGAATGGGGGTCAGAGGAGGGCATGCAACGTGGAGCTGTAAGAGCAGCAAAATCCATAGGAATGCAGATATACTGTTCTGCCAGTTCTTCTTTATATTTGGTTTTGGTGCTTTATGTGGCAGTTTTATCTATCCAACTACTCAGCATCTTCATTCATTATCCACTGTTAAATTACAACAGCTTCAAAGCTACATGTGTGTACATAAATACACTTCCAATTGGTAAATTGAAGCTAACGGTGAGAAGAAACAAATTCACTTCCCTCCTTGACATCAGTGCTTCATTTCCAATAGCCTCACTCTATCCTTGATCTACGGGCATGACAATTTTTTAACGTGAGCCATAAGTAAACCTCTCTTTCAAATCTCCACCTTTATTGAAGCATATGTAGAGTAAGCTTACCAGTAAGACCTAGTAATACCTGTAAGTGTTAACAGTTGCTCTCTTGATTCACTTTGGTGTGAGACCTGAATTGGGTGCTGTACTTGATTTCTCATGGTGTTGACTGAAACAAGAATATATTCTGGAGAAAATATTCTGGAGAAAGATAGAGGAATTGGCAGCCAGCAGGCTAACAGACCCCAACTGATGTCCCTCTGAAGAGCTTATCTCTATTAACAGACATTATATCATATACTAATCCTAGACAGCTCCATGTAAAGACTACTAGAGACCCTCCAAAGGCCTACACAGAATGCATAAAGTTGGGCAAACCTGTAAAGCAATACCATACTCTTGAAATAAATACAATTATGTCATTTAGACTAACTGAATTCCTGATCCTGTGTATAAGCCCATTCTTGAATTGGAATTCTTATTTCAGAAAAATAGTATTTATTATTCTTAAATTGAACATAGCAGGTCCAAAACAGCAGGAAAACATAAACTTGAGGTGGAATTTACTGTAATACAAAACTTCAATTAAAAGAAGATGTATCTTTAGGGATGAGTGAGATTTTTTGACCATTGAAAAAACACAAATTAAGCTGGAAAAAAATGTTTAGCTTAACTGCCAACATCCTATTCCTTTGTAGCAAAAAAACATGACTTGGAAAAACATTTTCAGATACGTTTTTAGCTGAGAAGTCTTTTTTAGGTATAAGTTACCCACAGAATGAAATGTAGACGTATCTGCAACTCAAATAATGTGATGTATCTCCACAGTTGGGTAATTACTCAGATTTGTCCTGTATGTAAAAAACAGTGATACAAACTGCAAGAGCACTGTTTCCAGCTAGCAAATGGAAAATTAAAAAATTCTCTCTCTGCCGAGTGATACGTTTACACATTACTAAGACAATTTTCACATGCATATGACAGATTGGGGGTTTTAACTCTCACTCAAAAAGAAGAAAAGAACACAGATCACATACAGAAACATTATCTTTACTACTTTTTCTTCTCTCTCTACCATGAGACCTTTAATCTGCAAACCTTATTACTTCAGGTAACAAAATTAAACACATTTCCAAAGGGTCCTATGAATGAAGAGTCTTGGATACAAGTCACATTTGAGGTGCAGTTTTAACTTTATTATAGGCTTCCTATGCAAGTTTGAGAAAGTCACTCAAGGGTAGGGCTAAGACTGATTTTGGTGTCCAGTTATCTCTTTAAGTATACTGGATAAACTCCACAAAGTTATTTAAGCTCCAAGTTTCCATTTAAATCAATAAAAGTTAATCTGAATGCCTCTGTGGTCCAGATCATAATGACTGAATTTTGCACTTATATTTGTCTGAATCCCCTTTAGTCCCAAACTCCTGTCTAACGTTGTCAGTACCTAAAATCCCCTGGCTGCTTATATTTCCACCTTAAGGCAAAAATATCCTGATGCTGCCAAGCAGCTTAAAGAACTGGCTCTCAGCCAAGTCCCAATGAGTTCCTCAAACTATAAATAATGACAAATTTACTGAGCCAGAAAGACTTCGAGAGAGAAAGCAAGAACACAAGCTAGAGACTGATTCCACAGCCTAGCAGTACTCATGGGACACAGCAGACATAAATTGAAGTCTCTGTTCAATATCTAATTACTTATACATAGAAGAACAATTCCATCCACAGACTGAGGAAGTATGCCGTCTTAGAAAATTCACCTTTGTGGTCAAGACAGACCCTGACGGACAGTAACTTGAGTTCATACGTCAGCTTTAAATGAGAGCATGCAGTTGACAAGAGGTGCTCTACCTCACAAGTTTCCATCATCCCAGGCTATCAGCTACTCTCATGGCTCTTTTCAGGAAAGGAGGACCAGCACGAGCTCTACAGGGGGTACACCACTGTGAACAGATGAAGTGGAGACTGCTAAATTTTTCCCACCCAAACTCGGATGTTTCACCTTTGTTGGTAAGAAAAGGCTTCAGCTGCACACCTCTCTTCAGCATTTTTTAATCAGTTAGCTTGACAGATCCCCACTCAGTTTATTGGCTTTATGAACTGCTTTTGCAGACAGTTAAAGCTATGCCCACGCCATTTCTGAGGTGTGCCAAGATGTCTAGCTTTCCCCATGTTCCACAAAGGAGACCTGGACGTTTGACGCAATGAATGCCACTGCGCATGGGGTTCTGAGAAGTAGGCACTGCCAAACCTAGCCCTCAGTCTGCGTGGGGCTGACTGGCCAAAGACTGTGAACAGCTCTACAGTCCAGCAACACAAATCATTGGTCTCAGTCCATGCTCTGCTACATATGTAGATATTTTACACACAGTGAAACATCTCCAGTAGAAGAGACCACTCTCCCAGAATGATCAAAAGCTCCGTATCTAGTTAACACAGCTCGAAAGTAGGACACATGGATTCTGATCCCTTTTCCAAATCAGGTATAGAATACGTAAGATGTTTAAGCTAGAATGCACTTCATCCTTAATGAGAAGGCTACTGTAATGCCTGGTGCAGCTCACATCACATCAAGCCAACCAATCAACCAGTGTCTAGCTCAAATCCTGCTCATACTTAAACATAAGAGAGAGCTCAAAGCAACCCAGAAGTGCATAACTTAATTGGTTCTTTGCATGGGGAAAAGAAGAAATGTAGATTCTCTCGGTCACTACTGTTGGACTTGACAGACTTTTGGCACCTCAAGCAACATTTTGACAATCTCAGAGGTATCAACTGCCAAGTGATTAAGACAGAAATTAACTAACTAGACATCTTTCTGGATTTTTTTTCCTATCTTTTAAACAGAGTACTCCTCCAATTTAGAGGTTCATTGTAAAGATATTAATATAACATGGATGCTTTGGTTGTATAAACATTTGAGACAATTGATTAATTAGAAACAGTAGTCTTGACTACATTAAAATTAACAAAGGGAGAAACAAAATATGGAAAATAGAACAAGAAGTGAATAAAATCATTGGGAAGGGCAGTCTAAACATGAGTAATATGAAATCTGTTCCCGTAAAGCCAGACTATTACGAAATGCACCAAATCTCAATTTGTTCCCTTTTCATCACATCTTCACCCACCAAAAGAAAAGCAAAAATAATAAAAAAAATCCACCTCTAAAATAAACAACAAATGCAAGTAATTTTTAGTTGGAATTGCACAAAATGTTCAATAGAAACATGAAAGTGAAAACATAGTTGACTTTGGCTATAAGAAATGTGATCTTACTGAGAAGAGTTACTTAAAATGTTAAAGTAAAATGAACTTAGCTAACACACAACATATTTGGCAGCAAACTAGAATTACACGGCATTCAAATGAAAAATAAAACATCAGCACTAAACCTTACCCCTTTAGACACTACAGCTTCCATCAGGATGTATATAATAACCAGGCTGAGCAGCAAATGGGACTACTGCATTGTTTAGATCAACTGGACGAGCACGATAAAGCTAAAATGGACCAGACTGCCCCAACGTTGTCTAAAGAATGTGACGGAGGAAGACAAACAGAACAAGAGCACTCAAACAAGTCTGGAAATAGAAGGGAGCAGACTTTGATAAAGTGTGACAGTAATTATTTAGACCGACCTGAATTGGTGTCATCACACAAGCACAGATGGCAAAGTTACTATTCCTATGCAACCATATTTACATCTAATCTGCTTAGAGGCTTGCGCTATTAGAAAGGAAACCATAACATGCAGGTAAGGTAGAACAATTCCCAAAAATATTTCAGATTTTAGAAACTTACATTCAGAAGTTTTTCTCTTTTTTTTTTTTATGTTTGAATTTCATGACCTCGGTACTTAAGAGTCATGGAACACCCTGTCAAATTCTGCTGCATTACCCTTCTAGGCTAATTTCAGGTTTAATCTGTGCTTTATTCCAAGTCACAGCATTTATAAATCATCCCATTTGACACATTCACTCTGCCAAACCCTCCTGTACTCAAAAACACATCTCCCGATAACAGCAGTATAATTTTCAAAAACCAGCAGCTTCAGGTTTCTCCTTAAAGTCGTGAAGTGGACAAGTTTGGAATTCTCAAGACACTCCTTTATTGCACAATAGCTCATGACTCACTTGATTGTAGTTGCTAGCTTATTTGCTTGTTCATCTCCTCTTACACAGGTCCAGGTGCTTTTCTAAGCACGATCACTCAGCCTGGATTTTCTCCAGGTTAGATTTCAGGAGCCACTTTGGCTTATGCTGGTACCATGTCAACTGGCCAGTGAAATTTCAAGTTATCAGTGGCGCCTCTCCTTCAGCACCTTCCCACGTTCCAAACATTAAAAAAACGCAAATTCTCATAATTCCCTGGAAGCGCATCAGAGGTCAAAGTCCTTCCCCACTAAGGACATGCAAAATGGCTGCAGAATTCACATTGTAGTGACAAAGGAACTGTGATAATATATACATAATACACAGAGGATTTCACCCTTTGGCTACACACAGCCTTTTCTAAGCTAAAACAGGCATTGTCACAGTGCTTATTACCCTAGACAATTATTTAACGAAGACTTGAGAAGCATGACAGAGCCCTCTGAAGTCAGGGAAAAAGGCTTCCCCTGGTGATGGCCAAATTCAAAGGAAGCCTTTGGAGAATGCCAATCTCTGTGGTCAGCCATGACGAAAAGAGTTGGAACCCTGAAGCTGACAGAAGCCAGGATGAAGCTCTGGGAAGAACAGTATTGCTGGTTCTGTGGCAAGCATTGTCACCAGAGGTCAGCATCTTCCTAAGGCTTGCTGCTATCAGGGCAAAGTATGAAATTCACATGTTCCCAAGTTCCAAAGACTGATGGAGCTCCTCTAGAGATCAACAGACTTATGAAAGCATTGAAAATTACGATCCTTTCAGACAGATTAATTTTACTGTCTCCATATAGTGCCTGGTTACTATACTCCTGGATCATACAGTCATTAAAAATGGAGATACAGTTCTTTCATCTTTTGCTAGCCTTGTACTGTGCATTCAAGCATGACAGGAACCAATGGTAGAAAAAGGTAGTGCCTTTATTTAATAGAGCTATGCATTAGTGGGCACTATTAATGCATTTCTTGCAGCAGGAGCCTCAAATATATTTTTAATAGGTAACACTGTATGAAATTCTGTAACAGCATTTCAGAAGACTGTAACACAGTCAAAAAAACTAGACAGCATTCTATTCCTTCTATCAAACCAGCCAGCAGTTCCTATTTCAAGCCAGGTGAAAAAACTATGAAGTACAGGAAATTAATGTTTATCCAGACTACTCTAATATTCTTAAAAAAGCTAGCATGGACTTACTAAAATCAGCTGGGGGCTGTGCGCATGTTAACAACCCAAATACCCAGGGTGCATAAGAACAGGTAGGCACACTTTTTCTTTACACTTCCCTGATCCCCCTGGTTGCTGAAAGGCAGGGAAAGGAGGAATAGAGGTATGGGTTTTGAGACACAGCACAAATCAGACTGGCTGCCAAGCTGCCTTTTTTTTTATTCTTAACAATTTTTTATTTGGCAGGACAATCCATGGGATAGTCATGGATAATAAGCTTCTTGCTAAACAGGAGTCCTGACAAATGACAAGTTCATGGCTTGACCCAACAGAGAATCATATTAATACTTAAATTTAACAAGCACCCCCCAAATAAGCAAAAAGTGACAACATGGACAGTAACAGGGCAATCTTTTTTAAAATCTCATCTTAATGTGTTACAGAGTTGTCAATGACTCCACTGTTATTTAGTCAATAATAAAAAAAAAAAGGCCTTAGATTAAGGCTGTGTAATGTGCGTACAAGAAGCACTCAAAAGTCCCACGGCTGAGACACTTGAATGTCTCCAAGCTACTTTACAGATAGCAGTGTTTCCCAGAATCTCCTCTAAAACATACTCCCAGGATACTCACAGAGCTTGGATTAAGCAGCCTCAAATTTGTCTTTTACGGTTGCCTATGACAAGAGAATTCCCCTCTGGCTGGCCATGGGACTTTCAGAACCCGTCAGGCTTCTATACGTGGAAAGGTTATATATTTGGGACAAGAATCTGCTTTTAATATTAAATTAACAGAGGGGTTTTTAGAGCCAGAAAATACAAAACAGCTGTCTTTTTTTCTTTGAAACAATGCCTAATATGAGTTTAACTAGAATCCACTTTCTTAAAGTGTATATTCTTCTAAGCAGATATTATAGCTTTGTGAAAATGCAGGCAGTACCTACCACAAAATATTATTTTAAAACAATTGGTTATTTTTAGAAAAGCATATTAGGCAGTAGCAAACCAGATTATCTGTTCTTTTTTTTTACGGTCAACTAAACAAAATGCCTGGTAAAAAAATAAAGAATTCTCTGACAGCTTTTAGCACTCAGCAGATGGAAAACGATTATTAAGGAAGTGGCCATTCCCTTATCTCAAACAACAGGCATTTATATTTCTCCCTTCTGATCTTCATTTATTTCTTTATTTTTCCAGGAGGAAATTGCATGAGTACCACATTCAAAGACCTTGTAGAAAGAAGTTCACTGTTTGGTACTGAATTAACACTATGGACACTCATAAGGACAGTCTGCGAAATGCTGCGGCATGCCCTCAGGATAGCAGAGGGGATTTATCAACACAGCACTAACGCTCAAAATTCTGTTTTCCCTCATTTATATACTCCATACTACAACTGCTCCTCAGCATCTTGTCATCTAAACGGACTTCATTCCTCATTCAGTGAGCCTACAAATTGTGACAAATATAAATTACTTTAAATAATGGGAATAAAAAGGCATCTACAGTAGCCTTCAGATTGTCAGTCAGAAGGAAATATCTAGAACGTTTGGCTGGTGTATTCAGGGCAGGAATTGTCCCTTCAACCCACCTCTAAATTCTTAAAGACAAATACAGACTCTCCTTCCCCCTCCATTTCCTTTCTGCTCTCTGGTGTTGTGCTGAAAGGCTCACACACTTGAGGAAATGCGAAAGGATAGCTCTACTAACTCCCAATCTTCTGACAGAAGTGGTCTGAAGAACCTGTTATCTTAGGACAACCAAAAATGGATACAAGAAAAAAAACTCAAGGAATGTGTTGGAAGACAATTACCTCTCTTGAATGAGAGAATCAGCACCAAGGAAGGGAGACCAACAAAGAGATTAAGAACTCCTAAGGACAGTGCAATCTTTCAGTCGGAAGATACATTACTTTTCTGACATTCAGTTATTTAAGGGAACAAGAGGATGCATTTTTTAAATTTAAAACAGAAGAAGGTGTTAAAACACAGATAGGTAACTCTAGAAACCACATTCGCATGAAAGATCACATGCAAGCAGTCAACACTTCAAGAAAAAAAAACAGGAGATTCAAAAAACAGCTTATTTAGAAGTCATCTTTCCAGGTGGAATATACCTTCTGTATAAACCTCTCCACTCAGGTCAAATCTGTATTGGAAATTGTGTGACCTGTAAAACAGAGCACTGTACTGGGGCTTGAAGACATGGATCCGTTTCGTCACCAAAGGTGGATCACACCTCCCGATTACTTCACCCTCATGTACCTTTTGTATTTACTCAAATACAAAAGTCATCCCTTTTGCAAAGTAGTCTGAGTTCTCTAATACATTTTCAGTGTCACTGCTGTGAGAAAAGCCATGATGTACATATAATGGACATGTAGGTTTTACAGCTTACATCAGTTTTTAACTGATTCTTATTGATCTGTATGTGTCAGAATATACTGAAGGTCAGTGGTCCATGGCACTGAATTTGGACCACAATGGACTCTTTTAGTCATAATATTATAAGATTACAAAATACTTAACTTACAGTTTGTAAAAAGCACAGATTAAGCAGATGGAGCATAGGGTATCCATGCTTTTCCCAAACAAATTGCAGATTAGGACACATGATCTCTAATGGTTCAAGAAAAAAAGGCATGTGCAGCACCAAACATGTATGTATGTACGTAAAAATAAATGTAATTTAGTCAGATGCAACTAAATCAAATTTCTGACTGCAGCTACACAACTTTACTATAATATTTCATGTCCTCTGGTGTGCACAATAATCCCAGGTAAGAGGGAAATTGATTTACACTGCTTTCACAGAGTTAACTGCTCTAATTATTAAATAGCCTTCAACATATGGCAAGGAATTACATAATGTAAAACAAGAGCCATGTGCTACAAAGTAACCACACAAATGATTCCCATATAGCAATGTCACTTCCAGAAAGTTAGCAGAATCATAACTCCCTGATGTACAGGCAACATCAGAAAACTAGTGCTGACATAGTCTGCATTATAAAGGAAACTATTGTTAGGATGACAGCAGTAAACAAAACTTCCTTTAGCTTGTGATTAATTTAATTCGAGCATTAACCTAAAAAACCAGACATAAAAATGTGTTTAAAGATTAATCTTGGCATATTAAAGTGCTTTGATTCTTATAATTAAAATTTATTAGACTTTCAATAGTATTAATTCAAAATCTTCTGCGGATGCTTTAATTTAGCAGGCTGGCGAATTGTACAGCAACACAAAACGTTATCTGATATGTCCTCTATAGCTGCTTGATGAGACAAGATGACTCTGTTGAAAAACACTAATGTCAGAAATTTAAATACATGCATATACCACAATGATAAAATCGCGTATGTTATTCTACTTTCAAGTTTCCAGAGGGTATTTGAAAAAAGCTACCATTCAGGTGTCTTAATCTGCCAATTGTTTAGAAGTGGCCAATGTTTAGTATCACTCTTTTAACTCCCTCCTTCATTCTCCATCTCTTTTGTCCTGCTCTCCCTGCCCTTTCCCCTGTTCCCTGCTCATGGTGTTTTTCCACCTTGGCTTCTATTACTCCAATACTAGGTTGTTGACAACCAGTGTTATGTTCTACTTGGTATCTGTTTCTTGGAGTCTTTAGAAGATACTGTTAGATACTAATAGTAGGCACTAATAAGAGCTACTAATACCAACAATTAATAGAGACCAAAATACTGTAAATATCAAAGCAGATGCAGTTTTAATGTACAGGCAATTACAATGTCCTTCTGCATAATCCTTGTTGGTGAAATACCTCTCTCTCTCCACACTACTAATTCTAAAAATTGGATGCACTAGACTGTGCACTGAAAAGGTTGTTATTAAAAATGGTCACGAAATGGTGGCACTCCAAGAAAACGGAACCAGGAACATGTAGTCAGGAATACTGCCAGAAGCAGCAGATCTATCTCAGACTACTCAACATCACGAACAAAATTGTACTGGCACAAAAGTAAGGCCTTACAATCTGTGGGTAGAGAAGGATCTTTGGTTTCTACCTCCCCAGGAGACTGTCTTTCCATCATTCTCAACCTCCCCAATGCAGTTTCATTAGATATGAAATCTTTCAGGCACCTGGATGTAAGCGACTGTACCTGGGAGGAGGGTAAGGCAAGTCTGGGTTTCATACCACAAAAAAAACTGCAAAATTAGACAGCTGCATCTACACAGCATGTCTGGCTTGGATTTGGGGAAAGCTATATTTAGATGGAGTGAAATAAATTAATGGAATTTTTGTCAAAGAATCTGGGCATTTTCTAGAAGAATGTATGAAACAGGTGTTCAGAAAGGGAAAAGGCAACTATGAAAACAGAAGAAAAAAGGAAGGCTTCCAACAGCACATTTCAGAAGGGTCACGTCAGAGGTTCCTGGGTGCTCCCTGAGGAGGTGTTGAGTTCTAGGAGGCACACTGTCATACAGCTTTTCAGTTCCCTGTACGCTGCCCATTTAATGATAGCAAAGTGAACTGGAAATGATCCAATAAAATACAGTGTTTCTCCTTTAAAATACCATCTTTTCCCATATTTAATTCTCCAGGACTCCAGGTTAGGGTGATAGGGGGAAAAAATGTTGCTAGAGTGACTTTCAGTCTATTAGTCAAGCCCCAACTTCTGCTGAATGTTAGAAAATCCAAGGAAAAGACCATCAAAAAGCATATATCCTCTGCATTTTTCCAGACCTTTCCCACCTACCCCGAGTTTTCTATTCATCGCAGTGGATTGTTTATGAATAATAAGCTCAAGAGTTGCAAAACACTGTGCATTCTGCTGTCCGTAGGCAGTCTAAACCTTTCATCTACATAGGTATTTTTATTCAGCTGTATCTTCCAGAACTGACATTCTAAATTTATTTTTTTCACAGTTGCCAATTAAAATGGAAAATCTCAGCCATTATTTCAATGTCTTGCTGGTTTTAAGTCATAGAGTCTTAGAATAACTCAGTTCAAAAAGCACCTTTGGAAGGTCCAAAGCACAGCCAGCTCTGAAGACAGATCAGATTGCCCAGGTCATATTCTATCAAATTTTGAGTGTCTCCATGTCCTGGTTTGGGCCAGAACAGAACCAATTTTCTTTTAGTAAATTTACTTTTTAGTTAAGCCTCTTCTGTGAAGCTGCACTCTCTGAAGTGCACTGCATGTTTTTCCAGACAGTAGCTGCTTCTAGCAGTGATAAGGCTCAGTGTTTGTAGTTGGTGCTGGAACATCAGTAGGAATGGGATGCAGTAAGGCCCTTGCTTATAGTCACCCCTACATAGACCAACGTCGATGCTTGCTTCTGCTAACTCTCTTACATGCTGGAACTGAAAGAACAGAGAAGTGGTCCCACCTGCGACCCTGGAGTGGGGAGGAGCGGGTCGGACAGGTGACCCAGAACTGACCAAAGGGAGTATTCCATTCCATACGTGTCATACTCGGCATAAAGCTGAGGGATCACGAAGGTCACACTCTCTTCTTCTGTGACCGGCATCCAAGGAGGACTCTGTCTGATTCTTCTGCCTTTGATCCCGATCCGTGCATTCCTGAATCCAGCTCCTGCCTGCTGCTGNGAGGAGGGCTCTGTCCGATTCTTCTGCCTTTGATCCTGATCCATGCGTTCCTGAATTCCTGCCTGCTGCTGAGTACAGTCTGGGACTTTCTCAGGGTGTGCCCCGCAGCGTCCGGGTAACGTAATCATCATAATCACTGGGGGAGGGAGCTTGATATTGGTTTTGTATATGTTTGTGTATATTTCATTATTTTTTTTCCTAGTATTAAAATACATTATTATTGTGATTGGATGAAAGCTGTTTTAACTTTTCCAACCTGTAAGTGTCTTTCCCCCCGCCATTTTGGGGAGGGAGGGGGTTAAAAAAGAGCATCTGTCATTCGTTTAATAGCCAGCCCAGCTTTAACCCGTGACACTCCACAAACATGGAGCCTCCACTACTACTCTGAGCAACCATTACCTCTGCAACTTGTTGAAAATCACCATCATTGACCTAATAGTTATGAGCTTGCCCCGTAAAGCTAAGGAGGAGGGGAAAAAAAGGTAAGATTTCTTCATTTTTTTATCATTCTAGACTATGTCTCATAAATAAACATAGTATTGTTACATTCTTTCCACCACAATCAGGCCTGGAATGGAGTAGAAGCCTACTGTACTATGCAGAATATAAATACATAGTAAGAGGTGTGCCTCATGGCAATTTTTATTTATGAGGTGCTAAAATACAGGAAATATACTTAAATATATGTATTTGCCATTAGAGGCTGCAAGAACTAAGCTTGAAAAAGCCTGACCTTTTCTACAAAAAGATGAAAGAGTTCTGCATGTCTATTTAATCCCAAGTTTTTAGTTTCCATTGAAAATAAAACATCAAAACTTGCCAGCGAATTGTCTTGAAAGTAAGTTATGCATGACTATTTGCTTAAATATTGGTTTTTGTCACATGAGCAGAAATCAACATCACTAAACCAGTGATGCCTACTCATATCACAGTATGATGGAACTACCATTTTTCCTTAAATCAAACATACACATAAGGTCCATTTTTCCAGCTCTGTGAAGGACAGTGTATTCCAAATATTGTCTGTGTCTTATATATCTAAAACCAAAAATTCCAAGACCGTCAATGCTTTTATTAACTGCTAGTTTAATAGTTCTTCATCAAAACTTTCTTAACACCTTTAGGTGATTATACAATTGAATAAGAGATCTCTATAGCTTCCTTCTTAAACTCTTCAGTTAGCATTTTTTTTTTGTATGCCTTATTAAAGAACAGATTTGAAATATAACTTTCTGTGTGTCACCTATACAAAGAATACATGAAACTGAGTACTGCATGGGCACATCATAGCAGTAAACATTTAAGGATTTCCCTGATACTGTTTATAAGTACACCTTTTATTGCAATCCAGAGTACTATTAATTTTATATTCAAAATGTGTCTTTTTTGCTACAGAAGTACTAATATTTTTTTCATTATAAGCAAAACATACACTGATTTCTACATTTTAAATTCACTTTTTCCTTGGTTAAAATCCACTACTAAAAATCCATGAAACGCATTAAAATCCCCCAAAGATATCCTGGATGAATTTCTAATGCACTCAAGTATTTCTGAAAATGTTTCCGAGTTAGACTAGTTAAATAATAATGATATTTCCAATTCAGGTGTCTTTACACAAATTGTATCGTTTCACAAGGGTAATAACAATTTTGGAACTATAATATTGCAGTCCTTTGGTACTTGGCTATTAAAATTAGTCAAGCTGAGTGAGAAGCAGCTCTATATTTCAGATAGCAAACTTGTTGCAAGATTTATGTAACATGATAAGAGGTCTCAGTGGGAAGCAGTCAACAGTAGAATACCTCGGCTACCAGCAACACCACTGCTTTTCAACCAGTTTCTAAATAACCCAGAATAAACGTATCGCTGAAAAAAAGGCAATGTTCATCTTAGCCCATCAGATCTGGCTGAAAAAGTAAACCACCCCATTGGTCTGATTTACAATGAGCTCCAAGGTGCTCCACAGAAATCTGCAGTACCTGCTTTCATGCCTTCCTTGTAGCTGAGAGAAAAGTAAGCAAAGCCCTAATTCAGCCTTAGTGTCATCAGCAGTATTTCTAGCATTAGAAGCAAATGCTGATGCTTTGCCAAGGAAAAAATAAAAAGGTACTGAATATACATGTTCAGTGAACTGGGAGATCCTCCCAGACAAGCTCCTTTATAGCCATATAAACTTTACTGTAAAGTACCTACATTTTTGTTAACTGTTGTGAAGCATAGTATTTTGCCACTTTGCATGGTGCAATCCTTTCCTTGATTGCAATACTCTGCGCAGTTGTAATATTAATTTTATTTTGATGTCTTCATTGTTGATTTATCCATATACATTCAATAAGTAAATAAATAGGATTTGTTTAGCTCCTCAGCCACTATCCTATCCTACATCATTTTTGCTGGTTTGTCCTTCAGTGTCACAACAGTTTCTGAGGGTTTTTTAACCTTCCAGTTTCCTAATGATTCATTCCCTAAAATGCTAAAAGCTACTGAGTTAGTTCTGTTCTTGGATTTTAGCACCATCTGCATGCCACTGATAACTAATTAAATTAGATTTTCATATCCTCTCTATTGCTTTTCAGTTTTTCACAAGAAATGC